>OX424576.1:44962643-45562643 GCA_949152435.1 Gastracanthus pulcherrimus
GTGTGCGCAAAACTTTCAGCGCAAAATATAATGCTAATACAAGTTTGACTTCTGCCATTTAGTGTAGATACTGTGTTGTTGATATGACAGATTATTTTCAAGAAAAGATCGTTTCTGTCTATGATTAATTTAATGCAATGTTTGGACTTCATGTTTGTGATCCTCTCCAGGAATTTGTCTAGTATTAATACTCTCCCTGCTTACCTGAAATTTTGACGATTCCTAAACAGTTAGATAAACAAATGGTCGATAGAGCACATTGAACAAATTGTAAGCAAAGAAAGAAAGGAGTTTATTATAGGAAACTTATTTTTCTTTCTTGTTTATAAAATAAGTAGTTAAAAAATGTCTACTAGCTAATCTATTCTTAAAAAATGAATGAGTATATATTCTGTATTGTTTATTGTTTTTCAAATGCCAAGTTCTATCCTGTATGTTAATTTATTAAAGATGTTCGTACAACGTACATTGCAATTGAATTGCAAATGTCTAAGTGTGTCCAATATTGTTCAAGGTTAAATCTATCTAGTGTACTATTAACGACTTTACAGTGTTGATGTTTTTATTATTAAATTAATAGTTCGGTATAGTCTTATTGAGTGTCTATAAGTTTGTTATGATGCAAGCGTTTTATTACCATACTTAAAACAATGCGTGATTTTGAATAAAAGAGAAAGAAACAGGTTTATATTATTTTTAATATTAATACCAAAATATGTGAAAATGCTTTTAAAATATTAATTTAATGCGATAAGTTAACGATTAGTTGTTTTTTAAATTTGTTCAACGTATATACATTAATTCCGTCACACTTTCTGTTCACGTGTAATGGCCACTCATTGTTTACACTTTGTTCGAGCTCAAACGGAAGCTCATTTGTACAAAGTTTGAAAATGCTATATATGCTGAGCTATCAAAGTTTATTATTAGCTCAGACACATGATTTCCGACATTTTAGGAATGTCATAACTGTGCTTAGAGAGAATAATGATCTAATTATATAATATCAGTATAAATTGTATTCAATTAGGTGTATATAATATACATGTATTGAAATTATGTTGAAAACGCTTTTAGTAGTTATACTGTAGCCGGAAATGACATAATATTTGACATTTGTTATTATTATGCCTAACAGCTGTAAATATAATTTCGGTTTAAGAATTACTGATATATTTCTGTTATATATCTATTACTGATATAGTTTACCCTTTGTTAGCTATAATTACAATTTTCTTAATCTAGTTCCATACATATTTAATATTTTTAAATAAAAATTTAGCTTTTTTATTTAAAATAGAAAAAGTACCTTTTCATACAGTCTAAACGTATCCCATTTCGTTTCGAAAATTTATTGAAAAAATATCGGGATTCTGGATGAAATGTTCGAAAAAGTTTGAATCCTATCCTCAATAATCGATAAATTTTGCATCACAATGTTTGCGGAAATCTCAGTACCTGTAATATAATGGAATTTCGTTTTAATAAAGATTTCTATATAAAGACCAAATCAAAGCATACATTTTTTTAAATGAAAAATTGAATAAATTTTAAGGATAAAAAAAGAAAAACATTTAACATAATTATTTATAATTGAAGATCTTTTTCATTATGTTCCATTTAATTTTAATTTTATTTCTTTATAATAGTCTATAGTCATTGTTTCACTTATATTTCCTATTTGACTTGCCATATCCATAGACATAGTAAGCATTGACTGCGCATCCAATGTTATTCATGTCGTTCCCAAGTAGAAAGAGACAGAGCATCGAGTATGAGAAGTGTCTGCCCTTCTCTCTTCTTCAGATAATCAAATTAGTGGGGGAAACGCCATAACCGTAAAATTGTTATATTTTAAAAATACAAGCTGTAAGCGATTAAAACATGTCAGTACCCGATAGTATTATAAATAAATTTATTATAATGTCACAAAACATCTAAGTTAAAGGTTATTATCATCACACATATAACTTTAGTAACCGTCTCTCCCTTCTCCCCACTTTTTCAGTGTGCCAGAGAGACAGCTACTCTTATACTCTATTTCCTTTCTCTTTCTACCCGAGCTTCAACTCGCAGATCTTGCAGCGTAATCTACACTTACTATGTATATGGCCATATCGTGTTTAAAATAATACTCAACCATTCTGCATACCAAACAAAAACAATACCAGTACTCACAAATCAAATTGATCTCGAGATCCTCGTTTATTTGTACGCCTGAGAACGTCAGTAGGCAAAAACTCGCGAAAGTACGTTAGTCAAATTAAGTTTTTATGAGCTTTATAAAAACTTTCAGGCTCGCCTCGAAGGAAAAAAGTCATCATTTATACGAGCTCGTAAACGAAACATCTCTTTAAAATAGCGCCATTTATTTTTCAATAACCTCCTTATAAGTACGTTGTCTCTCTCCCTCTCTCTCTCTCTCTCTCTCTCTCTCTTTCTCTCTCTCCCTCGTGTTCTTTGAAATTTTGAATCTCACTATTATACCGTTCACCTATACATGGACCGGTGCACAGTACGTATTCATAGTCGGCGCTAGGTAGACGCAGCCGCTCACACGCGTGTATACGTATATAGGTGACATCGATCGGTCTCTCTCTCTCTCTCTCTCTCTCGCCGTTTGTTTAGAAGTCTCGTTTACGTATAAAAGCTCTTCGCCTATAGCCCGAACTCAAAGCCCAGAAAAAGAGAAGGCGAGCTCGAGACGTCTCTCGGCCGCTCGAAAGTCCCGGGGCGGCCCCCGAGACGCGCACTTTTCCTCGGATTCGTTTATTGAAAGCTCCTTTCCGCGAGGAGACGGAGAACGGGAAAAAACGAGAGCCAAAGAATGAGAGAAAGAAAAGGGCCGCTCGCAAAACTAACGACGTAGCCGGGGCAATCGTAAAAACAATCGGAGTTATCTGCGGAAAGAGAGAGAGAGAGAGAGCTGGGCATTGATTTTTAAGCGACAAAGAGCAGCAGCAGCGTCGCACGGCATAGGTATATATATATGTGTGTGTGTGTGTGTGCGAGCGTCGTAGATAGGTAGTCTGCCTTCGCAGCCGTCGACCGGAAATAGAACGTCGTTGTAATTATTGGCGAGTCGCGCGCGTACACCCGGTTATTCAAACGCGACGACAACGTAAAGGCAGGCGAACATCACTTTGACGGAAGAATATGTTCGATTGAAAAAGAATGAGAGAGAGAGATAGATAGAGAGGACGAGAGTGTGTCGAAGAGGAAGAGCGAGGGACGACTGCGTAGGGAAAATCGCGCGCCGACGTCGGCACGCACGCATTCTCGCGCTGCACGACTTTGACGAGCCGACGACGACGCGCGCGCGATGCTGAGCGATGAGAGAGAGAGAGAGAGAGAGAGAGAGAGAGAGTGAATGAGAGAGAGCTCGAAATTAGAGGAAGTGCTTTGATTGATCGATCGTTTCGGTGCTCGAGTGCGAATCGCGTTGTGTATATCTGCGTGGAGAACAGTTATTTTCACATCGAGTTTGAGAGAATATTTAGTTTCTCAATTTGTTGCTTATATTTTTTATCTTTTATATTCTCTTTTAAGAATGTGTACTCTGAACTATTTAATTGGAATCTACAAAGGCTTTACACCTAATTTATCAAGAGCCTGAAAAGTCGAGCTTTATTAACTATTGAAATTGATATATTGACAGCATACAATACGTAAAATATCTATTATCGTCTGTCTGACCTGATTCGACTGTTTCTACTTTGATTCTTCATGATTTACTTGCGTAATTATTTTATCCATCCTTCTAAGTTAAATTTATTACATATTCTATACATTTTACATTCGTTATACATTTCTTTACACCATGCTGGTTTTTTAAATCATCATTATGTACCTATTATATAATAGTATATAATATTTTCTTTAAAAATATATACGTGCCGCAAATCCTTGGGTATAAAAATATACATATAAACCGCATATACATAATTAATAAAATTTAATTAATGTAAATAGTTAAATTGTAATTAATTAAAATTTAGTTTATTCATTAAACTTATGTGGAAATAGTACATTATGCATCAAGGGAGTAAAGTGGGCAATGTACGCACTGTGTGACGTTGCCGACCGAGCGAAGCGAGGTCGGCATTTCACACAGTGCATGCTTGCCTACTGTACTCCAGAGGTGCGTATACTACTTTTCACCACACCCCCGTAAAGAAATGACTGTACGCATCTCAGCAGGCCGTACAGTACCCCATGCTCTGCCTAGAAGTAAAGTGACTTGTGTACGCGCGACGCGCTGTTTTACCGCTCGAGACGCAGTCGAGAGCGAAAAAAGGCGCATCGCGCATGCGCAAGTCACTTTATTCCCTAGGCAGTCCATGCGGTACTGTACGGCCTGCTGAGAGGGCGTACAGTCAGCACTTTACGCGCAGTGTGGTGAAAAAATATTTTTGTATACTAATCCATATGTAAAATGAAAAAAATTGGTTTGTACTTTTGAAATAAAATTTACCGTAATTTTGATACTTATTTAATTTTATATTTCAACGAATCTCCTTTTCACTCTAACTCTCATTACAACCCCATTAAATGTCATTAAAGACCCAATGAGGGATCATTAATACAGTCTGAAGCGATCTTACTCGAATCAATTAACGACTACAGTGTACATAGTTCCAACTCGAAAACTCTCACCCTCTCGAGCTCTCGCACTCCTTCATGCGTCATCCACGCGAGCCTCGAAACACGTGTAAAGCGTATACGTACACGACACGTACCGTACATACGTATAACATACGTATCGCTCGCAGTTACACTAAAACTAATTTCTGAGCAATCGATCCCATACGAGTCTACGTCGCGCTCTCTTCCTCTCTCTATCTCTATCTCTCTCTCTCTCTCTCTCTCTCTCTTACTGTTCAAAAATATGTTATTATAAGACTGACGATCAATATGTGATATTTTATATAATAATACTGACTGAAATGTAACAATAATGTAAATTGAATTGTACATATGTATATTTTTTTTTGTTTTAAAGCAAAATAAAATGTTATCTATCTATCTATCTCTCTCCCCTTCTCTTTTTCTCTGCACGGACGTTGGCATTCTTAAAGAGAGTCAGGCCCGACAACGATGACGAGGCGGAGGCGGGGGAGGACCTTGTCCGCGCATAAAGAAACGCGCCACGGCGAGACGCTAACAATAGAATTAAGAGCGCGTGGCTCGGAGCTCTATATACAAGCCGCGGCGAGGACGCGCGAGGTAGGTAAAAGTCGCCGACGGGCACGTTACGACGGCGATGGCGCCGCCGACTGTGTATAGCAGAAAGGCGCCTATAATAATATAATAGCCTCGCGATGCACGCGGGAAGGTCGATCCGCGAGGAAAGTGTTATAATTGCAGGCCGGTTTCGCTTTTACGTGTAAACATCGTGCCGATGTGAGAATCTCGTTGTAGCGGGAGGCTTGTCAAAAGTATACGTTATTGGATGGAATTTAATTAGCAATAGTACAGTGACATGATTTAATTTTAATGTGCAAATGCGTACAACCTGTTACTTTATACTTTATGCTTAAATGAAAAGTCAAAAGGTGATTTTAAAGTCTAGCTGCTGATTGCTGGACAATAAGGGTGAAGTACTTGGCAGATTAAAATATTAACATACAGAATCCCTTTAGGAGAAATTCATAGGCATTTTATTGTTAGCAGTTTTGTAAGATCTATAATTGTTTGATCAAACGAGTAAAGACTTATTATTATAATTTTGATAGTCCAAGCTATAAAAGAGAAATGTAATTGTAAATTTATAAAACTTGTCATTGACTGAGCAAAAAATTATATATTTTGCATTTTATAATTTATTATTATAATATTTTAATCATCTAATTTGAAAATGGTAGAATTTAATATAGTAAAATACCACGATTATATATAACATCATTACATCACGCATTTGGATAGAAATTGAACTTAAAATCGGAAGGCCGGAAAATTTTTAAATTCATGCTCAAGTTTGTTATTCTTAGCATTATATCTTTTATAATTAGTTATACAATTAAGATAAGATAAGATAGGATTAATCTTATAAAAAATAAATTTTAATTACAATAAAGAATAAAGTGATCATTTAGAAGCTTTTCCTTCTGTATATTTGAGCTTTATTAGTTTCATAGTTTGAGAGTTACTATTTCAGCCTTAGATCCTTTATGCTCAGCATTTAATTTAACGTTTTTTTTTACAACGGCGATGTCGCCTGCGTTCGTGTCTGTGTAAGCTATAGCTGTGTTGGGGTGTGCGTAATGCGTACTCGTGTGGTTGTGCATGTGGCTGGCTCGAGATCCGGGAAACCGCAAAGCCACGCGTAACCGGTTGATGCACGATCGAATGGTTATTAACTGTTTGGACGGTTAATTTAGCGAAAATAGTAAGTGTGAAATGGTGGTGGGAGTGATATATATCGTGATTAACCAGCTGATTATGGATGACCAATCGTAACAAATAAAGGGAATAGTACAAAATATTATTATTATAAGTTATTATTATAAGTTAATATTTTTATATCTACAAAAAAAACTTAAATGTGTGAAAAACTCAAAATGAATGAGTAGTGAGAATGAAAGAAACATATATTTGGCATGCGTAGTTAAGACTTACGTCTATTGTTCATATATTATAATAAAAAAAATTATATCAGTACTTGTATACGGTAGAAAGTAAAATGTAACGGAAATTTCGCATAACATTTTTTACCAACAGAAACACTCAGCTCGACGTAAAGTCAGCCGCTATTATAAATGGCGATTTGTTATTAAATGTTTTTTGTGAAATAAATTACGTAAAAACATAGATTATTTTGTATTCTAGTTAAAGATATTCAAATATTCTGTAATCTGAAACAATATTCATTTTGTAAATACAATAATTACAGTCAATAAACATGCAAGCGGTCGATTAGTTTTAAGGTTAAGGGGGTAAAACGGTGTCTAAATATGAAAATTTGAAAAAATGTTAATAAGTCTTTATTTTTTTCTAAGAACAGCTTAAATGTTCAATTTTATGCTTAGTTGTATTATGTACATGACAAAGAAGTTAAATATTCATAAAACAAAATATTATCCAATCGATCCCATTGCTACCTATTGTCTTCATCGGTGACTCCCAAAATTGACAAAATCACAGTGGCCGTAAGATATTTTTTCAAATTTTTTATTTGACAAAAAAAATTTATTTACATTCTTTATACATGTACTCATTGCTGTGACCGAAAAAAACTATAGATTTTAAGATTGATCCAAAAATAGAAATATTTAAAGTTGTAAAATTAATATTTTTATTAATTTTTTTTAGAAAAAAAAATAGAAAAATAATTTAATGTTTGGATTGATCTTTAAAAACATTAGATTTTTTTTATCACAGCAATATTTACATTTAAATAATTGTTTTTTAGATTGAAATTTCAAAAAATATCCTACGGCAACTGTGATTTTGTCAATTCACCGATGAAGACAATAGGTAGCAATAGGTTTGATAGGAAAATTATTTTTTGAAGATTTTTCAACTTCCTTATTATGTACGTAATATAATTGGGCATAAAATTAAACATTTAAGCTGTTTTTAGAAATAAATATGCACTTAATAACATTTTTTTTAATTTTTATATATAGACACCCTTTTCACGTGCTTCATCTTTGTAAAACATTGACGCTCACTTTAACAGTCTCTCGCCTTATCACTAGGCATGTAAATGGCATAAGACAAATTTAAAAGAAAAGCAAAGTGGAAAAAAGTTATTGCTTCTTTAAGTTTCATTGATGGCGTCATATACTCATATCTCAGTACAGTTCAAAGGCTACCGATACAAATACATGGCGTTATGAACATTCGTATAGCGCTATATCCCTTATTATTAGAATAGTCCATTATTAAAAAAATTATTGTAATTGTGGCACTGAAAATCGCCATGTTGAAACCGTAAGTATATGACGAAATTAAAAAAAAATACACATTATTTGGGTCCAGAAATCAGAAAAAAAAATTAGAATGCTGGGGTTTTCAAACCGTTACTATCTTGTTTTAGGGGCCAATTATAAAGAGAAACGCGTTTGAACAATGAAAATTGGCCATGTGACTATGCTTTTCTAGTAAATTAGGTGTTTTTTATATATAGCAAATAAATAGTACATTATGCACCGAGGGAGTACAGTGAGCAACGTACGCACTGTGTGAAGTTGCCGCCCGAGCGAAGCGAGGGCGGCATCACACAGTGCCTACCTTGCTCTATGTACACTCCCGTGGTGCATATACGACTTTTCCCCACATCACGCGGAAAGTGCGTTAACAAAATATTATTCATGTTATTAGAAATAATTTTTGATTTTGCATAAAAAAGAGTATAGCGCAAGCGCCCAGCTGGTCGACCGCTTGACCGGCTTGACGCTAACTTCAATGTTTACGGCGGTTTTCAAGTGCGATCTCATCTACCTATGTAACCTACTCTATGACACAAGTCAGTCACTGCAGATCGCTCAGCCTTTCTAACCTACCTATACTGTTTTGATTATGAATGCAATTGTATGACATAAATATTCAGTATTCTTCTCATTTTCAAAGAGTAAAATAATGTGTAATTTTATGAAATTAGGATCAAATATGTTTTTTTAATAAAATACCCAATTATATAAATATAAATAGAATATTTATTATCAATACAAATGAACAGCTACTAATAATATAAATATATTCAGTGTCTTGCTTCTTGATTGTAGTGCATGAAGTGTCTTTCTTTTTGTTTACTTTTGGTGAAACTTGACTCTGTGTAACTTGAATAAAGTGCATTGAAAGTTTGATCGAGTGAAAATAGTTATATTCTAACATAAATCTTAGAGATAAATAAATAATTGTAAATAAATAATTATAAACTAAATAAATAATTATAAGATAAATCTTAGAGTTTTTATAACTTAGTCTTAAAAAGTCTTTTGGTTTATCATTGCAACAATTGAAATTTAGCTTACATGCAAAATATACAACAAATTAACTTTTGTAATTACCAATACTAAAGACTCCGACAATATGTAACAATACATATAAATTAATATATTTGAGCACTTTGGAGAATCCTTGCACTTTTACTTTCAACCACTGAGATGACTGTGAATATTTGAATAATAATTTTAGAAAATATTAATATTAAGAGTTGAGCATGAACAATACGTGAACTTAAATACACTTTACTGTAAAATATTGAACTTGTCAGAAAATTCTAAAAGAAATTAGTCTTATAAAGTCAACAATTAAAATTCAGCTTGCGAATAAGGCACTTGTGTGTTGAATATGTTTTTAAATTTTTTGGGTAAACAGCGATACTCAAATCCTCAGCATGAATAATATGTAAATAAAATTATGTATCCTTGTAGCATGAGCAGTAATAATTGTTGTTAATATTAACATTTTGTATTTCACAATGTTGAAAGAGTGCTGTTGAATTAGTTTTTGACGTTGAGTTTGATTTTATTTTTTTAGAAAGAGGCTCATTAAGTTCATGATTGTTATCACACATGTTACGTTTTAATTTCGTATCTGAATTCTGATTTGTATTTTCTAATAAATTTAGATTGATGTCCTGGGAATGAGGCTCGTCAACTATTATATTTGGTGAAATATTTTCATTTGTATCCAAATGTGTGTAATTTATTCCTGTTTGATTTTTGGAGGTAGATCGTGCACATAAAAGATCAGCAGGCATATCTATATTTTTGCTGTTTAATACTTGCTTTGCATTTGAAGTAGAAAGAACATTGACTGGTGGATGGTTTGTAAAATGAGTCTTAGTCATATTACTTGAGTCAGATATCATATTAAAAATTTTAGTTTTACTCGCTGTAGAGAAGTCTACATAGCCTTGAGCTACGGAGTCAGATCTCCATCCACCGTGCTGTTTTAGTAAAAGCAAGTTTCCACCTGCGTTGGATAAAGCGGTTGCTGAGCTACGCCTGTAGCAATGGCCTGTATACTTTTCTGGTTCTGAGAGTTGTAAAAAAGTTGCAATTATACTAGGTATTTCACTAATTTTATTTTTTCCAATAAACTGCTTTGTGCACTTTCCTTTTTGGTAATTAACAAAAAATCTGTCAGAAACTGGCATATCCTTAGGTCTCAGTAATCTATACTTTTTTACAATATTGTAATACTTATCAGAAATTACAAAATTTCTAGAAATATCAGTTTTTGTCTCCTCGATTGTAATTATAAAGTGTTTTCCAGTATCCTCAAAATTACTCAACTTTAAGTTGAGTATTTCTTGACATCTAAGGCAGCCAAAAAAACCAACAACCAGAATTGCCTGAAATGATTAGTAGTAATATATAATAAATATGTAAATGCATGTTTGAAAGTTAATGAAATTAATAAATGCAAACTTTTGTAGCTAAGTAGATATCATCTCCAGCAGCCTCGAGAAATGTGTCAATTTCTGATAACGATAGAGTCTTCGATTTTTTCGGTTTGTATCCTTTATTTTTATTTGATAGGTAGTTCTTTAGTTTTTTGTATTCACTCAGATCAATATTTTCTTTGATACTCAAGGTCGCTCTTAGTTTGGACCATATACTCCATAAGGATGAAGGTTTTAATTTTTTAGACAATTCTTCGAAGTACACCAGCACTACACTTTCACTGAATGGTGCACTGTTTGCCTTTTTCCAAGACATAAAATCATTATAAGTTTTTATGTATTTTTCTTTTGATTTCTCAGGCAACAGGTTATCGATAAGCAATTGTGCCTCTCTTTCAAAATTGCGAATAAGCAATTCGTCATCAAAATTTTCCTCATCAGAGGACTCTCCTGAAGACATTTCCATTTTAGTAAGTAATTATGTTGAGTCTCGTGAGTAATGAGTTTAGTTAGCTATAAAATTTTGAAAAATACTTAATATGCTTTCTTTTTTTTTTAAGTAAAAACTGATTTTTTCTGAAGTTAGACAGTCAACAGAATCATCTGTGCGATGTGTAGTGACTCGCTTTAGTCTATGAATACGTCACATAGATAGGTTCGAGCTTGGAAATTATCACGCCGTAAAGTATTACCTAGGGCGTCCATTAGCTACTTTACCGCCCGCTAGGGGGGAGCACAGTACGCACTTTACGCGTGGTATGGGGAAAAAGGGTTTTACTGCGCAGTTAATAACTGTGCACACAAAGATGAAAATTTTTTCTGTTTTCTCGACCCAAAAAAGTATTTCTTTTTAGATTTTGTCATATATACTACTTATATTTTGGCGGAAAGTAGCGTTAGCGAGATTGAAAGAGCAAGTAAGCCTCTACTTGATGACTTAAATTATTGTGAAATTGTTCACAGCATAAGAAAAATTTAAATTTCAACAATATTTTCTTTCATAATTGATAGAAAAGCAGAGCAAATCAAGTTAAAGTTCAATAATTTACTTAGTAAATATAACTGTCTAATCCTATCTTGCTTTAAAACAACGCGTCTGATCAACTCGGGCTGTTTCTACTTGTATTTGAACAGGCCTAATTGCTACGTAAATTCATGTTTTATTGATATTTGAACTAGAAGTTTACTACTCGCTCTTTGGTCTATACTGATAAAAATGTTATCGTATGTAAAACTTCTACGACTTGTTTTTAATCATTCATTTTTAAAAATAAACACTGTACCTTTCGACTACTAACATAAACTTATTTATCAATTTTAATTAATTTGAATTCCCTTTTATATTTTTCAAACTTCTACTTATATTATGTTTATTATAAATTTACGTTAACAAAGAAATAATTTATTATACTAACACACGTATCGCCACTTAAAACCAAACGTTTTTTCCGCACAAAACAGCTGCTTAAAAAAACTGGTAAGTTGGCATATGACTGTTCGACATTAGCTTACGAGCGTGCCATGATAAACTGGACGATACATACAATTAAAAAAAAGGCAAAGCGCTCGTCATCCGCGTATACTTAAACGCGCCGTTTTCAATCGACAAACCGATCGCTAATTGACTCTCCCGCATTCGGCGTATCGCACGGTGAATCCCGCGCTCATTAAAGCGATCACTCAGTTGCAGCCGAACCGACGATTAACCGATCCGAACAATTAACGACATAACCGTTTACGAGCCAAGCGAGAGGCCGGTCTAATGCATGCGTAGCGTGCCGCGCGCCATCCCCCTCCTCCGGTACTATTACCCGGATTTCGTTTGATCGCGGCGCTTGCTCCAAGTGGCGCGCGACTATCGATCGCCGCTTGATGCGATTTCGTGTAATTAACGAGGGGGAGGGGAATTCCGCGGTGTTTCTTTAATGGAGCGCCGGTGAACTTTAACGTTCGCCTTCGTCCCAGCGCGCAAAGGCTGTACTTACGTAATTCGCTGTATATTGGATTTCGATTTATCCGATGAATATCGAATTGCTGTCAAGGTCGCGCGCCACTGCACCGCCGCTGGTATATCGCGGTGGACTCCTACGAGTCCGACGGGTAAATAAAGCATTGTTAATCGTGTTTATTTTAACGCTTTCTTATGACACCGATCATTTACGTGCATACGTGTGATTGTGCGGTGTATATATAGGTTGGTGATTATTTTTTTATGTAGTTACTTTTTTCTCGTCGCATAAATGAATTCAGATTTAGTGTCATTATTTTGCGGGAAAGTTGACTAATGTTGATACGGATAGATGTTGAGAACATATTTTACGATCGGAGCATAAATAAACTTTTCAAATATTTTAACTGCAGTATTGTTGTAGTATTGGAAAAAGTTATACACAATACATTATGTAGTTTATTTATGATGAGTTTACAAAGAGAGCGAGTTTTAATAATTTTATGAACTAGCTCATGATGTGTATATCTCTTTGCAGCGGCATGAGTCTATGAACAACTGAATATAGTTTTTCTTAATCCAAATTTAATACGAATTTTTGACGTTATCAATCTATTACTAATTGCTGTATTAATAATTATCGTTGCCCTCCAAAGAAAAAACGACCTTGAAATTATGTGACTAAAGTGTTCGTGCTAACAAACTTACTAAGTGATATCTATTCTCGAGATCGTAAACTTTTTTTAAAATCAATAAAGCTAGTTACAATTATATTATAAATTAAATTTGATACCATGATTTTCAAATTTTTGTAAGTGCAGTTTGATATTGGTAAATAAAGATTTAGATATTTACCATTAGCATAAAAATTGTATTAGTCTATAAAAGGCATTCAATATCTCGAGTGATTAAAATAGGACATAAAATTTTCAACCATTTGAATCTCAAATCAGCATCAAGTATCATAACGCACATAAGTACGTATAGAATAATACATCCAGTTTTCCTCGAGACGCTTAAAATGTTTATTTATTAAAATAAGGTCATGTACGCTGCTCCGTCAGTGCTGGTACTCCACATGGCAGTTTCATTTCATCCCTCCACCAGCCAATACGAGTCTAGCTATAAGAGCGGTTTTTCGTCGCGACGAGCTGACTCACGTCTCTCCGAATAAATATAATAAAATACATAAAACAGCGTCTAGAAAATAGACGCTACTACGACCAGACAAAAAAACCGGTTTCCCAAAAACTGTTCGCGCATCCATAAACACGCTCTTCTACGCAGAAGAGCGTAGTACGCCGGAGTGAGCCATTCAATTTATGCCTCTGTTTATATCAGGGGGGCGCCAACGAGAGCACGGATGATGCGCGCAATCGCTCGTGGAGTATATAGGGGGGCCATTCTCCGTCCTTCTCTCGCTCTGCTCCATTTATTTTTTGTTTTTTTTTTCGTCTCGGACGTTCATTGTTCGCATCCATTGCTGTACGCACCAGCTGAGAGGGAGGGGGAAAGGCGCCAGCTTGATGACGGAGGCTGATAAGTGGTATACGGAGAGGCGCCGCCAAGAGGCAAAATTCGCTCGCTCGATTCGATATGCGCCAGGGGGAGAGAAGGATGTCGAGACTATTTCCTTCTACTCATGGGGTGCACATCGGGGTCACCCAAGCAGCGCCGTCTTCTCTCTCTCTCTCTCTCCCTCTCTCTCTCTCTCTCTCTCTCTCTCTCTCTCTCTCTCTTTCTCTACAGTGCTACTGTTGAGCTTTTGTGCCCCATTTATTCGCGAACGACGGATTCGAACGAGGAGAAGTTTATGGGCAAGTCACGACACGGCGAATTGTGCAATATTTTTTTCCCTCTCTGGTTCGGTTTTTCTTCTACTTTACTACCGTTCGACTGGATACGGACGTCATTTTGTTCATTGCTCGAAACGAGAGAGCTCGTGTAAAAGTCTCGGTTACTGACTCGCTAAGGACAGTCTTTTTTTGATTTTATGTGGTAATTTGTATTTATGCTCAGGTAAAGGAGCTATCGCATCTGATTCTTTTTTCTCATGCTCTTAGAAACTCTATAGATATTCAGAATTAGGTCATTTTACATTTAAAAATATTATGTCTATGTAAAAAAGCTTAACATTTTGTTTATACTTAATTATATATATAATCTTATAATGTAAAATGTTGTAAAAATAATTTATTTCGTTTCCAGTAATAAAAATCGTGAAATATGATAAAAATAGTTGTTTTGAAAAATGAATCTCTTATTTCCTGTTTCTTTCTTCTTTACTTTTCCTGTGTTATTCCTCTGTTTAGAACTCAAATATGTCAAAATGACGGTAATCGAAACAATCTCGGTAACTGGAATTTTACGCGCTAGAAGAAATTGGAAAATACGTCTTACGCTCGTCCGTACGTATCGGGACTCAGACTACTTAAGCCTCTTACTTTGCCATGCAGACAAATGGGTGTAGCATGGGCAGAGGGAAGTAGTTCGCGAAGAAATGGCGAATTCATTTGCGAAACTTTATGAGTTCGTTATTTTTGTAGCGACGGCAGCTTGTGCCAACTTATAATGGAGAATTTTCTTCTCGAGTTATGAAAATTGTGCCGTCGGGCAGTTAGCTGCTCTATAGACGATTGTCATTGTTATAGTTCATTATTGTGAAAAGACCTGGAATCTCTGTGAAAGAATATTCAATTCTTGTATGAATAGAGTACCCTCAATTTGCTAACTTTTATTTGTTAACTGTAAATTAAGATTTTCATAACATGAATTGAATTATATTTATTGTAAGACATTATTACGTTTATACGTATACTTCTCTGTCAGTAATTCAATCCAATCAATTACTTAATGCAATGTTGCAATTAATTATATAAAATTAACTATTGATACTACGTAGCAAGATTATTAAAAGTATCTGGATTAATGTTTTCAATTACAAAACAAGGCATGAACAATTCATGACCTATGCATATTAGATACATATTTTCTTTATTAAGTGTATTAATTTCTTCATAATTACAAAATCTACTTGATGTTGAATATTTTTAATGAAATTTCTGCAAAAGACTCTCTATTATTATTATGCAATCCAAGCCTAGATTTTTTATTAAAATGTTCCACTATTATACGTCATAACCGGAAGAAACCCCTACAATACACTTCACCCAGCACTCACCAATGCATTGCCATTTCACATAATCACTTCGTACAACTATGATCCAACACCGCTCTAACAGTCAATAATTCGCAACAATCGTTTGTGCTTGCAGGGTCTCGCAAGATGGAGGAGGGCGAGAGGAAGAAGAATCGTGAACGACGCGCCACACGCTCGACTTCAGCAGCCATCAGCGGCCGCAGCAGCAGCAGCAGCAGCAGCAGCAGTAGAATTCGCGCACTCGCGCTTTCGGCTTCGTCCTCGTCGTCATCATCGTCGGTGGCACCTACAGTCGCACGCCGGCAGCTACTCGTTGCCTGCCGGAGAAAGCGCCGAGCTTTACTTTCGCTAGTCCACCCAGTGGCGCGGATCGGCAAAGCCTCGATCTACCGGAAAATCAGCCGCGCTGCCCGCTAAAGAGAGGAGGCCAGTGAGCACGACCGATCAGTGACTACAAATACAGTTGGCTGTGAACGTTTTGTTTTTCTCTCTCATTTTTTTTTCTTTTCGTTCGATCGTTGCCTTTCCGCGGAAAACACGCAATACTTTGCGATAGGCGACGAACAAAAGCAGACGAACACGGAGAGCTTTTTAAGACTGAGAGTCGAAGCGCGCTCGCGGAATAAAGGAGACGCATCGAGGTGACAAAAGAGAGGAAAAAAGAGAAAGGCCGACGGCGATCGGCTAACGCGTGCGCCCGCTGTATATTTAGAAAATAAAGAAAAAGTCGTCGCGCCGCCGTCGGAGCGCGAGAGGCTAAAGTTAAAAAGCGCGTCAGGGTCTTTCTCTCCTCGGCGTGGCCCCGAAAAATCGGAAGACAGAAAGAAAGAGGGAGAGAGAGAAAGACAGTGAAAAGACAGTCCCGGACTATCCGAAGCCCGCGAGAGCGAGAGCCACTTTCCTCGGGCACGTAAATAAGTAAAGAAACGGCACTGAATTCGCAACGAGCGAACGCCGTATAACGAGCTCGAACACGAAGGAGGGAGACGACGCGCGACGCGAGACGAGGCGCGGCTGGTGCAAAAAACTTTCCAAAAGTTCGATAATTGTGCGCGGAGAAGATAGAGAGAGAGAGAGAAAGAGAGAGAAAGAGAGAGAGAGAGAGAGAGAGAGAGATACGAAGAAGACGAAGAAGAATACGAGCAAATTCGATGTATACGTAAAAATATCAAGAGACACGAGTGGTGAGGGAGTACTTAGGAGAGACGTTGTTACACCCGGCTGCCTCTTTTCTCGCTCGTCGTTACGAAGAAAAAGCCGCGCTCCGAGCTCGAGGCGACTTTTTACCTCACAACTTGTGTGTGTGTGTGTGTGTGTGAGAGTGTGTGTCTGCTGCGTCTCTCAGCCTCGCGTCGTCCTCGCCGTCGTTTTTCCATTTAGACTGCATAGTCCCGCGCAAAATCGTTCGCCCTCCCGAGTACGCGAGTGCCTATGCCGCGTATACATATATAGTCAGTGTGTCGCCGAAGAAGAGAAAAGAAATAAGTGCGCGGCTGTGTTCGTATAAAAAAGTGTGTGTCGGTGTGTATGTGCGCGAGGCACCTATGTGCGGTGTATAACAATTGGAGCTCTCTTCCACTCGGAGTGATTCGCTCTCTCTCTCTCTCTCTCTCTCCCTCTCTCCCTCTTTCTCTCTCTCTCTCTCTCTTTCTCTCGCTCCCTCCCTGCGGGACAAGTGAAGCGGAAATGAGGCGACAGCCGAGCGAAGGAAGAAGAGGCAGCAGCAGCAGCAGCAGTAGGGAAGGACTAGCGTAGAGAAAGAAAGAGAGCAGCTAAGGGGAGAGAGGGAGGAGGGACAGCTGCTGCAGGTAGTCGCGCTCGTAAGATGCGGGAGCTGAACGAGAGCGCATGCAACGCGTTGTACACGGCCGTTGAGTGGTCGGGACCCGGGATCATAGTCACCCTGGCCGTTCTCGCCGTGGTCAACGTCATGGTCGTGCTCGGCAACGTTCTCGTTATTCTCGCCGTCTACAACAGCATCAAGCTCAGGAACGTCACCAATATGTTCATCGTCAGTCTGGCCATGGCCGACCTGATGGTCGGCGTCGCAGTCCTGCCGTTCAGCGCCACCTGGGAGGTCTTCAAGGTCGGCACTGCTTTTGTTTTATTACTGGGAGGCTTTGAGCTTGAGCGATTGTTGATGGCTGTGTGCAATTATGATTACTGCTTTTTGTAGAGATTTTCAGTAGTGATCAACAATGCTGAAGAAAAGTATGATTTTTAATAAACCGTTTTTCAGCACTATTATTTTGGGAAATGATAAAACATCTTTCTTTAAGGGATTGGTCTATGTTTTCGATCGGATTACTTACTTCAAAAGTGTTATCTTTTATAAATATACGTATCTAAATTAATTTACCTCAGAAGAATCATTTTATTTTCAATATATAATGAGCAGAAAGGTGCCGAAACCAACCAAGATGGGGCATATTAAATTAAAAGAAAAAATTTCAAAAACCAAAATTAAAATTTTTTTATTATATTACTTCAAACTAACTATTTGATTTCTAATTTTAATAATCTCGATTTGCAAAAAATAAGGAACGTCAATGTATAAAGCCTCGTTGTACTTCATTCATCAAGCTTCATACTATTTATTGAAAATGACAGGCGGAGACGGTCCAGTTAATGATACCAAGAACGAAAATTAACATGAAAACCAACTTCATGGCGGTCAATATTTCTTTTTTATTTCATTATTATCTTTTCTTAAGCTTTTATATCGATGCTAATTATTTATTTAGCTATCAATTCGACCATTCGCGCTCTTTATTTTTAATAAATAAAAGCGATCCTGAAAATTAAATTGAATTCTGATAATAGAATTTTTGCAAAATCGAAACTTGCTGCGGTCAAAAATTTTGTATTCCTACTCGAAATTCGGCCTTTTTGGTTCGTTTTGATACCGTTTTGCCCGTGGGGTTTATCAAAAATAAAATGAATTCTTTGAGAAGAAATGATTTTGTATTTCGTAGTTTTTCTACAGAAAATGAAACTTCTAAAGCAGTGGTCCTGGTCGGTAACGGAAACCAAAGCAGGTTCTTTATAGTGATAAAGATAAATTTTATAGAATCTACATTTGCAATGATAATCGCAAAAAACAAAATAGCGCAGTTATCTGTGTAGCCAATATAGTTTCGTTTAAATAAAATATTCCATACGTAGAAATATGTGAAAAGTTTTATAATAATTTGTATACATTTTTCAGTTTAAACGCCTGAAATTTATTACTGTTCTTTTCTGAGCTCCATAATAATAATATTCGTTTCATATTTAAACATTTTTATTTCTATTCTCTTGATATGGTGTTTGCGATTCCATTAATATTCTCCAACTATGTTTGGGGAGTTGGAAGATCTCTCATATCTCTCTAAAGTTCATACTCGTGCAATTTGTGCTTCGGAGCTAACATAGAAACTATCACCGCTCTGGGAAATGCTTTTTGATACCAAGTAATGGAATCCAGTTCTATCTGTATGAATGATATAATCTATTTGTCCTCATGTGCTTAAACTTCTTGCAATAATGTTATTAGAGCACACATTTATTAAAATATTTGACATACACTAATAGCAATATTATTAATGTTAATGCTAATTATAACTGACAGAATTCATAAGATGGAGTTGCAAGTGTTGCGTTAATTTAATATATTAATAATTATGTTAAATTAATAATCAATGTTAAAAATTAAAAAAATAAAATTTTCGTTAAGCAAATAATAGTGTGGTAAACTAGCTTATGAGAAAAAAATATTATAAAATTAATAGCAGAGATAAAAATACTCTAAAATTATTAACAGAACGTTAAATTTCTTACCACAAGAAAAAACAAATAATGCATATAAGAAAATTAAAAAAGAATATACTATTCTTATGAGGGTCTTCCAATTAAAATTGACTTTCTAAAAAAAATTTTGTATCATAGTTGAATAAGATCTGATACTGTGAGTGGCAATATATGCAAAAGAAAAGTACTCTACGTTTAAAAAAATTATAAATAAGAATTTTAAAATACTCGTCTTATACATATATTACTATGATACAAAAGAGGAGGGCCAATAAGGCCGATTTTTGGAATCAAAAACGACGCATTTTTGAGTTGCATATTTTAATGTATGACATAGAAATGATTCCAAAACACACATTCCAAACAGGCTTTGGGTTAGATATACCAAAGTTACAGGGCACCAAAATTTTTAATTTTATAGATAATTTTGGCCCAAGGATGACCTCATTAACTCTCCTCCATTTCTTCTACAAGTACAATTTATAGCGAAATATTTAATTTATACCACGGTGAGCTTTAACGTGAAATAACCCAAAGGTACTTCCATTGTAAATTTTCTTTCTGGAATCGATTTAGCATTGCTTCTAGATTATTTACCAACCAAAATAAAACTAATCGGTGGAGCTATTTTGGAGAGAGAAAGTATGAGCAAAAATTCCCATTCTGACTTATAAAGTTCAAAATGCTGGAGCAGATAGAGGGCTTTCCAATGCAGCATGGGAAAAATTAATATTAGAGCTTTGTAACTTATTCCACATAACATAGTAAATATGGCTATCAAGCGTATTAGTAATGCACACTGTATAGGTGAATTTTGTAGTTCGTTTAAAAGTCAGATCATCACAGTAACTCGGAACGATTTTTCGGAACTATTATTTCATAACAAAAAAATGGATGTAAAAATGTCGTTAAATAATTTATTAGAATAATTTTACATTTTAGCGTTACTATATTATTTAGAACTATTTGTTAAAATGTTGCAATGTTGAATTATCTTTTGTAAGATACACATAAGTCATTAAAATCTTCGAGTTAAAATGGTTTTAATAAATTGTAAACAAATATGCTTTAAATGATTAGAAATGGTTGGATAAGTGAGTGTGTGTGGTTGGATGAGTATGTGATCGATGAGTGTGTTTGTTGTTGGATGAGTGTGTGTGTGTGTGTGTGCGTGCGCGCGCGCGTGTGTATGTGTGTGTGTGTGTGTGTGTGTGTGTGGTTAGACAAGTGCGTGTGAGTTCACAAATATTTATTAATTAAAGTATTCAAATGAAACCATCGATCAAAAAGATATATAGTTAAACATCTTTTATCTTCTGTAATATTAAAATTATAAAAGTTTCTGGTTTCTGGTCTTCCGTCTTCGGTTTCCAATTTCATCAAAATTTTCACTTTTTAAAGAAATTTATTGAAAATGTGTGTGTGTGTATGTGTATGTGTGTGTGAACAAGCGTGTGTCTGAGTGTGGTACCATAAGTGTGTATGTGCATGTGTGGTTGGATGAGTATGTGCGTGTGTGTAATTAGATGAGTGTATGTGTATGGTTGGATAATTATGCGTGTGTGTAGGTGGTTGGATGAATGTGTATATGTGCGGTTGAATGAGTGTATGTATATTATTATAATAATGATGAAACTATTATATATTAGAAAGATATTACACAATCAGGAAAGATTTATGCCGAATATTTAGGGTCAAGAAACGAATAGCTATAGGAGAAGAATAAAATGGTAAACATGTAATGAAATGCCAAAGAAAATAATTTTCGTGAAGCGTACAGGGGCATGGATTCAGTTATATAAATTTGGTATTGGAATATGCAGATAATCTATACTTAACAGGCCATATAATAAAGAAATTATAATAACAAGTCGGAGCTCCTGGTAAAGACTCGAAAAAATTAGCTTAGAAGTATACGAAGAAATACTGGTACTAAATATATATGGTAATTGACAGAGCAGGAGTAATAAATGGAGGTATAAATTTGAATATCTCGGCAAAATAATAAATAGTAACAATGAAGTAAAAACTGAAATGAGAAAACGATTATACGCGGAAAATGCATGGTTTTACTCAGTTAACAAGTAATTAAAATCTCGACTTCTATCGCGTAATTTGAAAATTAAAATGTATAAAACAATAACTTTACCGGTTATTTAATACGGATGAGAAACTTGAGCTCTTACTAAAACTGAAGAATAGAAATTTAGAGTTTTTGAAGATAAAGTACCTAGAAAGAGCAAAAATGATGAAGAGATCGGCGAGTATAGGTATATTACACAATTGGGAAGTTGCATGAAAGAAAAATTATTCGACATATATTTTTTCTTTTTTGAATTAGGTGATTATTAACCAAGATACAGAGGGTTAAAAATCCGGGTGACGTCCCGATCTGTGCATAATCGTGACGTCACATGGCTTTCTAACTTGCTATATCTTGGTTATAATTGCCTAATTAAAAAAGTAAAAATTGAATATTTATCGATATTCTATCAAACGGACCTAATGTTTTGGTTTTTTTTTTCATGCATCTTTCGAATTATGTTTTAGAAGAACTTTATCAATAACCGAGTATTATCAATATTATTAAATCGTGCAGGCTAAGATAGACCAGACATATAACTAGAATGGGTAATGAACATGCAGCTCATAGCGCATTAATAGGGAAACCAGAAAGCAAAAGACCTAAAGAATACCAAGACGTAGATGGGAGGATAATTCTCAGTTTGACCTTACAGAAGAAGCAGAATATAAATCGGTGTCTTGGATAGAATTAGCATAGAGTATGAAGGAGTTGCGTTTTTGTGATGATGAGGTAATGCACTTTCGATATCCAAATACCACTTAAAATACCGCTGCCAATTCACTGGCTCTTAGCTTCCTCAAACTTAATTAATAATCCCAATATTTAATTATTTGTTCAATTATATATTAATGTGAACCACTATTGCTTATTAATATCCTAATTACTATATAAAAATAGTACCAAAACCAATTCAATTTAAAAGTCCATGGTTATCTTACAAGATGTAGGTGATTTTCAAAATTGTTGTGTTTTTAATGTAATCATCGTTGCAATTTTATAATGTTCAATTTGGTCTCTAACTATCATCCCCCTAGATGATCAATCAACTCTTTTTGAGGTATAAAGTCTTTTAAAGTAAGTGTATTTAAACCTTTATATGCAATTTGACGAAGATTTAATAATATAGACGGTCATTCACCTAAAAGTAGAAGTTTACAAAGTTTATATATTGTCTATATGTAGCTGCTGTTTGCAAACTTATTAAAACTATTGCAAATTTAATTTTTTTTACCTGACAAATTTGCATTAAAAGTCAGGGTCAAAAAGAAATCTGAAGAAACTTATTAAACCTATATTTAATGACTGTCAAAAAACGGTATTTTTAGTGTCATCAGTACTTTCAGAAATATTATTACGGTCTCATAACTTTTAAAGTTCTTCAAAATAATGTATTTGTATAAAATAATGAATTTTATCTTCTTGAATACAAAACTAAGATAAATATGCTATATAATTAAAGTGCATGCGATACATGTAGACTAAAAGTAATTACCGTAGCATGTCACCATCAAACAATTATGATAATTCTAAATTTATTAGACACAACATTTATGATTTAATTATATCTAACCTATTAGAGTTTGAAGTACGCTATATGTACAATATGATCTCAGAAGGATGTGTAACAACTACGTATTGCCTCCAGGAAATGTAAAATCTTCATAATTTATTTGTATTTCTTATTTCATCCACTTTAATTTTACAGTTTTCCTTCTGCACATCTAGGGAAAATTAAAAAAAAGTTAAAAATTAAAGTATGTAGCAAATTTTTTTACAATTTTAACAATTTTTAGTGCTTGAATTGCAAACATTTTACATCGATTTTAAAAAGATTATTCAACTAATCCAAATATTTTTCCATAATCTATATAACATGTAATTTATGAAATGTAGTATTACTAGATAAATGTATTGAGGGTGAAAACTCAAAATGGGGAAAAATCTGGCACTTTATACACATTTTTCTTTATCAGAATTTTTGTTAACTTCTCTGTCTCCACGAGTGTTACGAATGCTGTCGCCAACTTTTCAAGTTTTAGCGTTCTCGTTCAAGTTGTCGTTCCGTAATGAGTAGGATAGCTTAGTAGAATCATCTAACGTATGAGGTTTTTCAGTTTAAGCTTCAGAAAAGTACATACTCTAGCGAGTCGGTGTTTATTTGCAGTTTTGATAGTTAGTTAGTTTTAGGTTATTTGTTTTAAAATTCCAAAAGCTAAAAATATACTTAATTACTGCGGCCAATCTGGTAAAATGCCATAAGAAATATATTAAAATATCTATTGTCACCTGCAGCTCTATCCAAGGAAAGTTTGTCTTATTTTATCATAAATAACAACTTAACACCCATATTAACCCTAAAAAAGATTTTTAGTTTGGTCCAAAAATTAGATGAAAAAGTACCGTTCTTTGACAATCACCGATATATTATAAAGAATACTATACTACTATTTACGTGAAGCTTAGATTCTACGAAAGCTGCAAACAACAAATATAACACGCCCTTTCGCTCTCGTGGTCGTATTAATTCCCATTCATTCATACGTCCCTCTCATTATGACAATAAAGCCATTATAAGGGATTGGCGAGGATCATCTCCGCTGATCGCCGTTTTTTCCCGACCATACATATAAATAACCGTTACAATTCTCTGAAAAATGCCTACATTATATATATTTTAAACTATAGTTTATTGAAATAACTTCGTTACAAGAGGGTTCTCTTGAAGTAATTATGTTTACAGTTTACGGACCGTCCATAAATTCGGTGGAGGGTCTCTAATATTCTTACGGTGCATACTAAATGCATAGAGAAATCTGTAAAGATGTCTTACGTAGGGGGAAGATGTGTCTAAATTTTTTTTAACATACCTTACGTAATCTATTAGCGACCCCTTGTAAAGCAGTAAACATACGAGTAAAATTATCATTCGTTGAATTATAAAATTAAATATCCATGACCGTCATTTATAGTTGTAACTATTTTGCGCGCAATTAGTTTGGCTCTAATTTTGAATCGCTATCGTGAGATGCACGGAAAGAAAATTTCCACCGTACTGGCTAGAAACTCCGGCTATTATAGCATGAGTGACTCAAACAGGAAGTATAAATCTATTCCGGCGGTGAACGAGACAGATTTTGCATGGGCGGTACAGCAATCGCGTTCAGTACGCCACAACTCGACATGCAAATAACAATCACGTCCAATACATATCCAGGTGGTTATTTATTGCGTATCATCTCGTCTAACGTATACAGTAGGAGTGTGCAAGGACCCGAATCCGCAGATTACTAATTTTCATTAAAAAGCGTTCGATACAGGTCGTTTGAACCCAATAAAACTCTGATTTCTATTTGGTTATTGAGTGATATAGTTATATAAATAAACGTATTATAAGTAGAAAAATGCAGACAAATATACAAAAATTGTTTTATTGTTTAAAGTTTGTAAAAGTATGAACATTATAAAACATTTAATGCGGGGAAGTGAAGAGAAACTTTTAAAAAAGAGATTCAAATTTAATAAAATAAGTGGAAAAATCAAGAATTTTATTAAGTATTCAGTAGTAAAGATTACGAAAATTAATATTTTTTATGTTTTTCACTTCATATAGAATGAAATTTGATTTAAATACTTAAAATTTTAGGAATCCTTCGTGCTTATATCAATTTTATAGATCCCCTATCAATATTTGATCTGGATCTGATATGGACCCTCTATGGGCATCCTCTTTTCACGTGATAAGCCCAATACTAATGCCACTCGAATTTTCTCTCTGTGATTGATATTGCATAGAACTCCTTCGAATGACAAATACATGCCTTTTCAAGTCATCGATTACGATAAGTTTAAATATTATCAAAACTTATATGTTTGAAAAACGCCGATTTTGAGGATTAGCTTATATGAGCAATTTTACAGAAAAACGGAAACATGCGACGAACGAAAAATGTATTTTTCGAGTACCCACTTACCAGACCCAGACTTTTTGAATGCTTTTGGCGTTCTAAAAACGGGAAAAATAGTGAACATCACTTTTTCTAGTCACAAGTTCGATATTCGGTCACATTGCCATTAAGGTGATCCTAAAACCATCCGTCAACGACAATTACGAGGATCCACTTTTTTCATTGAATTTTTAATTTTTAGCAAATATCTTTCTGGAACGTTGTTGTATTAATCAAAAACAACGTTCCAGAGAGATTTTCTCAAAATTAAAACTAAAGTTTGTTCCTGGCATTTGTCGGTCACAGGGAGGTTTAACATTTCCGTAATCAATTTGACGTAAATAAAGACTCTTACTGAGTAATTTATAACTTATCTGCTATTAATCGAAATTTTTGTTCAAAATAGAAAATTAAACTAGACGTTAATGACGTTCACCGCCTAATCAATTTATTATATATTAGCTTTAAACTTTGACAGAGTGTTATTAATAATATTATCTATGCACCCGCAAAACTGTAAGAACCATACCTGTACCAAAATAGAAATATTCAATGTCAAAGTTGCGACTCTTAACACGTAAGGTATAGGTTACGCATGTGTTAATGACACATTTTAATTTATAGCTGTAGAAATAAATTATATATTTTCCTCAAAAACTAATATATTGTAAAGAATTACTACCTATATTATGTAGAACAAGAAAAACTATAGTTAGCGTTCATCTTTCAAAGATATGGCTAAGTAAACATTGTTGCCTGTGTTATTAGTATATCTATGTTGCGGTACAGTCTGTAGAAAATTTTATACCCCACTTTAGTTTTCTACCTTAATTCAAAACATTTGAGTTGCTTTTAATATTTTAACATTTTAATTTATAATATGCAGACATTATAAGTAATGTATATATAATGTATGTAAATTATAAGTAATGCCGTTTAATGATGATTTGAAATATAAATTAAATTTTTAACTGTATTGCCAACGGTGAACTACCTTCAGAGCTTTAATTTAAGACGTGCTGGATTAAAAATTCTTACTTATATTCAAACTTATACGCATATAAAGATAGTGATACAAAATGTCAAAAATAACAAAATTGACGAAAAAGACGAGAAAATACGAAAGGATTAATTTTTACGTATTTTAGTCATGCGTATAACTTTAGATGTAAGTAATTATTTTTGATCCAGCATGTCTCAAACTAGAGCTCTTAACGTATAGTTTAATTTTCTATTTTGAAAAAAATAATTTCGAATAATGGGAGTTAAGTTATTAACGAGTCAATAAAAGCCAGCATTAAGCACAAATTGCTTAATGGTAATGTGACCGAAGATTGAACTTGTCAGTAGAAAAGGTATTGTTGATTATTTTTCCCGTTTTTAGAACGCCAAAACATTCAAAAAACGAAATTTGGTAGAAATGATGGAATGGGAATAAGCCACCGGATGCTATTATTATTTCCCATCTTACCATAAAAAGTAGAGCATTGTAAAGTTATGCTATATTACAGAATAAATAGTTCAGAACCTTGACACGTACCTGTAGAAAACATTATAATTTCATTAGTAAACAATGCTCAATAAATTAAATTATGTTTTTAATACTAAATCTTTTGAAACTTTTTTAAACAAGCAATCTGAGTTACCTTAATAAAAATAAATAATTTCATACTGGAAAGATTAATTAAGTTTGATCAAATTAAGTGCCAACGAACTGACAGCGGATATGAGAAAAAGTCATAATTTTAATCACAAAAGCATATAAAAATGGGTAACCTCAAAAATGACTCCATTGATGATTTGAATTTTTGCTGAACAATACACGGAAACAGGGCGGATTTAAAATTATAAAGAAAATTTACAATGCAAGTACCTTACATTTAAATCGAATTAAATATATTCAAGCTGTGACAAATTGGTTTTAGATGCATTAACTATTGGAATGTGTGGTTACACGAAAAGTCCGTTTTACCGAATTCGCTACGTTTATGTGAAAAAAACTTGAAATTCTTCCGTCACCCGTGAAAGTAAATTACCGTCTGGATGATAACGCATGTTCATGAAGGTCTTGGCTTTAATCCCATTTTGTATACACGAGTAATAGCTCTATAAATTCAGTTTAACCAATTAGCTTGAGTAGACAGATTTTTTCAGCCACTCCAATTTTTACGGAAACCCTGATTTTTTTTTAATACTGGCAGAAGTTTGTAACCCATTCCGAACCCGGAAAAAAGCCGTCCTAAATTTTTCGGAAAACCGTACACACCTATACTTAAATTGCAATTATTTTCTTACATTTACGCATATCATATATTAGATCATAGTTTGTGTAACCAGATGCTAAACTAATATTTATGTTACAAATTAATATCCGCCCACTAATATAGCACGTATACTACATTAATCATAATACTATTCATATGGCAATTGATGCAAATGTGATCCGACGATCATTAATGTTCCAATTCCCTCGACAGGTGTGGATCTTCGGGGACATCTGGTGTTCGATATGGCTCGCGGTGGACGTGTGGATGTGCACGGCCTCGATTCTTAACCTCTGTGCAATAAGCCTCGACAGATACCTGGCGGTCACGCGTCCGGTTAACTATCCCCAGGTAAGAAAGTTAGCCCGCAATCTCGCGCATCGCCCAAACAAACTATAGTCAGTCCCGCACCCCTGTACCTCACAAATCCTATGTAACCCTCAGTTAAAAACGTTATTTTTCTGACTAAAAAGTTTTAAAATGTATATCCAGATAACATTTCTCGGCAGATTTTTAATTTCACCACAGCCCTATTTTCATTAAATAAAGAGCAAACCGGGCAAAAATGAGTTCCTAAATGTTTTTGAATTAACTGATTTTGAATATGAAGTCAAAATTTAACAAACACAATTTTATTACTTTACTTAATTTGTTATAATTATGATGTGTGTTTTCCTTGGAACTTTCTGAACCCGAGTCTTCTGGATCAAAAATTGGATATCTGTGGTCAGATTCTTAAAATTTAAATGTCGGATCAAATGATAATTATCAATAACTCAAAACCCTCTTGATCAGAGTTCTGAGGATAGCATTCATTATTAATATAACAAATTAACCCTCTAGTGCCTACAGTGTCCCTGGGAGTCACTCACTTTTCCACGTTGAAATGAAAATCAAAATCCAAAGTTAAGGTCCTAAATTGGTCAGGTTCCCTACAACTACTCAAAAGGAAGACACTGCTTGCGATAGAATAAAATAAGAGTATGACAATAAAGCAATGCGTATGGGGAAAAACAATGCGATGGCGCTGATGATTTTTCCATACAAATACAAAAGAAACATATTTTTTGTAAATCTTTCTATTGATTGTTATGTAAAGACACCTAATCGATCTACCATGTTAGTTATTCAAATTTAACTACTTTAAGACCCAGAGGACTTTTAGTCGTTTTTAAAAGCCACTCCTAAAAATCATATTTAGAGCTTAGTTTTACTTTAATAAACTGTTGGAATCTAAGTTTAAGGCCATTGTAAGGATAACTAAATGTAAACAAGACTTTATTTTTGTTCGACTTTATATTTGAAATCTGCGACACTGATAACCCTTTGAACATATTTTTGTCTGCTATGCATTTTATCAAATGAAAATAGGCCTGGATTCTTTAAATACGTTATTTCGGTACTCCGAATGTTATACCCAGATTTCGGTAATCGGAAGGTTAAAGTAACCTGCACAAAACTCAAATCATAGTTTGGTAAATATTCGATCGCAAAATATTTTCAGATACTTTTCTTGTTCTTTGTAAACATCGTTGAAAAACACTGTTATATTAATTTGTGTGGTATAGTTACAACGTATTGATCACATATTTTCCAACTTAAGAAGTATCAGAAAAAATATATTTGCTGTATACTTTCGACAGATAATGAGTTTCTCAAAAAGTAGTCAACTTATACTATTTTCGGATACTTTTTTAATTTAATAAATGCGTAAAATAAGTCTTAAATTTATCCACAACCCCCTAAACATAGATTATACCACATATTTAGAGGTCTTCAAATATATTTAGAACCTGTTTTACAAATTTTGGTAGTGTAATAAATTCAACTGCCCAAAATGATTAAATACCCGAATGAATCGAATGTTCCAGATAATTGAATACTCAGTATTCGATGAAAGTATCTGTCGGGTAGTTGTTTAAAATCATAAATAAGTGCTTCTTACATTACGTGTACCATTTTGAAATTAATATATTGTCATTGTTTTCCCTAAATTTGCAAATATAAAAGAAAAGGTTCGAAAATATTTGTCCGTTGAATACTTGTCGAACTCAGACTCAAACATTATTTTTACTAAATTAAAAAATAATTTTTTAAAATAAACAGATTTTCAATTATAAATAAAAAATCAATTGTGATACAAAAAGAAATCTTACTTTTTGTGTTTGTAGGAGTACTAACATTTCCCTGCGTTACTTAAAATTAGTACTATAACATACTATTACAAAAATAATTATTTTTATTGTACATATGTTATAAATAAGTTATTTCAATATATTCAATTACTATACCTATTGATTAGTTTACTGTTTTAAGTAAAAGATTATTATCACTTGTGTTTCTTAAACTAATATATAATTAGTTTACCGAGAGTGCAGAATAGTTAGAGACTACATCAATTTCAATAGCAATTTGCTTAGCAAGTGTCCAGGATCTAATGGGCAACTTGTCCTCGTGCAATTTGTAACTTTACATAAACCGGGAACTAGGCAAATCTCGTCTAAGAAAATGTTATTAGTATTTGTTCGATGAGACTCATAACTTTATTTGTGTAAGTCTTCGTATTGAGAGTAACTCATAAGTTTAGAACACTGGAAGGTATATTACATAAGTATATTAACTTTGTTAAGGGGAGGTTCTGCCAATTTTCGATGAAAGTATAAAAATTTTTTTGCTTGCAAGTATTATTTGTATGTATCTTACTAGAACAAGTATTATTTTGACGGTTTAAAACTTTCTTTATTCAAAATTAAACCTTCCAAGTATAAGTTTAGATATGCAGCTAATGTTACTTTTCTCTTTAAACATCATTTTCGCTAAATTTGCTTTTATAAAACTCAATTTTTTCTACGCTCATGCCATTTTGATAAATCTTTCGGAAACTTGGGGGATATATTCTTTAAAGCATTTAAAAAATAAGTTGGCCTTTGACATTTACTATATGTTTAAAAAATAAGATATATATAACCTAGGGTCATTAAAAAAAGACATAAATATGTGTTATTTTCACTTTTTTTTAAGCAACTGTCATTATTGATTTTTAATTCTTCATCAAGAAGTTTTAATTACAGCTATGAAGCCAACTTTTTATCATTAGAAGTTACTCGATCTATAGAAGTATGTATGCTACTCGTACCATATCTCAAAAAGCGTGCGCAAGCAACATTTCAAAGATGTATACTTTTTAACAGAAATAAATTGACTTTTTTAAATAACTTTGTTTAGATGCGGTGGATTGGGCTGATACTTACTGAAAAACATATTTTTTTCATGTTAAAGACAACATCAATTTTTTATTGGTTTTTTCAGAATGCTAGAGAACTTTTCTTTATTTGCAGAACCTCCCCTTATAGAAACAAAAATATACAATTTGGCTGGACTCGATTATGGCTAGAGAAGAAAATTAGTAATGTAAAAAAGAGACTGTTCAGACTTATACATTGTTTTTAAGAGTAAATGTAAATACGAAGTGAAATTTTATTAAGCTTTATAAAATTTAATTTTCATTCAAAGGCAAAACTATAAGTAATGTTTTCGTATAATTAATGCCCATTACTATTATTGTTATAACACAGATTCAATCAGATTAATCAAGCAAAAAGGTTTTCATTAAAAATGTTGCTGTTATATATAAATATATTAAATATTTATAAAACAAATATTTTCCTTTAGTGATTATTAATATTTTGATAAATTATCTTTATTTGAGTAATAATAACCCTTGCTTATACTTGATAAATTTAATACAATGTATGAACGATTTAAACGTCCAATCACTGTAAACAAGAGATAACATTGTCATAGTATTATTGTGATATAATGTGTACTCAATCCTTGCTTTCTGACGTAATATTGTAGTAATTGTTATCTATTTTATCTATACTAACTTTTATAACACAATAAAAAGCCTTTTAAGAGCAGATATTATGAATTTATAGTTAGGTATTCATTAATTAAAAATAATTAAAAATATACACAGGATAAAAACATATAAATTTATAACATGATTAGCTAGAAGCAAGCTTTCTTGACCTCCCTTTTTTTAGAAAAAATTATTTTAATCAAATCATTAATCAAAAGATCTCTTTCTATACTATTCATAAATATCCTCTATTATATTAAAGAGACCTTCCACACTTTTTTTCTCAAGCACGTCAAGGTTCAAATCACCTTAAGGTTCTTGTACTAAAATTAATCGTATAAGTCTGTGCGACTATCAATAAAAGATTTATAAAATAAAAAAAATTGTTTGCATATTTATTTGTATACAATACTCTACAATGGTGTAATAAAAATAATAAGTTAAAACGGACACATCCTCATTCAATAACTGAAATTAAATACATAAAGATATCTAGCTGACCCGGCTGAGCGTATAATTGTCAGTTCTTTATTATGTTTCTTTGATAGACGTTTGGTACTCCGAAACCGCTTAGGTACTATGATTCTCGCATCAACAAAGCATTATGACTGTATATGCAATAGAGTATCGAAACGAAATAAAAGTTCCAATACAAAGAGCGAATCATCCATCTCTCTTTCACTCTGTAGTTTTTTTTTATTTTAAATAATACCACATTCATCCGCGTCGAATAAAATCACGCTCTCGGACGCTCGACACGAAACAGAGAAAAAAATAAGTCGCACACTCTCCCACAGCAGCAGCCCAGAAGCACACCAACACGCGTTCGTGCACACTGACACCCGCGCTTGAATTTATCGCGGCCGCACGCGTTATTACGCGCTCGCGCCTCGCGAAATAAACAAACGCGCGCGCGCGCGAGAGAGAGAGAGAGAATGAGGGCTTGGAGTGCGGGCCGTGATTTATTGGATAGCATTGATTACCAATATCCTCGCGCTCGCGCACCGTCGCCGCAACGCGGGGATGTATTATTACGTCGTTGATTGTTAATCTATCAAGGGCGCGTTGGCAGTATAGCGCGAGATCGCACTCGTAATTAATTCACCTGTGTATATATATATATATATATATATATATATCCCTCTTTCTCTCTGTCGCATTCGATCTTTTTTCTATACCCAAGTGCGGCTGGAGTGTATGATAACAGGGTAAAAATTGCGGGAGCGGCGGCGTTTTATGTATATTTTTGATGCGCTACAACTCGAGATCCAACTCTATTCGCGGCTGTGTCTTGTACAGTCTGTATAGGTAACGTTGTCTCTTTCGCGGCGAGGGAGCGAGAAGCATAGGCACAAACACTCGGCGAAAATTAATTCCGCGTTGACCCGATCTCGCGTGCAGGCGCGCTGCTGGCTATGCTGAGTGCAGAGATAGGGAGGGACAGAGAAAGAGAGAGAGAAAACTAGTCGAGGGTACTACTGGAAAAGTGCATTTTATATAGACACAACGGTACGTTCATTTTCAACAAGTGATCTGTCTTTTTATTCTATTCCTGTTTGCGTGTATATACACAGTACGCACACGTACACAATTTGTGTTTTCTCTCTCTCTCTCTCTCTCTCTCTCTCTCTCTCTCTCTCTCTCTCTCTCTCTCTCTCTCTCTCTCTTGCTCTTACTCACCTTCTCATTCTCTCTCCCTCTCTTCCTTTCAAAATCCCTTATTCTCTCTCAAACTAACCGTTTACTTTTTTTGCGTTCATTTTACTCTCTATTTGCTTTACTTTTATTTTTGTTCAGACGCGAGGCAGGTGAGGATTCAAATGTTATTTGAGAAATTTTCAGTGATGGGATTTGCAATGATCAAAACCCTTTACCACTATCATAAATGTATATATTATTGTTACACTATTAACTTAATCACGTATACTCTTTCTAAGAACATTTATTCGGCTGAATACGTTTTACGGGGCTTGATATTATTAATAGACAAAATGTAGTTATAATATATTAATATTTAAGGAGCTGCGTGGTAAACAGTGTAAGTAAAAGTATAAAAACCGTTGCCAATTCATTGGCATTTAGTTTCCTCAAACGAAATTAATTGCTTCAATATGAAATTCTTTGTTGTTATAAATTAATTTTAAATTGCTATATGTTTCCGAAATATAACCGTATAAACTAAAAATTACATTGTCGTACATAACAAAGGAAGGGAAAGTGCCTATCCAAAATTTGCGGTTGTAAAAGATAGGTAATTTTATGATCTTTTTAATGCATTTACAATAAATTGATTATACTATTTATAACATGCCAGAAAAATTGAAAATCTAAAACTAAAAAATAGAAAAATAGAAAAATCTTTATAAATCGGAAACAAGTCGATGAATCTTGAAATTTCTTCTGAATTTTGAATCTTCAGTTAAAAGCAAAAAAGATGAATTCTGTTTAGTAAAGAATGACCGCGCCGTTCTCGAGATATAAACGATAGAAAAAATTTTTAAAAACGCATAACCTCAATATCTCAAAAAATAAAGGATCTCATGGTCTGAAAAAACATACAGGTCATGAGATAGTAAGAAGCTACCGTTTTGTAAAGTTTCAGATAAAATGCTTCCGATTTACTTCAGTTTTGCCGGAGAAAGAAATTCGATTTTTATACATTTTTTCTTTTTTCAAAATAAAAAGGTCGAATTCAAAAATTTACTGAGCATTTCTCTCCATATTCGTAATCATTTCAATCATTTTTTCAAGTATCTTCTGTCATATGTTTCCGAGATATAATCGTTTAAACAAAAAATTACGTTTTCGGGTATAACAAAAGAAGGGAATGACCTTATCCAAACTTTCAGGTCGGAAAAGTTAGGTAATTTTATGCTCTTTTTTGAAAAGTGGAACCCACGCAAAATCTAGAGTGTATTGAAAATTTATATTAATATAGAAAGAAATAGTTAAAAAAAAAAAGAAAAAGAGGTTTATTTTTTCCCGCAAAAGTAGCGTGTTTTTCCTGTAAATTTACTGTTTTCCGGGCGAGAAGGCGAGTGCGTATTGCGAGCTGAAAACAAGTATTGCAAACACACAAGTTTGAAAAAGGCCTCTCATCCATGGTGCACACCGTATTTTTTGTCTTGATAACGTGCTTTTTATGCCTATGAAGCGGAACTAAATTTGACCGTTCTTCGGCACGGTGCAAACACGCTTGTTAGATTGCAAAATCTGCCTAAACTCTCACAGGGTTTATTTTCAAAAATCTGCCTACAGCTTATTTTCGAAAATTAACTTTACTGATTTTAATTTGACGTAAAGTAAATCTTTTCTCACTGACCTTTTTTTTTACCCGGCAGAGCGATAAACGATAAAAGCCCCTCTTTAGTCCCGCTATATATGCATGAAAAAACGCGTTTCCATGTAAAGTGTGACAAAAAAATATTTTTTTCCCCCCATCATATGAAAAAAAAGAAAAAACAAGAAAAATGAGTCCTGAAACATAAAGCTTCACCGTGTGTATGCAGAGTAATGCTGATCCACGTCCATGTACACCACCCACACACATACACATCCACACCCACACACACACACACACACACGTACACACACGCACGCACGCACGCACATACACACGCACACATCTATATAGCCCATTCCTAAAAATACTGTATTTTTATTTCTTATAAGTCTCAAAACATATTTCTAACATGCTTTTAACTTTTCCTTTTAATATCACAAAGCTTTCTCTTTAAGGAATCAAATTTTATACTTCTAATTTAACAATATAAAAATGAAATAATAGTATATTATGCACCTAGGGAATAAAGTGAGCCATTACATGCCTGCGTGTGGTTCGGCGCCCGAGCGGAGCGAGGGTATCACAAACACTGGCAATCGCTGGCTCACTTTATTCATGCGTGCAATATATGATTTTTAACGTACCTACCAAAAAGTTCGTACTCGTTCACCGTCGAAGAGGGAAAATAGTGCTACATATTAATTTCCTAACCTCACGCTAGTTCCCGCCGCTATGCGCTGTATGTGCCCGAGCCGAAGGCAAGCACACGTGCGCGCCGCAGCGGGGACTAGAGTGGGGGTAGGAATTTAATGTAGCGCTTTTTTCCCGGCTCGGCGGGGAAAAAGTACGCACTTTATGGCGGGGTATGTTAAAAAATAATATACTATATCATAAATGCGTTATGAGTATTCATTATATAGAACACTTTTCTTTTATTAAAATTGGTATAACAGTTATTAGAAATAGATAATATATTTGATCTATGATAAAACCGTATTATTTGAAATTTTTATTCTTTTTATCAGCTTGTTTTTTATTTTTAGTTTTCGTCTATCAAGCTTGTGAAAGATTAATACCTTCAAACACCTGTTGATCTGCAGCTGTAGAAATCTTTTAATTACATCATCGGAATTGAGTATCCTAAATAGAAAATTCCTCATTATATCATAGACCCATATTTCATCTGCTCTTGTTTCCATAAATTTTACTTAAACTTTGATTGTGTTCTGCTGTAACCTTTTCTGCACAATAAGAAAAGTTTCTTATTTACGTGAAATGACACATACTATCTTGGATTTTTCATAATTTTCTCTCGACCTAGTGTAAACCTGTGTATTTTCTTTGTGTGAATACCGTCATCGATTATCTGAATCCTGAATTATCAAAGCGCTCAATGGCAATCGCAGCTAATTGCACAAAGTGTAACGGCGCGTTATCTCCCCTCCTTCAATTCCAAGCATTGATTATAAAGTTACCTTCGCTCATTAAACATCATGAATGTATCATCAAAGAGAAGCACACGTAGATCGGCGTACACGCGAACTTTGACAAGTTCTCTGAAAAACTTTTGAAAACACTTGATAGAACTGTTGCTGAAAATGTATGATTAGATGCACTCTGACGCTTTATTTGCAATCAATAAATGAAAAATACAAATTGAATCATCACCTAAGAATTTTGTTGATAATTCGAATACATAAAAATAGGTGACGCGTGAAATAAAAAAAAGGTAGAATTAAATAAATTCTCTTATCATTGATGAAAATTTATTTGAGACAAAAAAAGTATTTGAGCGAACTAACTATATAATATTTTATCGCCCGTCTACCAACGTATATTTTAGAGAACTCGTTTATCCAATGAAAAATTTGGATGCAAATTTTGCATATCGTGTCTTGAAAAATTCCATTAGATAAAACCACTTTCTCTTGTTATTATTTAATGAACGGAGCAGACAAATATTACGAAATAAAATTCAGTTCAAATTTTTAAAGTAATACTAAGAACCTACATTGCTCTTTTCATTATTTTTATCACTCGAAAAAATCTTATACTATTTCAGTAAATAATGATTGCTATATATACTTAAATAATGTAAGACTTAACAAATATAAAAGTATATTATTGATGTGAAAAATTGCAAATATAGGTAATTCTCCACATATCAATGTAAATTTATGTTTCTACTCTATAACTTCTTTAAACACTTTTTTATAATCTAGACTTGGCTAGATAAAACTTATTCGATTACCAAAAGTTTCTTCAATATGCAACAGTAACAGCTTAAAAGACTGATACTGAAAATGACCCATCTCTCATTTTAACTCAAATTATAAATTCCGTGAATATCTCGATGCAGTTTTCTGTTTTTAAAAAGTCTCTTTAACTTTTTTAAGGCTTTAATCACAAAATAGTATAACTTAATTCTGTGGGTATCAAACGATTCTAGGTGTTATTTTGATAAAATAAATATTTAAAAATGTAATCTTTCGTGATCCAAGTGTGTCTCTCTTTTTAGTAGACTTTATGGCTGTGAATAATTCTCTGTAGGATATATGATCTCGGAAGTTTTAATAAAACAATTTCAACGGCTATTATATCTTAAAATAATGTATGTTATGCCCATAAAAAATATCCTACGAAAGAAGTACATAAAAACATTCACACGTTTACGTATTTTCCAGGATTCACTTGTATAAACGTATAATTTATTTTATATTAAAAAGTATATCGATAGACGCGCCATGATATAAGTAGAAAATGCCGTACTGGGTCAGACGCACGGATGGCGGAAACTAACTCAATTTTTAGGCCATCCTACGAAAAAGATAATTAAAGCCGTTCACACGTTTGCGCATTTTTCAGGATTCACTTGCATAATCATAAATTTTAATATTAAAAAGTATATCGTTAGATAATACAAGTAATATAATATAAGTAGAAATTTCCCTACTGGGTCAGACAACATGGCAGAAACGAAATCCATTTTAAGATGAGTAAGTGATTAGTTTAAATACGAAATGATTTTTCTGTACGATGAAACGCTTTCTTCACATTATTAGATCATTATTTTAATGGAGTAAAAATATTAATTTCTTAATATCAAGCGACTTATTACACATTTTCGAGTTTATAAAAATACTTAGTTTTACGTAAAACAAAACTGAAGCTGTTATCTCCTGACTTGGAAATAAGTAACAAACATGGTTACTGATGAGGGAGCTAGACAGAAGATGATAAAATAAAAGCCTTGTAATATTAGCGAATAGTAGTAGTACAGTAAACTATCGATATATGACCTTATATATGGATAATTTTTCTCAAAAAATAAAAATTTTGCCCGCTCTAGATAACTTTTTTATAGCCTAAAAATATGAAATAATATTTAGATTATCGAAAAGTTATCTAACGGCATTAAATTATAAAGTTTTGTAAAAAATCACCCCTATTAAGGGGCCATATATCCAGAGTCTACTCAACTTTAAGAAACAAAATATGCGTATATGATTTACAAACAAATGATTGTTAATTTTTATATTTAAAACATGTAAGTGAAAAAGTAGCACCAAAATCTCCATTATAATATTTGAAGTTTGTTGTGTTTACAAACAAATTTTTAAAATTAACAAACAAATGTTAATAAACAAAGAGAAACAACATATTACAAAATCATTTTTAATCGTGTATAAATACCGCTGATGTCAATGTTTTAAATTTGTAATTCTGTAAATTAGCTTTCTATATTCGTATTTTCTTACACCATTAAATGCTCTGAAAATGCGAGAAAAATCGTTCTTCGCAACAAAAAGACAAACTAGGTATTCATCAAAGCCTTTAACTACTTTAATTACTTTTCAGATCACTTTTAATCATCGAATTTCTATCGCCTGCACTTATGTCGATATTGCACATAACAAAAATCACTCATTATTTTCTCGAACTAAAAAAATTATAATGCGTATACACGCGGTCAGTACGGTGTGCTCGAGCAAGCCCACTTGAGCATCGTCCTTTCAGCCGACCATAGTCACTAATGTACAACGCATCGAAAATTTATGCAAAGCATACGTCACTTCTAAGAGCTTTTCACGGTAAATATGCGCAATCTCGAGACCTTATTTTCGTTTGCTCGTGCGACTGCGCGCGGCAGGCCAATAAATATTAACAAACGAGTTCCGGACTGAACGCCGCGCGCACGCAAGAGGAAGCAACAGCAGCAGCAACAGCAGCGACGCAGCAACTGTATTTTTATCTCCCCCAATAAATTCGCCTCGAGAGCCGAACGCTCGCTCGCTCGCGCGCGTGCACGGGCGTTTTATCGAGCTCGCGGGCGCGCTCGCGTTTGCGGAAGGCCGAACTTAATCTTCCGCGTGTGCGCGTGTGGTGCAAGGCAAAGGAAAGAGAGAGAGAGAGCCGGGAAAAATCGCGCGTGAGCGCGAAAAAGGAAGCACCGACGCGTTGCCGATCGAGCGGTGCGATCGATCGCTGTGAATATATGCAGGGAGACGCACGAGCGTTTGCCGTGAGAGATAGAGAGAGAGAGAAAATGGAATCGAAGAGAAGGATTTGATAGATTAAACAGATTATTTATAAAGGTATATCATGTAGTACAGATAGTAGGTAAGTAATGCTAAGGGAATTTCTTATGATTTAGACTTTGTGGTTTTCATTGAGTGCTGCTTGATGGATATTTATTTGATATGTGGGTGATTGAAGTTTAACTAGTTAACGAATGAAAATATTGTTTATTGTTCGATCGTATTGAAATTCAATTTACGTTCACAATCGCCAAGTGTTGGAGATGTTGAGGGAGTTCAATAAAAACTAAAAATTGGATATACATTTATGATTTGATAGATTTAGATATCTTGGAATTCGAAACTTATAAGAATCCAGTCTCCGTAAAAATTAAAAAAAGAAACATATTTTAATCTCCAAAATAAAATTACAAAGTTTAAACCTTTTTTTTAATTCCATGAGTCAGTAATGATTGGTTATTATTTATTAAAAAAAAATATATTTTTCCATTAACGCCGAAATCCTTAAAATATTTTCAAAAAAATATTTCGTGAAATTATTTAGAAAATTTGTGCAACAAAATTTCTTTTAGAATTATTTTAGTTTTACCGAATTGTTTGCGATCAAAAATTGACTTAGGCCCTCTTAGAAGATTGAAAATCGTTCGCTTCGATCTGATACATAAGGTAAACGTCCAAATGCTTGAACAATTTTTGCAATAACTAATGATCACAATTTTATTGTGATTTGTGCTGGGGTAATAAATCAAGAGTATTTAAATATTAAACTAGAAGTCTATAACGTAATGTTTAGGTATCCAAATAATTAGGCTTAAGCGCCCAATCACTAGTACATTTACCTTACATTTAGTAATAGAATCCTTGTAAAAAAGAAAAAAATTTGTGTAACAAAATCTTTTTCAATTTCATAACGTATTTCATATTTTTTGAAACGATTGATTATTACAATCTTAAATTTTCCTAGTTTTACCAAATATAAAACATCATGAAAGTATCCTTATGCTGTATAATAGGTAAATATATACCTGTACTATACCTGTACTATAAGACTACATAATCTTATTTAATGAGTTTTTATAGGATTTCGCTCGACTTCCTCTAGAAATAAGAAGAAAAACAAAGAAAAAGACTTTTGCTCCTATACTATAATCGAATAAAAACGTTTACTATTCTTTAGTAAAATGTTCTTACTCAAAGTTTGAAACTTGAATACAATAATTCTTTACTTTATATAATATAGCCAGAATACATGTAATTTAATATTAAGCTAAATTATAAATTAATATCTATGTTTTTATAAATATAGGTATTAATAGTATTTTAAGATTTTCTCCTTTTTTAAATAGTTTTACTTCCTCATAGAGGAAGCTTTGTGATGGTAAAAAAATAAGTTTTGCTAAAAACATGTTAGAAACATGTTTTGAGACATTAGGAGTCAAAATACACTATTTTTATAAAAAGTCTGTATGGATGTGTGTATGTATGAATGTATTAAAAATGTTATTTACTTATAGATAAAATTACTATACTCCACTCATTTTTTACCAAAAGAAACGAAAATTATCTATGACAAATTTTTAATAAGTTAATTAATAATTAATAATAATAATAATTATAAAAATACTTACTACAAAAAGTCCTGATAGAACTATAATCTCGTAAAAAACTCAGCCAAGAGATAACAAAAAGCTACCTTCCTGTATATTTTCAGCACGATTCGTGCTGTTTTACTCCAGTTATCGTGCAACATAGAAAATTTTTTTCTTTAAAATATGATTTTTTTCTCTACAATAAAAAGATAAAATGACACTAAAAATTTAACTGAATATTTTTCTCGGCATTTCTAATTACCTCAAATTTTTCAAATATTTTTCATCATATGTTTTTGCGATATAATTGTTTGAAAAATATATGACTTTTCCCTGTATAACTAAAGAAATAAGGTTATTCATAGTTTAGGATCGCAACAGATGGGTAATTGTATGCTCTCTCAAATGCATTTACACTGAAACAATGTAAAAAAATAAAAAAACCGATAAAAGACAGAAAGGAATCCAACAATCAATAAAAAAATTTCTTTTTCCAACATCGCAAAAAGAAAACAAAGAAAATGGATCATGAAAAATTAATTTTCACCTCGTATATCCTGAGAAACTGGCGTATACACAAACACTCACACACGCACATACACACGCATGCACACACACATACATACACACTCACATGCACATACACTCGCACTCACGCTCACAAGCACATGCACAAGCGCACGCACACATTCACACGCACACATACACACATAGATTTTTTATCATACTTATTTTGTATCTAAAGAAAATATTGCTTCGTATAAACCTACACATGTCACAGCACTAATAATTGTTTTAGCTATATGTTCCGACATTCGCCCAGGCTTATGGTCCGTGGTGTAGGAAATACTCACAAGGAGAGTGTAGAGATATTTTCTTGTTCCTAAAAATTAACTCCAGCACCTACCGTTTTGCCTAACGAGCCCATATTATCTATCTGTCTACTTATACCTACTTTTGGATTATTTGTTCTGAGTAAAAACTTGCGAAGTATGATCTGAAGTAGAGGTACTATTTTTTCACTAAAAAATGGGTATTTGGGACAGAATTGGCTGTATCTCGATAATAGGGACTCGTTAGCTAAAACGACTGGTGCTGGGGTTCATTTTTAGACACCAGCAAACACTCAAAGCCTCATAAAAATTCGCGATTCGCACTTCGTACACTGTTCTTGTCAGCAAGAAACAACATCCGCTTAGTTTATATGCAATAATATCGTTAGTGAACATTATCATTTTACTAGTTCAGCTTTTTTGCTATACTTACATTAAGAAAAAGTGACAAACAAAGATACTATTTTAAGGTAGCAACTTACGAATACGTTTAAATTCTTATCGGTTTGCCATTATCAAAATACTACATGTTATATTTTACAGCCCAAAAATATTTATTTAATAAGAGTTATTAACGAAATAAAGATCGAATAATACACAAACTACAGAAAATATTAATCTGAAATTTTCTCATAAAATTGAATCAACAATCTAAAAACTTGCAATTCTATAACATACTTTGTTTGATGTAAACCAGATAAATGTCAAAATGTTACTGAACAATTGGTTATTCACAAGAGGGGATTATTATAATTACTATTATTTTTATTATTATAAATATATAAATCTTCAAATCATCAATAACTAATTTTTTATATAATCTTTTCTCGACAAGGTTAATAATTTTACAATATTTTCGAATAGCACATTTTAATTTGTTTTCATGACAAATATATATAACAATATCATTTATAGCACTGTGTGACCTAAACCCGCACTTAGGTCACGCTTATCCGTGACCTAAGTGGCGCTTTATTACACAGTGTAATAATGAATTCACATAGGCCACAGATCCCTACTATCCTATAATAAAAACTAAAAACACTCAAAATAAACGTTTTAGTTCATAATAATAGAAAATAGAAGTAGTAAAGCTGGTAAATACGCATGTCAAGAATCAGAGAACAATTATAAATCCTTAAAATAATGCTTCAAATTTAGAGGTTAGTTCAACTGATTGTATATGACAATTTGGCGCGTATTTTGAATATTCAATCTGAAATTCAATTTAAAATTCAGTATTAATTTTTTTCATGATTAATATTAGAAATTTATTAAAATTTAATTTAAAAAATTTCAATTAGGGTAAATAAATATATTCTAATTAACTGGTAATAATAAACATTTATTATCTTTTCAAAAAACAAAACATCTTATTTATATAAGGTTCTATTCAAACAATATATAAAAGTTGACATTGATTATTAATTAACTAATGAATTTTGGTTAAATAATAATTTGTTTATACGATTTCTAATTTCTTTAATTTATTTTTTATGTTTTTTGGATTATATTTTTATTTTTTTTTATGCGGCGGGGCTTCGCCCCCCCGAAACCCCCCCTCCTGCCCCGCCCTACCCACCCCCACACCATACACCGTCCCCGATGTCGGTGGCGGGTTTATGTCACTCGTGCTACAAAATAGTATACGATACTCGTGACCTAAGTGTCCATAATTGCACGGCGCGACGGTATCGCCCTCGCTACGCTCGGGCGCTAACTACGCGCCGTGCAATTATGGGCCACTTAGGTCACATGTATCGTAATATACTATTAAGACATTTGAAATCCCATCATGTTGATAAAAACCAAATCGTATATTTTATTGTTAACGTACACACACATATACATCACAGACACATGCACACATACACACACACGCACGCACATACGTGCGCGCGCACACAAACACACACGCACACTGACACACACACACGCATACACACACTAACATACACTCACACACATACATACACACAAATCCATACAGACATTTCCTAAAAATAGTGTATTTAATTACTAGTATATTGTATTTTTTTTTTTTTTTTTTAATTAACGTCGCCATTTTTGTGCTCCCATGTGGTGCTAATCGACGACGGGGGTCTGCGGTGTGTTTGTAAACAAAGCACATGTAATTTTTACAGAGGTGCTTGTATCAATCGTCAGAGACTAGGATTCGAACCGCGTCACCGGCGTGGGAATCCGACACTCTACCGACTGAGCCGCCGCGGGCCGGTATATTGTATTTAATTATTAGTGTATTTAAATAGATGGCGCCATTTATCAGTCTAGATTTATTGTTTCATAATATATGCTATACTTTTGCATAAGCTTACATTACAATATTTTAATATTTTACATGTATCTCGACATATTAAAAATCAATAGACTTGTAATTTTTATTTCTCATCGCAGTATTAAATAGAATAAATAGAATTAATAGAATTTCATATTGGAACAATTTATAAAGACGTGATGCGTTTGAGCCCACACAGGCCTACACCTATGCACACGGGGGCCCACAAATTCTCGAAGGGTTAGGAAATGGTGAAATATTCACAAACATTCCGCCCGCCTTCGTTCCCTGAACGAAATAATCTCCTATCAGTTTTGTTCATCCAGCCCGGGTGGCCATGAATAGTGTTTACAAATATATCCAACCCATCAGTCCGAGACCGCCATCATAGATTCTTATCCCGAAAATCGATCTCCAATAGATGAACTGACAGGCCAAAGATCGATCGATCGCGACTCCACTCGTCGCGATAGATAGATCAAAAAGCTGATCAAACATCAGCCACATGTATAGCAGATTCGAAGTCAGGCAGAAAAGCAGGGTATATTTAGACAGAAACCTCAAATCGGGTTATCATAAACATCATATCGTACAACGCATACGACAAGTCACCAGAAATGCGGCAAAATGCAGGCGGCCACAAACTTGTCAAAATGGTAAGTCGGACCCAGGTACAAAGCCACCAAAATGGAAAACGCGTAGGTTGCCACAAAAAAATAGGAACAAGCCAACCACTGGCATCCAAGATGCAGGAGTCCACAAGAACCAAGAAGATTCAACCCATTTCCAAATAGAACAGCTGATAAATACGTGTCGTCCGTTGCAACTCCCTGTTAACGCTGACCCAATAAACAATACACCAAGTGCGTGAAATGGAATACGAACAACCATGATTCACAAGTTCGAATGAGAGCGCCGCTTATGCTGATTCGGTGTATAGCCTGTAGACCCGCCTCAGTCTGATCGCGGTTGACTAATATAAGCCAAAGCCAAATCAATGCACCATACGTCCATTAAATGCACACGGCGCGAGACAGCGTCTTTGGAAATCGCAACTTTTGTTCGAGTAAGGGCAACATGAAAATGAATGGATAAAAAACCGCCAGTCGCATTCACCGTTCGACCACATCATCCAACAATCAAAACCCTTCCGCCCGCGTTAGTGCATTAAGAATTGAAAGTGTACGTACACCTTCCTGTCCTCCCTTTCGCTTCCTGAGCAGACACGGCCTTGGCGTCACAGAAAAGAGAGGGAGAGGTAAAAGTTCACAATTTACCACGCTGCCACGGCAGGCACCTTTTCTTAACCATCACATTTGCCGCGCTGGCACGGCCGTTGCATCGTAGAAAAGAGAGAGAGAGAGGGGGAGTGAGGGCTAGAACATTACGGTTTGCCACGTTGCCTCGGCAAGCGCCATCTCTCTCCCTCATATTTCCCGCGCTGGCACGGCCATGATGACAAGGAAAAAAGAGAAAGAGGTACAAGATCGCAACTGCTTGGACAGGCGCGTTCTCTCTCCCGTATTTCCCGCGGGAGCAGGGCCCTGGCGTTGTAGAGAGAGAAGGATAGAGAGAGAGAGAGAGAGAGAGAGAGAGAGAGAGAGAGAGAGAGAGAGAGAGAGAGAGAGAGAGAGAGAGAGAGAGAGAGAGAGAGAGAGAGAGAGAGAGAGAGAGAGAGAGAGAGAGAGAGAGAGAGAGAGATTAAAATATTTGGTTTAACAGGAGCGAGTTGGCCATATTGCCGATAATATCACAGAAATCTGGCAGCTTTTAACATTTTTGAGCACAAGGTCTTGTGCATAGGAAATGCGTATATCTATGTATATAGTTTTTAAGCTTTTTTTATGAGTTTAGAGTATTTATAGGATATGTTACAGGCCCAGAAACGTGTTAATACTTAAAACGTATGATATGTATTTTTTTTAAATTTTTATCGATTCACATGAGAGTATTTTTGGCCGAACAACATGGAATAGGTATGTGGGTTTTTGGGCGGTATTGATTTTTTTTACTTGAAAACATTTTTTTATTAATTGGGGCCCCCTTATTTTTATCGTGGGAGGATGTGAAAAATTAAGATATTCTTACGGCTCGGATATAGAGGTTAGGGACTTAAAAAGAAATTTCTTTGTATTTCTCTTGAAAAGAAAACCTTATTTTGAATTGTTTCTAACTTTTTTATTGTTTTATAGCCGAGATAAAGATTGCGGGCGACAAAGACACGTTTTTCGCCGTTGTGGAACATGGTATGGTCATGTGTCTGAAAATCTGACTGGGAACTTATTTTTTGATGACCTTCGAATAGTATATGCCATATATATATCAGTCTTTGGTAAATTTACCCCCTAAGGAGTCGAATTCCGCAACATCCTTTCTTAGTCACTGTTTACAATGTAAAAGCTATATAAAACCATCCACATTTCACGTCGCTTGATTCAAGGGTTTTGGCTAGACGTTGATGAGTCAGTCGGCCAGTCAGTCAGTCAGTCAATCAGTCATTCAGTTAGGACATCTCTTTTTTTATATATATCAAGATATTAACACTCTAAATTCCTTGTACTCAATTTAGACTGACTTACTGCTCAAATGTATAGAAATAAATGGCCAAAATCTTGATTTTGTTTATTATTACTATGTAAGTGAAAAAAAATACTTAAAACCCTTCTTAAACTCAAGATGCACCTTGTGTACGATTTATGTGTGCGTATGTGTGTATGTCTATGTGAATATGTAATAGCACTGCTACTGACCGAACTGTTTTGTACTCCTAAAGTAAAGTAAGTATCTGCAGTTTTATCATTGATGCGTAATAGGGAAGAATACTGATTTTTAATTGACAGTATATTGTACATCATGGTATATAAATATCATGTATATCATTTCGTTTGTAAACTTCTGGAATGTTTAAGATATCTTTAAAATTGTAGAAGTTATAGGTAAAACTTTAAAAATGGTGTGATGTCACTCGGAACGGCACCATTTCATGTTTTAACGGTGTGACGTCAATCAAAAAACCTCTAATAAGCTATAACTTTCGCAAATAAAGTTTATTTTTTAATTTAAAAAGCAATGTCTGCAATATACGTTGGCTTAGGTTCTGTGCCATTTGTTGAAGTGCCGATCAAAAAATAAATTTTGTATTTTTCCCTATTGCAACATTTCTATCTCATACACATACGCATACACACGCGTGCTTGATGCGCACGTACATACACGTACATACATATACAAGCACGCACTCATAAGTACGCACGCTCGCATATATACACGCACACACACTCACACGCATGCACGCACACACACTGACACGCATGCATGCACACACATACACGCACACACATATATGCCTGCACACACACACACTCACATGCATGCACGCACACACATACAGACACATACATGCAAGGAAGATGAACCATTTTCGACAAAATTCGCTTATATAAGCGATAAACAGGCTCCAGTCATACTCGGACTTGTAACGACTCGTCGGGCACTGTATTTATGCGTTATTAACGTCTCGCAGTGTGGCTGCGGTGAGCATTTTACGCTCGGCACATGTGCGCGCGTGCGATAATTTATGAAGCCGTTTCGAAAATGCTCGTTTGCATACATACATACATGCATGCAACAACGCTTCTCCGTAGCGCCGTTTCGCATTAAAAGTACGTAACGCGGTATCGCGCCTCGACAAAACGACCACAAGCTCCTTAAAGGTCCTCCAGGGTCGGTGAGCTTTTAAATAGCCTATAACTGTAGTGCTTCACGCGGAATCTCGTTGATTTTCAGCGCTTCCGTAAGACGCCCAACGCATGTACCCAAGCTTCGTTGAAATGACCCTTGCAAAATAGTTGGCGAGAGAGAAAGAGAGAGAGAGAGAGAGAGAGAGAGAGAGAGAAAGAGACAACGGAAGCGGGAGGAGATGAAGAGCTTGACTTCTTTTTTCTTGGTCGTTAAATTTTGTAAGTTAGTGCATAGCCTATGCGCTGAGGTAAATTCTGTTGTTGGATGTGCAGCGCTTTACGGTAAATCTGCGCTTAAATTCCGTAAATCTTAAATTTCTGCACTTGCTGCAGAATATCTGGTATTCTCCATTTTTCACGAATATCTAGAGGATATATATGGAGAGAACGTAGAAATGCACAAGTATATAAGTTATAGGGCAGAGACATTTTTGGTAGCGCAGGGTCGTATTAAAAATTCTCTCTAACGTATGCATGCAACTTTCGTAGATTTCTTCTTACGCGGAGTATATTTTTAGACGTGTATTACTTTCTGAAAAGCAATAGCAAGAAGCCCCAAGGCGTTGTATGGTTCTGTACGGCTTACATACGTTTTACTCATCAACATAAAGAATACAAAAAGAATTTTGATTTCCATAAAAATGACGAATATACTAGGATAGATAAAATGACTATTGACAAATGATTTAATTGTATCAAAAACTATTACATCTTAAGTTTTACAGAATAATCAGTTGCAATAATGATGTTATAAAATGTATTTAGAATAATAAGGTTATAGAGCAAGTTAACTTTGCGTTATTTTTAAATTATGAGAAAAAGTTTCTTAAAGAAAGATTGTTATATAGTTTGCATGACAAAAAGTTATAATTCTGAAGTTGATGTGACTCGACTACTCGCCAAATTATTAATATAAAGATGGAATAAGGGGAATGATCCCCGAGAGTTAAAGACGTTTATTTGCCTACGTTCCGGACGTATCATCTCTAAAAAAATAGCCTTACAATTAAACACACTCTAGATAGTATCATTATTCCCTTAGACTATAGACTTATATCTCTAGATATTGTGTCACTTTTCAGTAATCTTCCCAAAAACCTTATCCTAGAAGCTATTTCGTTAAAATGGAAATTATTAAAGAATAAATAAAACCTATCAAAATTAGAATTCTTAGAAGGCATAAGGTACTTCTAGACTCAACCTATTTACAATTTAACAATAAATACTATCAGCAAGTCATGGGGGCACCGTTGGGTTTATGTAGTAGCCCTTGGTTTGCTCATATTACCTTAGAAATGTTAGAATATCACTGCTTAAAAATTCTTAGTAATAATATTTTACTGTACAATCGCTACGTGGATAATAGTTTTTTAATAAATAAATATAATGAGATATATTCCACCGTAATGAATTTAATAGCTTCCACCCACATTTACAATTTACACTAGAAATAGAGCAAGACCGTAAGATTAGTTTCTTAGATTTAGAAGTAACTAGACGAGATAATCAACCCCCACTTATCAATTGGTTTAGGAAAGAAACAGCATCTGGCAGATAAGTAAACTTTTACTCGCCCACCCCACTTTACAAAAAATAGCAATCATATATAATCTGGTAGATAAATTCATCACACTCGTACACCCAAAATTTCATCACAATAACATAGACATCGCAAAGAATTTCCTATTAGCTAATGATTATCCTCCGCATTTTATAGATAAATATATTAAAAAAAGAATAGCACACATGAACACACCAATAAACAATAGTAAAAACAGCAATAACATTACAAGAACAAACAATTTTATATTATTAATAAAACTATTAATAAGTTCAGTAACATGATCAAGCTTGGTAAAGATCTCGAAAAAAGTGGTATAATTTATAAAATTAATTGTAAAGATTGTCCCTCTAATTACATTGGCATGAGCTCTCGCAAAATGATAAAACGCAGAAATGAGCATAGATTTAATATCACTAATAAGGACACTACCTCTGCTTATGCTTTACATAATATAAATACTGATAACCATCAATTTGATTTTGATTGTGTACAAATTTTAGACCAAGGAAGTATTGAATACATAAGAAAGTTTTCTGAACTGTTGAATATTCATTATCATGACAACACTATTAACATAATGATAGATACAAATTTCTTAAAATACAGTTATAAAAAATCAGATAATTTATGAAAAAAGTCCCTTTGTAAATAATAGGTAATTAAGTAATAATCGAAGGAGGTGTCAGTTGGTCGCGTTGAACAAAGTGATTACCCGTTCGCTTGATTCCACGAAAGGGTTTCCTCGATGCGGCACAGTACTACTACTATACAAATTTTGATTGTATGAGTACACAATATACATGCTGCCTCCAGCTCTATAGTATATGATGCGCTCTCGCGACACACGCAAGACTCTTCCCTCTCTCTCTCTCCCATATTTGTGCTCTCACCAATATTCGCATGAATTCAAGGAGTTTTTCGCAGAACTTGTCTAGCGGGCGAGTCGACAAGATGCGGAGACCACCTTCCGTAATCTTTCGCTCGTCCGCTACCAAGCGAAGTTGATGTGACAAATACGTGAGTTCTACATTTGGTTAAATAATAATACTCTTAATGTCACATAATATATGGTTTAACTGTTTAAATTAAAAGAAAATTTTATTAGGTTTCAAAGATTTGGCAACTATGTAAAAAATTATACCTTATGTGAGACATTTTCTTGTTTCTTTTTTTTTGTTTTGTTTTTATTAACAACATTTTTTCTTTTCATTCAACGTGTTTTTATAATTTAAATGGTTATACTTATATTGTATTAAATTTTATTTTTGTAACCTTGAAAAGGGACGCCACCAATACGTCCGAAACGTAGGCAAATAAACGTCTTTAACTCTCAGTAATCATTCTGCTTATTCCACACGTATATTAAAAAGTTATAATATCGATTCCGAAAAAAGTACCAATTAAATTAAATTTTGTGACAATTATATTTTATTATATCGTTTAACTGAAAAATTATGACATCATCATCATTAATTTTAAAAATGAATTGATTGAACGAAGTTTCTAAATTTATAAATATGATATATTTAAACTAAGTTGACTGTTTCGGAAAGTCGTCAGCAAATTGGCAGAGAAAGAAAAAGCAGATTTGAAGGATATGAGTTCTGCGAGACCGTGAAAAGGCAAAAAATGAAGAAAGTAGGTATAAAAGACCAAAGAAGGAGTAGATAAATGAGAAAAGGTGTGAGGCTAAGACGGACAGAGATAGCGAAAGATAGTTACAGAAGAGCTCAATATCTACCGACTTGCATGCCTAGTGAGATGGGAGTCTATTTAGACGGTGACCCAATTTTAAGACCAAATCATGCGGCCGTGTGTTTCTTTATAAATTGAGCTCATTTCGGCTGAGAATGACGACGTGCGCCTACTTCTGACTTTCTTTGGCCTTTGCTAGACTCCGGAAGCAATCCCACGAGACCCCGCGCGATTCACAGCAAAGTTTACGGCTTTTAATAGTGAAGATGTGTCACTTTCTAATACCGATAGAAGGATTATAGTCTTTACTTAATAGGAGGTGAAAGGGAAAGGAAGGTACTACGTTAATTTTTAAAATATTTTTTTGGAAAAAACTGAACATCTTTCTTTATCAATAAACAATAATCAAAAATTTTTTCAAGCAATTCCATTATTTTTATTACTCCAATCTGTTTGTTCTCAATGTCGAATACAGTTGTTTAAAATGAGAATGAAAAGTTCGGTGCAATAAACATAATGGAATAGGGAACAGACACGATGTATCTACAATAGAAAATCATTAATAACTATATTAAACACAAGTTTTTTTAATGATTTAATCCTGCTAGATTTTAGAATAATTAATTGAAAATTTATAAATTTTAGTAGCATTCGAATAATGCAGCACGCTTGTGATTATTAAAAAAAGTACTTAAGGGAGTACTATCAGTTTCGAATTAGTGTTCAATAATATCTTAAATCTTGTATATTAGTACGTTTTGACCTCAAACTTACTCATATAAATTTTTAGATAGGTACACCAACCCAGAAAAAGATATTAAGAATTTTGTATTTTCCTTTTCTACGTTTTTAACACGCAGCCTTATGGAAACTCACGTTTCCGACAGTTGCAATCATGAAATTCATGAAAACTGTTGTTCTGATTTTGACGTAACTTTGAGAAATATATATTTAATATTCCATAAATATAATGCTAAAATCCAAATGTTGATTTACCAATTTGGAGAGCTAATATAAGCAAACGAATAAAAATGTTCAGGTTCACTCAACCATTTACACACGATTTGGCCTACCACGGAAGTCAAGAACGACCAAACACGCATTTGACTCACGGAGTACCGATAGTACTCCCTTAGAAAATGTACTTAAATGTATTTTTTACTTTTTACTTTTTATAATTTAACCTCAAGTTTCATTTAAAAATTATTTAAAGAATCATAAATCAATTGTTCATTGATAAAGAAAGGACCTGATGTAAAGTTTAAAAAAAAAAAATATTTTAATAATTATTCAAAAAATAAAAAATATAGTGCTGGTAACGTAGGAGTTTACTTTTCCCTTTCACATCCCCTTAAATACTTAAATTGCACTACAATTTTGGATTTTACTTTCTACTTTCAAACCCACACCCCTTTTCATTTAATACGACAATTCTTAAATCTCTGAACTTTGTTGATTATTGTATAGAAATTATGATTATTTAAATTAAGAAAAAACATGCAGAATGAATGGGCGTCCCTCTAAAACTAATAGTTTAAATCAAAACATCGTGTAGACCTAGATTTGTTATAAACACTCTAGTAAAACTAAATCTATTTAAGATTACAATTTTTCTAGTATAGTTTCCTATATATATTACCGTTATACTAAACAATTTTGTTTAGTATAAACATTCTATTTATTATAGCGTCTTTAAAATGGCATAACGAAATATATTTTCAACTAAATTTAACTTTTTATAATTTTAATTTTCTAAATTTTATATATATATAAAAATATATATAAAAATATTGCGCAGAAGAACAAATAATGATGTGATTTTTTTTCTAGATCAAATCTAACCATTTCAAGAATCGATTCATAAAAAAGAAAGGTTCCAGAACGTGTATTTTTTTAATAAATGCTTTAGAACCATTCACTATCTCTAGTTTATATTACTGCGGCTCGATATGTATTTACTGCGCGCCGATTACTGTGTATACAATTCACAGGTTAATACCCGCAGTAATACAAGCTTGGCCGTAGTGTGTATTACTACGGTCGACTTCTATACTTATACAAATAAATGAAAGAAAATAGGTTTTTTCTTCTATAAATATGCATATTCTCAAAATTTAAAGCGATTATAAATCATTTTTTAAGGGATTTTTACTAAAAAGTAGTATTTTTGTCGACTTTGTAAAATCCGCAATAATTGAGGCGTCCGCAGTAAAAATACCCTCATTTACCTAATTGAAGATATAAAAATTAGTCCTTTATTTAGTATACGTTACTCACATGTTCTTAGTTACAATTACTATAGTATTATTTAGTTATCACGGCTTTTCAACTCAAAACTCTAGTACATTTTAGTAATCAATACTATAAACTTCTCTCAGAGAATGAAAAAGAAAAAAAATTTCAAATAAATATAATTAATAACATAAAATAAAAAAGTTGAATTACAAATCGAAAAAAAGCTTAAACTTTATAATTATTTATTAAATATATTTCTCTTAATTATTTTTGTACACTTTAAAATATTATGCTACTTTTTACTTTTCGAGGAGATCAACTTTAGAAAAAGTATATTACAATTTTCAAAATACTTTTAACGAACATGATCGTAAGCTTTTGAACGGTAAAAGAAAATATAGGTTTTCCTTGACTTCGTCATGTAGCTTAAAAGTTGAATTTATTTTTATAACTTTTGATGTACCTAACTTGTAAGCTGCACCATTTTCAAATAGGTCATTCTACTAAGGTTAGTTATGTAAAAAGTGTATGAAGGAAGTTTCCTTAAAATTTCAACATTTTTTAAGAGTTAACATAAAAGAGAATTGAATTTTACACGACTGTGATGAATAAATAATGGTATTCTGAAGATACAATAGGGCCTTTAAATATTAAATTAAACGTTATATTATTAAATACGTGACCATTGAAGATCTGTAGCTAATTATATTATTATATTTATTAATCTCATTTATAATTGTAATTTAATATTATAATTAATTTAACCTTAATTTATTTATTCATTTAACATGAACAACGGGAAAAACCGTATAGTTGTGACCTGCATGGTTTAAGTAAATCATATTATTGCTTTTCATGTATACGCAGTAATGTATGATTAATTATTTAAGTGCCTTTTCGGGTTAAAAAGTAAAATATTATGTAGGCAGTCAAACCGAATAGGTTTTAAGACGTTACTACTATGGGGCCTGCGGCGGCTCAGTCGGTAGAGTGTCGGATTCCCACGCCGGTGACCCGGGTTCGAATCCTAGTCTCTGCCGATTGATACAAGCACCTCTGTAAAAATTACATGTGCTTTGTTTACAAACACACCGCAGACCCCCGTCGTCGATTAGCACCACATGGAAGCACAAACATGGCGACGTTAAATAATAATAAAAAAAAAAAAAAGACGTTACTGCTACTAATGTACTTTTAATAACATTTTTATTTCATAGCGGGCGATCCTGCCGTCCCATGAAAAGTTTGAACTAGTATTAGTATTAAGGTTAGTAATTTTTTTATACTATTATCCATACAACTTCCATACAACTTTGACATTAACATGATTCTTAAATACTTACTTCAGAATATTGTATAATAATGAAGGTAAACTTAGCTCAGCATATTTTGACAGGAAAAATACTTTAAATTTGAGATGTGTCGAAAACGGCATTTTTTTAGGCAAATGGACAAGAGAAGCAGATGACTAAATGAACTGCACAGGTATAATTAATTGGGTTTAAATATTAAGAATAAATTAAAAAATTACAAAGAAGACTGCAATTTTATAGAAAATAAAGGGTGGTCAGAAGTGGTACAAAAAAAACGTTAATTACCAGGTTTTGCCATAATACCTCAGACATAAAAATACATCAGATTTACTTTTTACATGATTATTATAGGTTTTGCAAGCCTAAGAAATATATAATATGATTTCAAACTTCGCGCTTAGTCAATAAAAAGTCTGATTTAAATAAAATGCTGGAGGCATCAATAGTATATTATGCACCTAGAGACTAAAGTGAGCCATTAAATGCCCGCGTGTGGTTCGACGCCCGAGCGGAGCAAGGGCGTCACACACGCTGGCAATCACTGGTTCACTTTATTCACGCGTGCAATATACAATTTTTTAACGTACCTACCAAAAAGTTCGTACTTGTTCACCGCCGAAGAGGGAAAATAGTGCTACATATTAATTTCCTAACCTCACGCCAGTTCCCGCCGCCACACGCTGTTGTGCCCGAACCGAAGGCGAGGGCACATGCGCGTCGCGGCGGGGACTCGAGTGGGGGTAGGGATTTAAAGTAGCGCTTTTTTTCCGGCGGGGTGTGTAAAAAAAGCATGTTATAGGTTATAATAGGTTATATTTCATTCGATTAAAATGTATTCGAATTGAATCAATTTTAATATAGAAACACATTTTGTAGAATTGAGAAGAAAGGAAAAACTGTTCAAAGAAAGAAAATTTATCATTTTCATGGTTTTTAGAATAATAAATAACTTACGTATATTTGTAATTTAGCATACAAAATATATATAATTTAACATTTTAAAAGAGATTAAATCCAAGCAGTTACAATAACTAACTGCTTTATTGTTAAATCTATATATATTAATTGGTAATAGTTGATAATACAATAATATTTACATTGTAAACATCAATTTCGATAGTGGCCAAAATGTGTAGGATCCTTATTCACTCCGAGCGTCCGCTTGGAGGGGATAAAAGAATCGACCGAAGCGCCCATGGTGGCAAAAACTTCAGTAGCTTATGAAAATTTTGTCCAATAGTATGTTAGCTGGGACATAAAAAGAAACGATGAAAACGCCATGGTGGCGAAAAATAGTCGTAGCTCATGGAAAATACACAAAACTTCAGATGGCGCTACCAGCTATTCTCGGAGCGAATAGTCAAAACTAGTGATTGTGATGACCAATAACGGTAAAAAACGAGTTTTATTTTAGTTTCTTCATTTGTGAAATTTCCTTGGAATTTTTTATAAAACAAACTATGAATTTATTAAATATATGTATTTAAGAGTGTGTGTACCCGGTTGCAAAAGATTAATAAAAATTGACAAATTTATACGAAAAACGGTGCAAAAACCTCATAAAATCTTATAAGATGCACCCGGTTTCATCGGTCTTTATCGATCTTTTGCAACCGGGTACATTTTTTTAATGATTGAACATTATATTTTATTGTAGAAAATACGTTCTTGAAAGTCAAAAAAAGCTTAAGATAGCCAGAACTGGTACATCCACCCTACCATACAAATTTCCAGTCAGCACTAGGCCATTACTACCAGTACTGATCAAGAATAAATTTCGTTCATTTTTTTGCTTTAATCGGATTCAATCCATTATATTTTGATAATCATAAAAATCTATACAACATATATAAACATTGTAACAAGATTCTTTCAAAACAACCGTTAGTAAAGAAAAAACTATAAGTATCACTGTATAGATGCAGGTGGTAACACACTCTTTCGATTAGTAAGCAAAAAACGTAAATCTTCTGCAGCTTACTATTGTACAGTCTACGTAATATAGTATATGATAAAGGACATTGTTACGATAATAGGGTATATTGTGATTTCCAAGTATTCAATTCAAAGTTACATGCATAATTAATGTTTGAATACCAATTATCTAGGTTTTAAATGTATTACACAATTTAAATGTATGCGTATTACATACACGTACAACCAAACTAAATCTAAGTATCGTTGTCGTGTTAATATAATGTAATTGTATACAATCACCTATGTCGTTTTAATTGGTATATTAAAAAAAGTACTTTTCTAGATCTAATATTTTTGTAAATTACAATATTTATGATAGCATTGTTGCAAACCAATTTCTGTTATATAATTGTAAGTTGGTACATTATTTATTCCGATATTGGCCAATATTGTTTAAATTCTATTTACATATTAAAATTCAATTATCCACAAATACTGCTTACTGTGCAATGCTATTTTTAGTATTTATCATTGTTTCCGCTTTTCATTCATATTTCGAGCATGGCAACAGATTTATTTTAACAATCACATAAATAATAGTCAGGTAAAATAAATGGATAAGCGTATTTTGTTTCTCTCGCTACTACATTCCGCTCCTGAAACCGACTGAAATATAATTTCAATTTATCCTACAGCATAACTCATCGAAACGTATACCAGTCCGCCTATAAAAATTCGCAGATCCAGGCAATTTCTTTATCAGGGGTTCGACATGGGTGCGAGCCCGAAGGCACGCGCGACTTTACATTCACCCGTGTTTATTAAAATTCAGAAGCTATAAAATATTAGAAATTTTGTTGTACAGTCAGTTTCATAATGCTGAATCTACCTATAGCATTTTTCAAATCAAATATATTTACTTAGCCCTGGTAGAAATCTTATCGTGGCGCCCGCGTTCGCTATAACGGCCTTTATAGGCAAACTAGATAGTACCAGACTGTACAAAACTCGATAAATCCACACAGATCTACATAGTTTTCTCAATAATAATATGTACGTATAAAATCTGTGAGGTTATATATTATTTATTGAACAGAACTTTTATTGTAAAAATGAATGTTAAAAATGTTTAACATGCAAGTTTTCAATTATAATAATAAGATCTACAATTCTATTAAGATCTACAGTTCTATTCATACTATTTACATATAAAAGTAGTCAGAAAGTATATTGAAAAACCTAAAAAATTAAAATTTAGAAATAATTTTCCTTGCATATGAAAAACAGTGATCACAAAATAATTTTCTGATTGATGTAGTTGTTTCTTGAAAAGTAATATATAAATAATAATAATATCATATGTACAAATATGTACTTTATGACATGCTTTATTTAAAACTAGAACTTTAATTTCAGAACTGCAAATAATTTTGTATCCATATGTGAGTTCTTATAATACATAAACTGCTCATCCGTGACAACATTTTCAAAGACAAACACATTAGTCGAACACATGTAGACGATATTTTTTCTTTATAAGTAACAAATTACTATGTTTTAACTGACGATAGATGTCAAATCAAAGTGTTTGATTATAAATTAATCACAGTAGGAAATTCAAAAACAGAACATATATATAATAACTCAAATACACTATTTATTTTTAAAAATAGAAAATTAATCAGTTGATAATAAATGTGTGTTAAAATAGTTTTCCTTACATAAACCAAACAGGTTTTGAAATCAAGCCTGTATTTGGGATGAAACATAATCAAATGTAAGGAAACTAATTTTACATAAACAAAATAAATATATGGACTAATACTTCATATAGTTATTTGGATATTTAGATTATTTTTTTATGTTGATTGTTTAATATATATATATTAATAATATATATATATATATATATATATATATATATATATATATATATATATATATATATATATATATATATATATATATATATATATATATATATATATATATATATATATATATATATATATATATATATATATATATATATATATATAATTATGCATGTAACTTTGAATTGAATACTTGGAAATCACAATATACCCTATTATCGTAACAATATTATGTTATATATATATATATTAACAATATTATGTTATATATATATATATATATATATATATATATATATATATATATATATATATATATATATAAAATAATATTGTTATTGAGTTCTTAAATACAAAAACTCGATGCATCTAAAATTTGGTAATCTTACACTTTAGAGGTTATTTATATTTACTTACATTGGTAATAGGTGAACAATAACAAGTAAATACCTTTAAATCAAAATAATACATAATAAGCATAATAGATTATGCTTCTGTTTCTTAAAACATAACCTTTAAGTGGTTGTTATTGTCATAATTTTGCTTATCTAGTTTAATCGGAGCAAATAATATGGGAAACTAAAAGGGTCGACCGTTACACGCCCTTATAGTAACTATCTAGTTTGCCTACATAGATCTACACAGTGCGAGATTATTCTACATAGATTTGTAAAGTGGACGGGATAAATTTCTACCAGGGAGAAGAGTGAGGAATATTCAAATGTTTCATTTTATAATCATAGAAAATAAATAGTATTGATTATATAAATTTGGATAAAACTTAAAATTGTTTTAAGACAGTAATTTTCCAACTGCGTGAGCCAAATTTAAATAGTATAGTGTTTGTTTTACATAGTATTTAGATTTGGCAATATTGTGTATTGATCACGTGCAGGCTATAGTTATTATTCTGTATTTGCCAATTCATTTTGCAATAAAAGAAATGCTAAAATTTTGTAAAACCTGCAATTTATCATAAATATTTTATTATTATTATTATTATTATTTTTTAAGTGATATTTCGAACTTGAAAGTTCATCGCCTCATCTACGCAAGCCTTCCACGTTTCCCTATTTTGTGCCAACCCCATCCATTTCGCGCCCTCCCGCCCAATTTCAGTTACGTCTGCTTTTACGTTATCCTCCCATTTACGTCTAGGTCTACCTAGAGATAGCGTTGCTTTCGGTTTTCCTTTCATTATGCGCGCTGCCGTACGATCATCGCCCATTCTTGCCACGTGCCCTGCCCATCTTAGTCTCCGTGATTTTATTACTCTGTTAATATTTGATGACGCGTACAAATTATGTAGCTCGTCATCTTTCTTTGGCCCGTATATTTTCCGCAGAACCTTATTTTCAAATACCCTAAAACGATTTTATTCCGCTTTAGTGAGCGCCCAGGTTTCGCACCCATACAAGATTACCGGCATTATTATAGTCCTATATATCCTTATTTTTACATTTTTCGACAGTAGTTTTGACTTAAGTCATCTATTCACAGCGTAGAAGCAGGCATTACCCGAATGAAGTCTCTTATTAATCTCGGCTTTAATTTCGTTTCGATCATTTATAGTTGTACCTAAATATCTGAATTCGCTAACCTTATCAAAAGTGAAATTCCCGTCTCTGAGATCCCCCTCTCCTTCGCGAATGCCCAGTTTCTCCATGATCATATATTTCGTTTTCGATTCGCTCACTTCTAACCCCGTGTCTTTAGCCGCATTTATAAGGATGTCCGCGTTTCTCGCCACCGTTTCACCATTATCTCCCACTATATCCAAGTCATCCGCATAGTCTAAAATCTGCGTTGTTCCGTTGAATGTTACGCCTAGCTCACTAGCCTGCATTTTTCTAACAACATACTCTAGCGTCAAGTTAAAGAGTACCGTTGAAAGCCCGTCACCTTGCTTCAAACCGTCGCGTATCATGAACCATTCGGATACATTACCGCCTATTCGGACCTTTCCAGTGCTTCCGTTCAGACATATTTGAATTAATTTTACGAGTTTTTTTGGTACGCCAAGGAGCACTAGGATTTGATACATTTTGCTTCATTTGACAGAGTCATACGCTTTCTTAAAGTCTACAAATAGCTGGTGTATAGTTTCGCAATATTCCCACTTTTTCTCTAATAATTGTCTTATGGTAAACATTTGATCGCTCGTCGACCTGTTGCGCTGGAATCCACACTGATAATCTCCTATTATATCTTCCGCGAATGGTGTGAGTCTGGCCTGTTTTACGTTTGACAGAACTTTGTAGCAGGTAGCTAAAAGTGAGATTCCCCGGTAGTTATTGCAGTCTGTTTTATCTCTCTTTTTAAAGATCGGTATGATGATGGATTCTTTCCAATTTTCTGGTACTGTTTAATTTCTCCAAATAGCACATACTAGATCAAAAGTTTTAGATGTATGCGCGGTACCCCCATATTTAAGTAGTTCAGCTGGTATAGAATCGTTTCCTGCGGCCTTATTGTTTTTTAGCTTTTTGATCGCGGCCTCTACTTCTTTGTAGGTCGGTTCGTCCATATGAAGTTCAGCAGTGTAGATTTCGTCTCCCATTTCCTCGAAGTTTTCATGCACGTTTAATAACTTATCGAAATAGTCTTCCATAATTTCAGTAGTTCATTTTCGTTTGTCACGAGGTTTCCGTCCTTATCTTTCATTAACTGCGATCTACTCTGAAAACCCTTCCTAATAGCGTTTATTCCTTTGTACATCTCGCGCGGATTATTTTCCTTACTATTAGTTTCTATTTTTCTAATTTCATTTTTCTGATACTCGCGCTTCTTGTTTCTGTAAATCACACCCACTTGCTTTCTTATTTTATGGCATTCTTCTACGGCCCTACCGCTTTCATTGTGTACGCTATCTAATTTAGCCTTCTTGCGCCTTTTAAACCAGAGTTCGCACTCTTCGTCAAACCATGGTTTGTTCTTCGGCCTTTTTTTCTTACCCAGTACTTTGTTCGCGGCCCCTTTTATAGTTTTTTCGATAGCCCCCCATAACCTGTTCGGATCGTCATTTACTCCCGTCTGTGCATCCGTTTCCTTGAGCACCTGAAATCGGTTGCTAACTTCTACTTGGTACTTGATTCGCTCTACCCCGCTTCGTAGTTTTCCGATATCAAAGGTGTCTACTTTGTTCGCTCTTACTATTTTGACCGGCTACTAATCTGGCTCTTAATTTGGCCACTACTAGATAATGATCCGAGTCGCAATCCGCCCCCCTATAGGTCCTTACGTCGAGTACATTGGTGTAGCGCCTCTTATCAATAAGAAAATGATCGATTTGATTGTGCATGGCCCCGTCCGGCGATGTCCACGTTGCCTTGTGTATATCCTTGGGCTTGAAGCACGTGGTCTTGACTATAAGATCTTTTGCGGACGCGAAATTTATGACCCTAATACCTTTATCGTTGCTGGTTTCGTGCAGACTTTCTTTGCCTATAGTGGGCCTAAACATTTCCTCTCTCCCTATTTTAGAAATCCCCCACTACTATTTTGGTGCCGTAAAACGCGAATTGATCGATTAATTGCTCTAAAGTTTCATAATAAAGATCTTTGACTTCTTCCTCTTTGTCCTCCGTAGGACAGTGGACGTTAATAACCACGTAATTATACCACGCTCCTTCGATGATGATATACGAGAGTCGGTAATTCACGAAATTGCAACTTTTAGCGGAATGTATGATGCTTTTGTTAACAAGAAATCCGGTGCCTAGGGAATGCCCGCTCGTGCCCCCATATAAAAAGGTGAAGTTACCGGATCCTAGCATCGCGTTATCTTTCCATCGGGTTTCTTGTATTGCTACTAAATCTAAATTGTACCTCTTAGTTTCATTTATGATTTCCCGGAACGCGCCCGCTCTGTGTAGACTGCGTACATTCCAGGTTCCCACCCTTAAGTTCCTTTTGGTTTTGGTTTGGTTTTGTTTACTTTGAGCCATGATAGTAAGTTAAACCCGCGCATTTTGGATCCTGATCCGATCGCAGATGAGTTCATCCGTCTAGGGGTGATAACCCTGATACCTCCCTAGAACTAAGTATGAGAGCTTTCCGACTTTGGCGAGGACATAGTCAACTCGTCGTCAGACACACTCGGTTTCATTCTCATATCCTAACGCCCCCCTGCAAGGCAGCGCGCCTTCGCTGGCTTCGTTGCCGTGTAAGACCAGGTGGCGAATCATTCTACACATCCCCTCTCAGGGCAGTTGTCATCGCTCCCGCATCCTCCACGACAGCAGGATTTTTGGCCCATTTTTTGTTTGAAATGTGTGGTAGAAGAGATAGATTACAGAGTAAGGTAGAAGAAGAAAGTAAGACAGGAGATTTTGTATAGTGTTTGTAGTTGTTGTGGTGCTTGCGTAGTGTTTCTAGATGAATGCGTTCGCCAGTGCGGGCTCATCACACCCACGCCTGGGCCTATCGGCTGTCCGCGACTGCTTATTCAATTTATTCGCAGCTAACCTCTTTCTCAGAGGTCGTTCCTCTATCCGCAACCTTAGGACGCGCTGTGTAGTGGTGATAGGCACCCACCCGTCCGCTCAGGACGACTACGCCAGGACCCGCTTAGGGTAACGGCGTTGCAACAGTTATTATTTTTTTTTACATTTATTAATTTTTTGGTTATTAATTTTATATATCTATTTACTTATTTGTTATTAATTATATGCTTCATATCTGAAAATAAATGTTATAGTACAAAATAAAAAAATATTAGTAATAATATGTTAATAAAACTAAATAAAATTATGACACATAACTTTTATAAATATTAATATTATTTCTTTTCATATTACATACATATACAGGCATTACTGCCCTTAACCAGGTTACGGATTACGTGAGCCCCATTTACCAATTTCCTTCAAATACTCTTCTTATATGACTACATTTTAAACTATTATATTAAAAATTATAAAATTATACTGAAACATATTCTAAGAATATATTACTTGAGACTTTATAGCAAAGCATTTTCAAAATACATTGCCGAATCTACTCTACACGTTCAAACTTAATAAAAATCTTTGAGTGACTAATTTTCATTCTAAACGGTAAACGATCTGGATTAAGTTTGCTGCAATTTTAACCTTTTCTAGAATATTGGCAGTGATCAATTTTGTATCCGATCGACAATTTTTTTAAGAGAAACGTCATTATTCTTCGATAATTGTACAAAAATGACGGTAGGTAGCTCTGAAAATCAATAAACATACTTATCAACGTAAACATTAATTGTTAAATTTTAATAATTAATTATTAATTTTACCCAAAATTTAAAACTTTAGGAAATAACCATTTTAAACGACAAATAAATTTTTATGATTGATTGTGTAGATAATAATTTTTTTCAATTATGTATTTATAATAAATTCAGTAAAAAAACTTTTGCATTTAAAAATTTAAATTTACAATCTTCAAATTTACTTTAAAAAATGTATTTACTTATCTAATGCAATCCAAAGTAACCGGCTACGGCAAATGGCCATTGGCAATAATAGTTCTGGAAGAAATTCCTGACTTTTTTATTGTTCCTTGAGTGTTCTTAATTTTACTTGCATTTGTTATAATTTTTATGTTAAACATTCCATTCTATCCAAACTATACAGTCATGCCTAACGCGCAGTTGATCTAGTAATAAATAGAAAGTTCCAATATAAATTAAAAGTTAAATAAAAAAATTTAATTGAGTTTTCATTGTATTGTTTTACCTATTAATCTTGTTATTCCTTTTATCTAATTATCAAAATCACAATTGGCCTTATCCTCCATTTTATTGGTAATTTTAGGGAAAAAAAGGGCGATAAACGAGGATACTGTCAATTATTGGAAAATAATATTTACAAATAAAACTATTATGTTTTCATTAATTAAGACATCAAATCTATAAGACTCTTTTATAGAAAAATTATGAAAATCTTATAATTACAATTTAATTGATGATTTGTCAATCAAAGTTTATATTATTTAGGTATTCAAAAAGATCCGCGGTGGCTCAGGCGGCAGATGCTAGGACTCTCACGCCGGGGACCCGGGTTCGATTCCCGGCCTCGGCCGTCTCGCCAGCACCTCTGCACTGAATTTTATTCAGATCGCATGTGCTTACTTTTCACCTCAGCTCTGATGGTTCGAACTCCATCTAAAGCTGTATTTGTAGATCCACCCAGTTACAGATTCTCTCTTAACTTTGCACTCTTAATCGATGACAGAGCGGCGGGGGCACTCTACAAGGCAGTGCATACTGTCAAAACCTAATACCGAGCTTTCAAAATGGAAAGTAGGATGTTTCGGTCCGATCTGAGTTGAAACAGGAGCGGCAAATGCCGACAGCTTAAAAAACTGATTGAGCGGCTGACCTGTAGATGGAAACAGGAGCGGCCAATACCGATTAGATTAAAAAACTGATCCGGCGGCGGACCTGCAGATACATCAGTGTATCGGGAGCCTCCTTACAAGGTGTCTGCTGTCGATCTGCATCGGACGAGAGGGGGGAGGGGGGGGAGAAAGTAGAAGAGAATCTGTAACTGGATATAGGGGAAATGACAGGCAAAAGATAAAAATGTAAAGATTACATTAGGAAAGGAAAAAGGAAGAGAAGGGAAGGGAAGAAAGGGGGCACAATGGGCTCTAGCCAGAGTGCTCCGGTTTAGCACGTCCTCATTAGAGGCCGCTTAACAATCCCGCAACTACATACTACTACTAGGAATTCAAAAATAAATAGATTAACATTTATCTTATCATTGAGAAAAATAATCTATATGAAAATTGTAATAATATATCATATATTAATCGCATTGTATGTAATACAAGTCGTATGTCATTAAGAATGTGTCAAGTATACAATAATCTATTATTCTATAAGAGCATAACGAGGTACACACACATACATACACATAACGCACCCGAACATACATACACGCACACACACACACACATACATAAATACATACATACACACATGAGATTTTTACTTTTTAAAATTAGAAACATTTTATTTCTTTTTTAAATTATGATTTTTCCTTTTTTTAATACTAATTGATGTAAACTTATTTAAATCGTTTTATAATAATTTTATGAACTCAAAATTAGTGTCAAAAAATAACTGTAAAAGAGATACAATGATCCTAGCTATAATGCGTGTAAAGAAACAGTCTTTAGCTTCCTCGAAGAGGTAGTTTTGCGATTGTAAAATAAAGTTTTGCTAAAAACATGTTAACAACATGTTTTAAGACTTAAGAAATCGAAATACACTATTTTTTATAAAATGTCTGTATAGATATGTGTGTGTGTCGGTGTGTGTGTGTGTATCGACTTGGATCAGTATTACTTTACATATACATGTATTCTGTACTTGATATACACGACTTATTTTTGTTTTCAAATGATTTTTTAATTTTTCAATTTTTGAGTTTTAGTTTTTCGTAGTTTCTTGTATGTTAGAAATATTATGATCAATTTAGAGTAAATTCATTCAATGGAACATAAAATTACCTATCTTCTACAACCGCAAATTTTGGATAGGCTCTTTCCCTTATTATGATGGATAATCGTTCAAAAATTTTTAGATGATTAGTATTTAAGTGAATCTACGTACTAACATATAATTACATATAATTTAAATATTTAAATAATTTTAATAAATTTCGCACAGCGAAAAAATTGCTGTTATAAGGATGATTACCTATCGTTGTGTAATTTTAGTAAAAAATTATCTTTTTACAAACCACCAATGATAAAAAGAGCATACATGTTTGAACTATTAATTAGAAAGAGATATAGCAATTTAAAATTAATTTATTATAACAAAGAATTTAATAAAGGAACAAATAATTTAGTTTGAGGAAGCTAATAAGGGGAGACTTCAGAGGTCGGGTCTTGGATTTTTATGAAACTTTGGGGATTGACTTTTGGAACCTGAAAGTGTAGCACAGTACCTGTAGTTTTATCCAATGGGTCTTTAAATCTGAGATAGAACTGAAAAACATTAGCATTGATCAAATAGGCAATGCTAAAAAGCAGATATCTATAGTTATATTATCAACGTTAGTGAAACACGCCGTATCTACTGTACAACGGACCATGGGATAAAACCACGAGTATTGGGCTTCATTTTTAGGTATCAGAAAACAATTCCCAAAGATTCATCAAAATCCGTGATCCAAACTCCATGCCCCCCCCCCCCCCCTGTAAGTGCCAATGAACTGGCAGAGGTTTTTTCTAAGCGTAGTACCTAAGATAGCTCTTTTCGAATCGTAATGCGTAAGATAAATCTATTTATTAGGACTCATCAACATGATTATCTTATTATATAAATGCTTTATTTATAAATCGAAAGCAATGACAAAAGAAATTGTTTATACTCTACGCATTACATAATTTTGAAGTAAAAAGACAATCGGTTTCCATACTATTTTATTCAATCGCTGGAAAATCGGTCTAAGTTGTTCTGAATTTATTTGGTCATAAGATTAATTATATTTATCAAATCACTGCTTTTACAATCACTGCTTTATCGTTATTATCTATTTAATAACTGATAATTCATTGTTAAATATTAAATTTCATTTGTTTTGCAAAGTCTTAGGTCGACTTAGGCCGTTCTTCAAACGAACGACTCAAACGGTATCTGGATATATGCACATATAGTCGGATATTTTGTCCGTCAATGAAAATGAATATCAACATTCAAATTCAAATCTTTACGAAATTCAAAAAAACAGCCTATTTCCATAAAACCATTGAAAAATTATTTGAGTTTTCCATGACCTATTGATCCCACATAACTTTCCCCAAGCACCAAAAAGTCATAAGTAATATAGCGCAGATGTCTTGTCTGTTCTCGGTGACCGACGCAAAATCCACGCGCGCAGATAATGTCGCCGAAGAGAGCGAGACTGTTGGTGGCCGTCGTCTGGGTGCTGAGCTTCATCATCTGCTTTCCGCCACTGGTCGGCTGGAAGGATCAGAAGGTACGTCTGTGTATCTGCGGGTGTGTGTGTGTGTTTGCGCTAACGTGTGCACGCAGCGTGGCATGATTAATCCGCTCGGGAGACGCATCGCTGAGCAAGCTCGCGCAATACTGTTAGTATATACCGCGTTTGTTGAGCCCCGCCTCTTCTATATACATATATTTTGGTCTAGAGTGCGCCTTTTAAGGCTGATCTGGAGGTACAGTCGGTGTCGAGAGTCATGTTCGTTTAAAGGCTTGTCGAAAGGTGATGAATGATGTTATTAATATGTAAAGAACATCTTTGTAAAACATTCTGAAAATGTCATAGACATGTTGTCACATCCTGAATAAAAATAAATAAATTCGTGTTGCTTTTCTTGTAATCTATGTAAATAAAGGTACAACTTATAACGTTAGTAGGGGAGAACGGGGTAATACCGGTCACTGGCTAATTCCGGTCACCCTTATTTTCAATAATCTAAACATTTTTAGCTAATAATTCGAATAGTATATTAAACGCAACATAAAATGCAATTAATCTAATGTTCAAACAACCTTCTATTCAGTTTTATTAAGGAATTATATACAATCAAAGTGTAGGCCTACATTTCTTATAAAAAATCTGGTCTATAAAATAAACTTTTATGTATGTTATTTGTTACTTTATGCAGTTATTTTTTGCATCTTTATTAATTTGAACAATCTAAGAATACGAAATAGTGAAGAAAAAAGAGTATAAACCTATTACTTTTTTGTCATTTCAATTTAAATTACTAAGCAGAATGGGGGTAATCCCGGTCACAATGTTATTTATATAACGCTCCCGAAAGTGAGGCTAAGAAAACGTTCCGCTGCGCTCTCAGGTAGGGTAACTTTGCTTAAGTGTTTTTGATTGAACAGTGGTTATGTTATTATATGTTTCACTATGTAAGTGCGAATAATAATGCGACGGATCATATGAAAGTTCATATAATTGATTTAAATAAATTTTTCACCTATAAAAGTAACTTTCTAATAGTGATCGGAATTGTACCAAGGCTGACCGGTATTACCCTTTGATGTGGAGTAAATTCGGTCAAAATGCTTTTTTTATTTCAACTTATAGCTTCGATATCTTACGTTTTTATATTAAACCAATAATAAATATTTATAGTCAATGGTTTGAACTAACATAATAATTATTTAAAGTTTAAAGAAACAATTGGAAAGTGAAAATAACAAGCACGTTTGCTTAGGTGACCGGCAATACCCCATCCTCTCCTAATGGATAAATCAATTAAAGTGTGCGCTTAGTAACCTACAAAATGTAACTATAAGAAATTTTTCTTGAAAAAAAATCAATCATCTTCTTCGAATTTGCTTTAACGGTAGTGCACCTTTAAGTTTTATTTTAAGGTTTGTATTTTAAGACTATAAGAAGCTAAAGATTCTTTACTTCATACAGGCCATAATATATTTTGTAATAAACTTCACCGTATCAGTATTAAACAACAAACAGATTTTAACAATATTGTTTAGGAGTCGTCCATAAATACGTAAGGCTTTGAGGGGGGAGGGGATGGTCTTTATTATTCTTACAGTGTATACAAAATACATAGGAAAATCAGTGAAAATGTCTTACGTGAGTGGAGCGGGTCTAAATTCTTCAGTAAAAACCTTACGTAATTTATGGTCGGTCCCTTAGCTATTACGTAGATTTTTAATTTAAGATTGAATGTCAAGCTCTACAAAACACGGGTCGAGTCTTCATTTTTTTCCAATATTTTAAAACTACGATGTATCTTGGTAGAAAATAAGCCAGTCCGGGTGGTTAATTTATTCATTATTAGCTACATTTATTACCTAAGCAAAATCCTATTTCTAGATAATTTCAAGTGAAGAACCCTGATTGAAACCTTGATGATTTATTAATGAATTGGCCAGTTTTTGTATCGATTTTCTGGTCAAATGTGCCGCTTACGGATATAGTCATCACGGATTCACACCAGAATGACGAAAAAATGGTCTAGTTCGAAAATCAAGAAAAATTCGTTTTAATATTTGATAATTGAAATTAATAATTGATATATTAACATGAATTAACAAATCTAAAATATTTAATATTTGTATGATTTTTATTGTTTTTGAAAAATTTAATTGATAATACTTTAATTAAAATATTATTTGAGATAAGATTTGTAAGTGTATTTGCTCCAAGCATATGAACGGAGCAAATACGTAGTGAAAATAACCCAGTACGGAACCCATATATTGACCAATAAAATAGCTAACAATTAGTCAACCTGCCAGTTTGACTGAACAATTTTCTACCAGGGAACCAATTAAGATAATAGTGACATAGTAACCAAAACAAACCTTGAAGTTAATTTATTTTATTAATACTTATAAAAGTATTGATCAATTATTATTAGTTATTTAAAAACGGAAATTAAACAATTACAATTCAATAATATTATGAAGTTTAATATTTAAGAAATTACAGCAATCGTCATTTTGGAAACAAAATCCTTATGCATTTCTATGTAGTTCTACACTATTATAACATAAATATATTATATTTTATAACATTTATAAAAAGAGGTTGATAAAACAAACAACTAACTATTGTTTAAAAATGGTCAAAATATGATAATTATAATAAAATTTGATCAGGGGAAGTGAAGGAAAACTTTTAAAATAAGGGTCAAATTGTATAAAATACGTGAAAAAATTAAGATTTCATCAGCCATTTAGTAGTAAAAATTTTCAAAGTTCACTTTTTCCATGTTTTCCAATTCATACAGAAAATGGATTTTCCATGCTCAGTTCACTTTTATACGCTCCCTATTAGCGTTTTACAGAGCACTGCGTGGGCTCCCATGGGCATCCTACTTTATTAGTATTACCAAGAAATTAGCTAAAAAGTATGTAGTTTTCAGCGGGGTTTTAGCAAGTTCGTTAAGTAGAAAAAATAAGCTTACGGAAACAGTGTTGCTCAAGGGGTCGTGGGTTCAACCCTCAGTGAGATCTCGATTTCTTTATCAACTTGATTTTTGGATGAGATTTGTACTTAAAACAGACAAAAAATTATAAAACGCCATAAATGACCAACAATTCTCAAAATGACCATCCTTAAAATGATGCTAAAGCCACCTGTCACCAACAAATATGAGGAACCACTTTTCTCAATTAATATTCAATTTTTAACAAATATCTTTATGAAACGTTATTGTCGTAATCAAAAACAATAACTTTTCAGAGAGATATTTTCTCAAAATTGAATATTGAATGAAATAAGTGGTTCCCCGTATTTGACGGTGATAGGGGGTTTAGCATCACCTTAAAGAGGGTTAATGTGTATTTTTACATGGGTTCTTAGATATCATCGTCACTTCTCGAGAACTTACAGCGGTAAGTCAGGGAACGGTAGTTCGAATGTCCATGAGCTATGGCCATGGGTTCATCCGATATTGAACTCTAAATTGATCTCTGTCAGGTGGTGCTTGATGTAGACGTATTCGCCAACTGCCGAAAGTGTCTGAGACGCCAGTAAGCAGAGAAAAGGATTTCGCTCGACGGCATCGGATAACTGGGATTATAAAAAGTTGACTTTATAAACAGGGTATCCTATTAGTATTTTTTTTGCTTTTTTTACGTTTAAGAATAAGTTCAAACCTTTATCTTTTGAATTTTAATAGTTCTAATCGACAGAAAAACATAAATCTCGTAATTTTGTATCGAAATAAAAAAAATCATTTTTTCAACGGTAATCGTACAAGGCGGGTCACTTCCAATCACTTAGACAAAACGTGAAAAAATTCAAATATCCCGTAAATTTATATTTCTCATGCTCGTAATATTAAATTTTAATGTGTTGGACAATATTTCGTACTAGCAAAGTCAAAACAGAGCTTTTATAAACATTTCATTACTTCATGAAAATGTACGGTAATCCTAACAACTTTTTGCGTTTCCTCCATATAAATACACGCTGATCGCAATGACCCCATTTCACTATGACGCCGGCCACGTCAAACCGGAAATCAAAATATACGAGCTGCTCAAATGTTGTTGAAACTTTTTTTATATATTCGAATACATAAAAAAATCATATTGGTAAAGTTTTAGCCCTTGAAACGAATGTTTGCGACCTGTGTGAATTATTTTGTGAACTAATCAGAGAAGAAATATATTTTTTTTAAATTATAAGTTATTTTTTTATTATTTTTGCTTATATCTTAGCACCAGCTTAAAAGCAGCTTTAAAAAGGAATTGTTCATCCATTTTGATCGATTTATAAGTAATTTAGTAAAAATCAGTTTTCTTTAAATATCAAAAAACACCTCCTATTAAAAATTAGTTTTTAATCGGTAACTACATTTAAAATTACATGGCAATCAAAGTTCAATAGTTTTTTTCATAGTATCTCTTTATATTTATCTCTTACTGCATGTTTCCTGGAAATTTTCATGTTTTAACTACAGTCGAGTCGCGGAGAATGAGAACTCGAGGACTGAAATTACGTGGGAACTGCCATGTTCTTATACATGGGGATGTCTCGAGAACTGAAAGGCTCATATATTAAATACACATTGCAGTCCCCGAGACTTTCAGAAGTACTCATATCCGGTGAGGAACTGCGTTACATCCTTGATCAGTTTCGCGGTCCATCTGCGGTCCATACAGAAGAATGGAATGGGTCACCGACATCAGGAGGCGACGTTTGTTCGCTCTTGATCCGCATACGTTGGTCATAATCCTGCTTAACGCCGTCGTAACTGATGGCTACCTTGTCTGCTGCTCGCTTGATATCCCTGGTCTTCCATCTACCTGCTGAACTGTTTTATGACCACGTCCAACTTTTCTTGAATCTCTTCTTTATCTTCAGCGAAGATTACTGATGTTATGTCATATGCCTACCCGATGAGGAAGATGTTGACCGACATCTCCAGTAGCAGGACATCGATAAATCCGATCCCATTACCAATCCTTGCGCAACTCCGGCCGTAATCTATGTTCTTCTTTGTCCCTCAGTGGTATCATATAGCAGCCACCTGTCCTATAAGTAGTCCTTTACCATGCGAAGAAGATACAGTGGCACTTCAGCGGTTCAATCATATCCTTCCATCTGGCAGGCTTTTTATTAGTGATTGAAGAATTAAAAATAAAGACGGGCCATATTGGGTACACGTGAAACTCAATATGTTCCACTAGCTGTTTATTTTCAAACCTCTATAGAAATACCCTATATACATATTTTCAAATAAAAAAATCATATGTGAGTTATTATGCTATCTTTTGATATTTAACCGACCCAAATAAAATCCTTTCTATACGTCAACTATGGTAAATACTTAAAGCTTAGGTGGATCATATTAGGTACACTTGCCTTAATTTTACATTATATATTTGAGCTTAAAAAGCTTGAAAATATAAATATAAAACGAAGACACAAAAAATTATAATTTCCTAGTAATCGCCCATGTTTCAAATAAACTGATTAAATTTTCAAGAACGAATATTTTACCGGTTCCAGTTTAAAAACATATAATGATTTTTGATTAGCTAGTAAAGTTTAAAAGTAGGCCATTGAGAATTATTTGCATTCATTTTTAAAACAACCTCATGTTATTCACTATCACTTTTTCTTAAATTGAGTTACTAAGGAAAAAACCGCTGCCAATTCATTAGCACTTAGCTTCCTCAAACTAAATAATTTGGTTCGTATCATTAATTGTTTGTCAAAAGATAAATTATAAAAAAAATTATAAGCTTATAATCCGAAATTGCATTATCGATTTCAAAATATCGTAAAATAGAAAAATCGTTATAAAACAAAAACCAATTGATGAATCTTTAATTTCTAACTATATTAATTCTGATGTTATACCATGTATGAATTATTAGTAGCATCAATATCGTTGTCATTTTTATTTGCATTAGTATCTACTGGATTTTAGATTATTTTGTTATTACAAGACTTTAAACTTTTGTACCTACACAGAAAAATCGAATTATTACATATTAACAATAAGCGGTATCATATTATCATACAAAAAACGATTTATTTACAACGTCTGACTTTAGATATATATGTTCTTTAAGAGTAATTAAAGGCGTCGGGTATAGCACAGCAGCATTTTGTCTGGGTGTGCTTTTTTACTGGTTACTTTTAGCTGGAAGGTTTACTCGCATTTTCTTCTTGGGAAATTGAGATATGCCTTTAAACGCACGGGACTAAACAGACTTTATATAGATTTGTAAAAGTTTTATATCGTCAAGTTTGAGTTTGCGACTTTTAAAGCGTGTTCTTTTGATGAACAAGTTTACGAGTCGTGTAAGAGGTTTTTCATATTTTAGATAGCCTGCTGCGCGATATTGCAGTTAAACGAGTTTTAATGAGATGTAGTTCTCTCTTGCTGCTCCCAAACTTTTCCGATACCGTGCTACCGTGCTACCGTTTATTGTTTACGCTTTTATGATTACTTTTAACCATTTCAATATGTATGAAAACACTACTATAAAAATCAAGATAATTATTGAAAAATAATTTTTGTTTTAGATATGTAAGGTAAAAGTACCTATTATGAAACGGTTTTCGGGGTGCATTTTATACTTTTGTAAAATTGATAATGAATAAGCATATAACGTTAAAACTTTTGATAGTACACGAAGGGCTAGACTTTCCTTGAACAGATAATGACTTTAAAATACAAATTAAATGTTAATAATTAATTATATTAATAATATACTGAAGTGATCCATTGTACGTATTATGAAACAGTGCAATCGCACGATGTCCGGGTGTTTCATAATTTATGTCCCTATTATGAAACCTAATAAATATGTAAATATTACTTTATTTGACTGTTTTTACTTACAATTACTATATCTGTCGTAAACAATGCGCCTAATATACACGAGTAATAACGTCAACATAAGATTTACATTCTTTTTTAAACGTTTTTAATAACAACAAAATGATCATATTTAAGGTAATGCCTCATAGAATCGACTTCGTAATCTATAAGTTACAGGTTATGCTGCTAAATTCAATAAACATGCTTATTTTACTTACTTTTCATATGTATACGGGAGCTATATCATTAAAATTTAGTATTTATTGCTTCATAATACAGAAAATAATATGCAAATAGCTAAAATTGTTAAAAAAAGCCCTTGCAAAGGTGTTTCATAAATACGGATTTCCACTAACTCATGCACTTATTATGAAACAGCTACATATTTAATAAAAATCGCATCGACATTTAAACAGTTTGTAGATAATTAAAATCTACGGACCGAAAGCTACAGTTTAAGCTATTGCATATGGTGTCAAGTCATTTATATTTATAAATATAGCTAAAAACAAAGTCGTATAAATCAGCTGCTTCGGCTCCCAAACCCGCCGATCTGCACGGGTTTGGAGACATGCAAAATTGAATCATTTTTTATAATACTACTTATTCTATAACAATAATCATATTCGTGTATTTACAGACGAAAACATTCATAATTATCAATAAAAAATTTATATTCGCTTATCATGTTATAATTATTTCTTATTTTATTATTTTTGATACTGTTTCATATAAGGGACACAGTTAAGAGGGTGTTTCATAATAGGTACTTTTACCTTATTTGAATTACATTATTCTACATTTTGACATAAAAATATTATAGATTTATTTTTATAATTTTTAAATATTTTGCTTTATACATATATATATTTTTTATTATTTATAAGTAGTTTTAAGTATATATATATATATATATATATATATATATATATATATATATATATATATATATATATATATATATATATATATATATATATATATATATATATATATATATATATATATATATATATATATATATATATATATATATACATGCGAATAATAATATATATATATATATTATTATTCGCATTAAACATATTATAGAAATTTGAAATTTTTTTTAAATATACAGTGCGTCTCATAACTATAGAAACACCAAAAATTTTTACATTTAAATCTGTGAATTATACCTTTTCTTAAAAAACCTGTAACTTTCGAAGCAAAAAACAAAGGATAATTTTAAAAATAGCAAATAAAAGGCAATTTTATTCTCTTTAACGATAACTTCTTTAATGTCGATGAGAAAGAAATATTCTAGTAATGTTTTAAAGAGAATATATTTTCCATTCATTGGCTTTTTGCAAAATTATCCTCGGATTTTTGCTTCCAAAGTTACAGGTTCTTTAAAAAAAGGTATAATACATATACACATTTAAACGTGAAAATTTGTGGTGTTTCTATAGTTATGAGACGCACTGTATATTTCATAAAATATTTCAAATTTCTATAATATGTTTAATACGAATAATACTAATATATTTATTATATATTTATTATTAATAAAATCAATTTTAATAAGAGCACAATGCATTATTTCTCCATAAAAAGAATAAATCATATTGGATTTGAATTTCATTCACTATTTTAGATTAATTTTTTCGTGAAACGCGAAAAATAAATAAGAACAAACTACAATGTATGTGAGCAATCAAATTAAGAAAACGTATTTTTTTAACTGATGATACAACATTTTAAGCTGATAAAACTGTAATAGAATTAGTATCTTAAAAAAGATTTGAATAATAATATATAAAATAATTATACTCTGTTATTAAAATATAATAAAATATTCGATAAAGATATAATTTTTGCTTCCTTCTAAATCATGCTTTGTAACAGTAAAACAAAGTTTTCTTAAAAACATGTAAAAAATATGTTTTGGGCCATTTGGAATCAAAATAATACACTATTTTTAGAAAATGTTCGTATCGATTTGCATGCGTGTGTATGTGTATGTGTGTGTCTGTGTGTATGTACGCGTGCGTGAATGCGTGTGTGCGTGCGTGCGTATGTATGTGTGCGTGTGTGTGTGTGTGTCTGTGTATGGATGTGTACCACCATTTTTCGAGTAATCCACAGTTATATTTAATGTTTCAGGGTTCATTTTTTTGTTTCTTTTTAAAGAAAGGCGCCTCAAAAAGAATTTTTTTGTTTTTCGATACATTTTTTTTATTAGTGTTTCGATTTTTTATTTTTAGTTTTTCAATACATTTTTGTTTTATTAGTGTTTCGATTTATTATTTTTAGTTTTTCATTTTTTTAATACCTTAGAAATAATATCATCGATTTAGTGAGATTGCATTTGAAAGAGCTTAAAATTACCGATCTTTACCGACCCGAAATTTTGTATAAACTATTTTACTTTTTCTGTTATACACAGAAACGTCATGTTTTTTATACACGGTTATTTCTTATATTGAAAAAAATTAAGATGATCAGTAACATAGAGTACAAAATTCAGTAAAAGCCATTTTATTTTGATATTGCCAAGAAAAAAATCATTTTGTAAAAAAATCGATTTTCTATGTCAAACGATAACTTGAGTAAAACTGTATTATTTTTTTTGAAAATTTCCAGAAAAATTAAGATGGAAAAAGTTTCCACTATCCCTTGGCACTCTTGACTGAGCTCTTTGGCCAGAATATTAAATCTTTTATTTTTCAAGATATTTGAGTTTACATTTTTTACTGATCTTTTATAACCAATTTCTTGAGTATTACACGGTAATTTTTTACGTATCGCTCAGTTTTTTTGTTTATTGACGTAATGAAATATTTTTTTTTAGTTTCATCGACTCGTTTTTGTTTTATAATAATTTTTCATTTTTATGAATTTCTTTTTTTAATTTGGTCACTTATTTCTTGGGTATTAAGCGATAATTTTTGTCTATTCAAAGCTCTTTTTTTTTTGGTTTTTGATAAAGATTCAAAATTTAAAGGACTTTATAAATTTCGTTAATTTGTTTTTGTTTTATAACGATTTTTATAATCCATACTTTTTCTTGTGGTGATATAATAAATTAACTCTCCATAAACTTAAATACTTTACTAATTATAATAATTTGATGAATTTTTATCTGTTTTTTAATGAACATACGAAATCTTAAAAAATGACTCCTCCATTCGTTTTTATTGTATAACGATTTTTCTAATTACGATATTTTGAAATCAATAATGTAATTTTTGATCATAAGCTAAATAATTAATAATTTTTGTAATTTATCTTTTGATAATAATCAATGATATAAAACACACCTTTATGAGATATTAGTAAGAAAGAAATAGAGCAATATATAGATATCGGACCAATTTATTTAGTTTTGGGAAGCTAAGTGCCAATGAATTGGCAGCGGTTTTTGTATAATTATACTTTTTATTTTAATTTGAATAAATGAATTATAGAATGAGTCTAAATTCAGAGTAAAAATGGTAATTATAAGAAATATAGAGCGAGTATGTATAAGTTTCAGAAGAGTACATTGAGAGTAGCTCAGGCGCTGATCGTTAATGCCTTCACGCTAAATCTATACTAACCAATTTGCAAATGAAAGCAATAAAAAGTAAATCAGGGGAGAAAAATGTGTCCAATCGAAATTGCTATGCCGGAAGAAAGCCAAAGAGGCGAGAGTCGTTCTCTCCGCAAATATATTGGATCGAATAAAAGTATGATAATTTAAAGCTGCTCGTACTGATGCCAACTGATTAAGTCTGGGGGAAACTGAGGAGGGCAGGGGGGGGGAGGCTGCCGCGCTTATGTAGCTTTTAGCACGCTTCTTGGTTATTTTATGAGCTCTCACGTTTGTGTGTTGTATATCCTGCCGCAGGACGACGAGCTGGCGCCCAACATCACGTTCCCCCAAAACGGTCCATTCAACACCACGACCATCATCGCGCCCATCGTCAAGCCCTGCCGATGGATTTGCGAGCTCACGAACGACGCCGGCTACGTTGTTTATAGGTAAGAGCCATCAAAATATCAAGCGTTACATAAATAAAACATCGGCGCGATATACCGGGGGAAATGAGTATAAATACAGCGCGCGCGCGCCGATACAATATAAACGTGATCCGGGGAGAAATCGTATTTTATTTGTATATGTGTAGCAAGGGGGATACGATTGTTTCGGAATAAAGCTGCAGTTTTGGCGATTTACACCAAGGGATTATGACTATTTCAGTTTTACCAATAAACTTTGAGTTTATAGTCGGATAAAATGTATTTGAGTAGTAAATAAATAAAAAGAAACAATATTGTTTAAGATTAAAAAAAAAAAGATAAAAAATGAATTCCAAATAACAATAAGATAGTATAGAAAAATATTTCTAATAATTTTCTAAATAAAATAAACATCTTTTTTATACAGATAATACTATTTTACGCTGATAACCTTTTTCGTTACATTTTTGTGTACCTATACATTTAGGTATACTAATTTATTTTTGTCAATATTATTCAGTTGTGCAAAAATACTTCTAATTTCAATTGCAATATTCAGACTGGCAATAAAACATTATATAAATTATACTGTTCAATAATAGAAATAAATAATTGTAAAACAAAGAAAGTGTAGTTGATATATTGCAGCTACATTTCCGTGATATTCCAGTAGAATTTTTAAGATTGCAAAATTGCAGCAATCTTTCTATATTACATTACGATATATCACATTGTAACATTGCAGTGATATTCTTGTGACAATGTGCGATGATAAACTACAGCGAGAGATTGCTAGAATAATGAATATTGATTGCTAGATTGCTGCAATAATTTAAAATATTACATTGTGATAAATCACATCGTAATATACGTAATCCGTTACTACAACATTGTTATGTGACATATCACATTGTAATATTACATCAATGTTATTACAAGTTTGCAGGATGACTGCAAAATATTGCCGAAATATTTCTATAATATTTCACCCTGACAAATCACATTGACATATACGGGAAATATCCTGTAATATTGCTATGTGACATATTACATGGAAATATTATAGTAATATTCCAGCAAGTTTGCAGAACGATATTTTTCGATGCATCTGTCATTAATACTGTCGAAATTATAATGAGACGTATTACGTTACGATATACAGCTATATTCAGGGGGTAGTTAAATATTCTGAAAGATAAAATTGCTTATAAGTAATATTCGGAAATATATTTATAGAAAATGGAAAATTTTGAAAAGTTAAATTTAGAAAGAAAAAAATTCGTAAAATATTAGTATTGAATTAGAAATATTAAAAGATCAAAGTATAGAAAAAAAAATTCCTAAGGGTGAAAATATGGAAAATAAAAGTTCGCAGAGCCAAAATATTGAAAATCAATAGTTTTATACATTAAAATAATCAAAATTGTTAATTTGCTTATTTGTTTTTAAATATACGGGTATTACTGCTCTTGCCGAGTTAGCAGGTTGCACATTAAATTGTTAATATTTTAAACTATAAAATTATTTATGTTCAATATTTTTGCTCTACGAATTCTTATTTACCATATTTTCACTTTTACGAATTTTTTTTCTATTCTTTGGTCTTTCAATATTTCTATATTTAATACTAATATTTACCGAATTTTTTTCTTTCCAAATTTAACTTTTCAAAATTTTCCATTTTCCATATATCATTTTTAATTACTTTTATGCAATTTTATCTTTCCGAATATTTAACTACTCCCCTATATTTCTGCAAGCTTACGTAATGACATTCCTGGATGCATTTTAAACTAATATTTTGGAAATATTTCTACTATATCATAGGGTAATAAATTAGTCATCATTTGTGTAAGAATTACATTTGAATTTCATTGTTTTATTTTTTTGTTTTATATTCTTGTTTTATTTTTTGTTTTTCTTTTGTTTTTTCTTACTACTTAACTGTACAAATGATTTAATAATTTAGTTAGTCAAGGTTTACGAAAAAACAAATCGAGGCAAACCAATTATTGTGATTAAACATTATTTGAAAGTCAGTTTTCTCAAGATTGCCGATAGATGGCGCTTTGGCGTTTTTTCGCATGTGCTAAGATTCGTCTTCAGTTACTATTCGCTGTGACAAAATACACAGGCTTTATTTATGGACATTCAATGAGAACAATTTTTTATAAGTTTCTGACAATCTGTGTGATCTAAAATTAAAAAAAAATATTATTTCCATTGAATGTCTATAAGAGCCTGTGTATTTTGTACTACCCAGATCACGTCACTCAACCGTAAGATGGCGTTATTCTTGAAAATAAAATAACATATACTATACCACATGCTCACAGCGAATATAAGGACGGTTCAAACATGATAATATGTGTCATTTCGAAGCTGCTACGTATGAACGATTATTGACAGGCATTTATTACATGTATATTACTAATACCAATAATTGGACTAACATTACGGCGAAATAGAAATTAAAATAATAATGCAAAGGAAATTATATATACTTTCGATAAAATAATAATAATATTGCTATAATGTCACTGAAATATTACCCAGTATTCCCATTATTATTGTGAAATGATAATAATACTCCTGCAATATCACTGCAATCTTTCCCATTCTTACCACAATAACTAAGAAACTTGGTTGTTTTCTTTGATGTACTGTTAAAAAAAATTTTATTTATTTTTTTAAATATACGTGCGTCTATGGTAGAGACTGCCTGATCATACTGATGAGGCCTACAGACAGTCTCGAGGCCGAAACGCTTTTAATCTTTACATTTATAATATTAAAGGACCTATATATTTCTTGCTTTGAAGAGGTAGACTCTTCTCTATAAGAATGAGCCTTACATATAAATACAGTGAAAAACTAATAATACGATGTAATAGGTTTAGCAGAAATGAATATAGTAGACTTTTTATTAACGAGTATATGAAACACTCTAAATACGTAACATGTTTTATCCGTTTAACAAGTTTACGAGAAACTTGCAGGATAAATACGAAAAATATTTGAATTTGCAATACTAATTACATTTACATATTTTATGAATTAACAGTTTAATTCAATGCTGGGAGGGGTATTTGCCCGCAGAGTAGTTGTTTCTGTTGTTCTAATAAATATAATAGATTTTTTGTTAAAGAGTGTATGAGACACTCTAAAAATCTCGTCTACAATTTGCTGTTAGAAGCAATCATTGAAATTTTATCAAAGATAGACGTTCAAATCATTTTTAAGAAACGAATGTTCTTATTAACATCATACAAACATTCCAATCATTACCTAATAATATTGTTGTAATGTTACTGAAATGTTCCCTGATTGTCACCAAAATTCTGTACTGGTATCACTGCAATATTACTGATATATATCACAAGAATATATAAATTGCATTTAAGGTAAACGTACTAATGCTCGAACGCTTAATCCCAATAATCGGATAGTTGTTCATAGCTCTGTATATTATTGAATAAAAAAATATTCGTAACGTTAACTATAAAAATCATTTAATCGATCATTAGTCTATAGATCTGGGATGATTACGAATTATTTCATGTATCTAATAAACACTTATTTTCAATATTGTCCGATCATAGGGACGTGTCCAATCATTGGTACGTTTACCTTAGTATTCATGTGATATTGCTGCAATATTGAGTGCTACGTGGGATATTATACATAATTAAATTAAATGTATATTCAAAAAATATATACATTTTTTCCAGTCAATGCTTGAGTGGTTAGTTAAGGCAATGTGCGTTCATATATATAACTGATATATACCCACACGAACATTTTTTCCTCACAGACGCGCGCGTCCATCGACCTCGTTACATTTAGTCTTAAAAGAAAAATAGGAAGAAAATTTTCGCCAAGGTCGTACAATATTTATGGTCGAGTCGTAACGTATATATAACACGCAGATGAAAATGTACGATCGGCGAACGACGCGCTAAAGCATGTTATGAGACAAAATAATATTTTCACGCAGACTTTCTTTACGCAACGGAGTGTATGATCACATTCACCTAAAAAATACCTTTCATTGGTTATTTTTTGTGCAAGCACGCGGTCGACCGCATAGACATAATACTAAAGAGAATAAGTATATAATACAAGTGAAAGGGAGAATTTATGTGTATACGTAAAAATGTGGCATAAGTGCTTGGATTTTATAGAATTCCTCGGGCAGTCACGTTAATAACATCGTTGAATACAGTACTTAGAACTCATTGTGTCAATCAATTAACTAAGTTGAGAACCTTCTTCAAGTGCAATGTTTTGGCTTAACGTAAACGTGCATTTTGTGGAAAATGGGTTGCAGTACACACAATGATGAATATAAATGGTTTACAGTATTTGAAATATTTATTAAGAACACATATAAAAGACAATGTATAGCAATATTTAAGCGGGATATGATTAGTATGTAACGTAATCAAAAGAATGATTTATTTCACTTTAAAAACAGTTAATTACATAATTATTTAAAATTATTGTTTATAATAACATTAAAGCTGAAATGCAGAGAAAAATATGTCAGATTTTTATTGGGGATAGTCACGCTCACTATCAGATAGCTTAAACTTTGTGTATGTACTAGTTCGTTCACATGCTTTTAGCAAGAGTTACGTATAATAGTATTTAATAATCCTATCTATCAAGTTCTTTTGTGATAATAACAATATTTTACAACAATCGTTATATATTCTGGCTTAAATCTTCAGTTGCATATATAATTAATCCAATGTAAAATATGAGTATATATCGACGCTCTTTACGAAGACTAACATAAAAAAACTTCAGAAACCTAAAATATACTAGTCTTCGTAAGGAGTGTCAATATATACAATAATGATTAGATTGGTACATTCTGGGTGTAATCTATAGAAATTAAAGTTAGTTAAAGTCTATATATGTATTGCAAAGCAAACAAAATAAACAGAATTCAAAGAAATACATATAGGAAGTTAATATTTTGGTAGGCTTTTCTTGTGAATGATGCACTAATTAGAAAAACTCTCCCCCAAAAGAAAACATACGTGCGCGTCTATAAACTTGGCTGTCTCCGTTTCGTTTCTAAGTGTAACTCAATTATTATACTAAATAAAGAATAGCTCTTCAGTTGATTATGAACTTCAGATTCATTAAGATCAGACATATTTTATGTTTTTATAGCTGATAGTGAAGTTTATCCTTTCGTTATTATTTTACTGTCACACTGATAAAAAACTTTCACTTCCCTGGTAGAAACGTTGACCAACTATTTGCAATATTATGTCTAATTTTATGGTGTGTGGTCAATTTATGGCCTATAATATGGTCAACAACTCAGCTTATGACCGACGGTTTATGGCCAAAAGGTGGTGTAATATATAGGATTATTTATAAATAAAATTCAATTTAATCTGAAATAATTGAATATGAATTGAATACGAATTAGATACTTAAAAGAGAACAATTAATTAAAAAATTATACTAATATGTGGCACACCGAGCCTATATGCTGAAAATATTCAAACCTAACTTACAAATATTCTCTCTAGTATTTCTTTTAAGATATGTACGCTAAATTTTGCTTTAATTTAATCGGCTGCATTAATAAATAAATACATAAATTGAAACAATCACGGCTTATTTATTTGTGTTGAACTTGTCCAACTGTTCTAGCTCAACCTGCACTTAAGTAAAAATTGCTTTAGTGGTTAAGTAAAATTTACTTGATTCTATTGGGCAAATTTTACTCAGCAATCCTGCTCAACTTTTTAAGAAAACTCTGCTAACTGCTCACAAGGCAAAACTACGCTATTCTTTAAATGTTTCAAACAGGTAAAGGTCTGCTCTCTCCCCAGATTCCCAGCTGTCAACACACCGTGTATGTATACATATCTGCATGTTTTGGGAGAGTAAGGGCCTTTGCACGATAAAAGAATAAGGACATAGACATAAGAATAACATTGATTGGTATTTCTTGTGTATATAGATATACTAATCAATGTTATCCGTATGCCTTATGTCCTTATGCTTTAGCATGTAAACCACCTATACCTATACTGAGCATCGTGGGCATATATTTTATGTGTAGAATCGGAGTTAAAACTTAGAATGCACGCAATACTGCAACTTCACTGATATACCTCGCATTATTAAAATTAATTTTATATGGTAAATTCGAATAGACCCATAAAATACATTGGGCGAACTTAAATTTGTATACATGTATTTGAGGTTATAAATTTATCTTCACCCATATTATGGTTAACTTATGGTGTAATTGTTGGTTACAAATTAACCACGGAAGTTGGTCAATACATAGCGAACAGACCATAAATGATGGTCAATTTTCTACCAGATATTCTTCGATCAAATCTGTTTCTTATGCATTTTTTAATAGAATAAAAATAATCTAGCTTGATTTTTATACTACATTTTAACTTCATAAAGTACGATTGTTTCATGAATCAAGCCACTTTTGACACATATAAGAATGCATAAATATTGTACGTTAATAATTTTTATTTTTTCGTTAACACAAAATTTGAAACTTTTTATGTAAAAATATAATTACCTATAATTTAAGCCATGGTAGACTTAATGTTATCGACATTCCTAATCTTTCATGCATGTATAGATGGATCTTGATTTCGAAGAAAAATTCTTTTATCGCAGGGTTTCATGTTGAAACACTGGACTATTTTACATTAACCAGGACTTAAAATCTTCGTTTTTGATGTGGCTATAGTCGGAAAGAAGCAGAATATTGACAAAGTATCTCATTTTCCTTTTACAGATACAAACACATTAGAGTATTAAGTAACAAATTAAAAATAAAATTATATAAACTGTGTAAAACATTACTTATTCAATGTAATTATAATTTTTTTTAAATTATGATTCACTTATCCTACCCTGAAACTTTCAGATCAGTCTTGAAAATGTTCACTACAATTTTTAAAAAACCGTTGCTAACTGCCTTAGCAGAATGTTTTCTCAAAGAGACGCCCTGATAAATCGATTTAAGAAATCTAATAATGAAAATTCGTAATTAATAAATTAATGCTATACTTAATTCATTAGATACAAGCGTTTAGGTATCGCTAGTCAATAAATTTAAAGTATTAAACGACAAAAAAAATTTAAACTAATATTTTGTTATTTCACAAAAATAACGTTAAAGTTATAAGATATATCAATCAAAAGAAAATTACTCTAACTTTATGAAACCGTACATATTCTTCACAAGATCAACATATAAAATGACAAAAAAAAATTTTTAAGTTATCCCATACAGCACTCAACATTGCAGCAATATCACATGACTACTATACGTAATATTGAATATACCTGTGATATATATAGCAGTAATATTGCAGTGAAAATGTAGCAACATTTAAATTCGCAATAATAATGGAAATACTGGGTAATATTTTAGTGATATTCCAACAATATTATTATTATTTTATCGAAAGTATATTTAATTTCCTATTCATTTTTTTATTATTTTATTATTCTTATTTCGCCGTAACGCTAGTACCATTATTAATGTTAGTAATATAATATACATGTAACAAACGCCTGTCAATAATCGTTCATACGCAGTAGCTTTGGGATGATACACATTATCATAATATTTCAACCATCCTTATATAGTAACTGAAGACAAATCTTAGCACTTGCGAGAAAACGCAAAAGCGCCATCTAGCGGCAATCTTTCAAAATTTCTGGTAAAATAAAACAATAAACTTAAAATTCTATCGTTAAACAAATGATGACAGATTTATTGCCATATGATATAGTAGAAATATTTCCACAGTATTTGTTTGGAATACATCCAGGAATATCATTGTGTAATCTTGCAGGAATACAGGTGCAATATCTTAAAGTAAGTCATCATATAATAATATTACAGAATATTTCACATATATTTCAGTGTGATGTGTATATGTAATGTATAGAACAGTGTAATATTATACAAATATATCGACATTATTAATGTGAGATGAATTGAGAAATATCATTCTGTAAACTTGCAGGAATATTACCATAATATTTCCATGCGATATGTCACAGTGAAATATTGTAGAAATACTTTGACAATATTAATGTTAGATGCATCGAGAAATGTCATCCTGCAAAACTTGTAATAATATTAATGTAATATTGCAATGTGATATGTCACATAACAATATTGGAATAATGTATTACATATATTATGATGTGATTTATCACAATGTAATATTGTAGAATATTGCAGCAATCTTGCGTTGGAATTTATCATTGCGCAGAGTTACAAGAATATCACTGTAATATTACAAAGTGATATATCGTAATGTAATAGAATATGTAATATTATAGAACGATTGCTGTAATACTGAAATCTTGAAAATCATTCTGGAATATCACAGAAATGTAGCTGCAATATATCAACTTATACGTACACGGAGAGAAAAACCCCGCCGTATTAGCGTTGTTGTGGTAACGTCAAATCATCGGTAGGATCACACCATCAGCGCTGCTGTAGAACAAAGCAGTTTGACAGATATTTGAGGTTAGGTTTTCGAATATTCGGATTTCATACCTATTAACTTATATGTTACAAAGATTAATTGCTAATGTGTTGGAAAAGTGTATTTACAACGTAAATTATTGATTTTCATCGTAAGAGTCTATGAGAAATTTGCAAAGCAAAGTATATTAATAGTAACCTGTTTCTGAATCGCTATGCTATAACTGCTTTGTTCTACAGCCGACACTACTTAGTGATTATGTCATTCTACTGCTTGAGCCACTAAGGCTGTAAGTGCCTGGGTCTCCGGTAGATGTAGCCGAGTTTTTCTCCCCGTGCAATATCACAGCAATATTGAAATATTTCTACGACATTCCTGTAATATGAAAATATGTTTATAGTGATAAGATATATCAATCAAAAGTAAATGAAGTCTACTTTAAAAATTCTCCATATTTTTGAAAACCTCAACGTATAAAATGACAAAAAATGCCTTTTTTGCTGTTTACAATTTTTTTGAACTAATATTTTGTTATGATTTCACGAAAATAAGTTTAAAGTTATGAAATGATATATCAATCGAAAGGAAATTACGTCAACTTTATGAAAACTTTTTGACAAGTTTAACGTATAAAATAACAAAAAAATTCTTTTCGATTTATAAAAATTATAAAAAATTAATAATTTTGCTAAAAAAATATGAGTTTAATATTATCCATTCAGCTCCAAAATCTAATCAGTTCTAAGTTCAAACATATGTAATATCCCTGCAAAATTGCAGCGTGTGATATGCTTCCCTTGAAGAGTTATGGTGGATTTTGGTTTCATACATACATAAACCTATATATACCTACACACATACATACATACAGACTGACATTTTTAAAAACGTATTGTAAACCTATTTGTGTTATTTGAAAACATCGAGATTCATCGAATCTCTGAAAAAAAAATTTACTTTTTTTACGCATTCACGGGAAAAATCTACTTTTTTCATACCCTGCCCTAAAGTATTGTGTTTATTCCCCGTTGTCAGAAAATAAAACGCCACATTATCGTACGCCTAGAAATTGCCACGTGCATGCGCGCTTCTCTATTTTTCCTCCCGGCTAACGCTGCCTGCGTGTTGCTGCCCTCGCTTCGCTCGGGCTGCAAATTACGCAGGCGGCATTAGTCGGGAGCAGGAGTAGAGACGAGCATCCGCAGTTTCTAGAAGTGAGGTTATGTGACGTTTTCGACCCTGAATTCAGGGATTAAACACAAATAACTTTCCGCCACAGGCATGAGAAAAAGTCGTTATCCGATATATAGTTTATTATTTCCTTTCAATATAAGTGACTAGCAAAGTCAAGCAGTCAGCTGCATACTTGTTTTTTTCTCTTTCTTTTTGTATTTATTAATACTGGAAGCTGAACACCAAGGATCTCTAACGAAGCAACGTCAATTGTTGAAAATTTTTCTTTTATGGTAATCAATTATCAAATAACTAGTTAAAAATTACTATATAGGTTATTTTGGATGTCGCTATAATTACTACTGTAGTTTAAAGTAGTGAAGTGCCAGGCCTAAAAATGCATGATTCTGCACAAACATACCCAAGTTCAAAAAATTTTGCTCGTGTACTTGCATAATCATGTTTGAACGTTCCAGCCGATTCATGATACTTCATGCACATCGGCCGCCTTGCTTCGTTTCGAGTATATCTCCCATGAAGACTAGAGTGAAGGAGTACGAATGCAATGCATAAGGAATATTCTATATTTTAATATAGCTGCAGAATCTTCAAACAGCAGGGGGCGCTTGAATCGCCGGTTTCCTATAAATATAGATATACAACTTGTGTACAATATATCTACGTTCAAATATACAAATTTCCAGTATTAAATGAGAAAAATAACATATACTTTAGCTGAAAATAAATATGTTGACATAAAGTCAACGTATAAATAAACTGTATTACTATATACTTTAAAATTTAAATAATGTAGTTCGACATAGAAAAGCTTGCCATTTGGCTATTCTATTAGCGTATCTATCACTTTGACGTTTATTCACAGCACAAAATCGCACTATAACAATTATGCTCTTACATACAGAAAACTTTTTTTTCGTCAAATATCACATTTTCTATTCCCAATCAGCAGGGCTAAAAAAAAGTAAACAAATAGTTATCATAACTTACAAATCTTGGGATATTCCTATCTCGTTCGTACTCCTTCATTATAGTCTTCATGATATCTCCTATTGAACCTGCATTTCTCCTGACTCGTCACATTATACACGTGACACCGTTAAAAATGCGTGGTTCGTGAATTCTTGTCAAAACCACGTGTAGCATTTCATAGATATACACCACTCTGTATGTCGAGAAGTGAGTTTAGTAAAGCTAAGATTAACCTGGATCATACCTTCTTTTAGATAAGAAAATATTAAAAAATGTTACATATCTTTAATGTCAATAAGTCATAATTCAATTATCACGATTTGTTCCATCCTTTAGTTTTCTAACACAACATTATTTTGCTTATCGGCTTTTTAAAATCAATACTGTCATGTATAAGTACAGATATCTTATAGTCTTCTTTAAAAATATAACCTCGTGCATCTACTTTAAATGTGCAATATTTAATTGTTTAAAAAAGTACAGCGTAAAGTCAAAGCTTGTCACAGAAAACTCAATTACACCCGGGGAAGCTCGTTAGTAAAGTCGACAAAAATAAGGGTAAAAAACAAAGTTAATTTCGCCAGCGCGAATTTTCTTACTCTGTAATTGGAGCTCGAAATTTACAGTAAATGTCGGAGAGCGCGCGCGCGCACTTTCCTAAGTCCCATAGCCGCGCAAGAATTTCGAGGGCATTGTCGTTCTCTCTCTCTCTCTCTCTCTCTCTCTCCCTCCCTCTCTCTCCCTTGTATAGTGCGCGCCAGGCCGCGAAAGAGAAATATAACAGCATAACTGGTTAAATTTCACAAAGAGGCGTGCAACACGGCGCACTAAAATTTGGCGCGAGCTGCGGCGACCGACTCGACGTCTCTGGCCAACTTTGTCCCGTCCGGTCCGCTGAAATACGATTATTCGTACGGATGTCCGCCACCGCCGCTACCATACAAGTACAATTAACGAACCACCAATTGTTAACCGAGCGGTAAAAGGTCATGATTGTTCACATAGGTTCATGCTTCTTTGAGTAAAATAAGTATATATTAGTTGCTGTTGTAGTTGATAGGTATAGCTAGCAATATGCCAAAAGGATTTTTCTTTTCAAGTGAATTTGTAATTGAGTTGAAAATATTTTTAATTAATGCACGTCATAATTTTGCAGTTAATATAAGGACAGAAAAATCACAATAGTGTGGCTACAATCATATTTCAGAACGGTGAAATTCTGATAAACACCGTGTTGTCAAGGGGTATCTTGTTTTATGGCTATGGGTTTATCAAGTAGTGACAACATTAATGAAGAAATACAACTTTTATATTGTGTTTGATGAACTAAGACTCGAAAAGAATTTGTACACTATATACATTTAAACACCAAATTGTTAACAAGAATTTCAGGAATTAATCACATAATTAATTCTAAATACTTTACAAACTTTTTAATGCAAAAGCATATACGTAAGGCTGTTACCAGCAATCTGTATTGCTTTAGGAGTTACACGGATTGTCAATTACCGATTGTCAATTAACACGGTTGTGTAAGGTTTGTAAATCCTATAAAATACGCGATTATCATTGACTTTGCTACCGTTAATCTTTGACTTTGCCATTTCCACATCATACGATGTAAAATCACATTGAATATGTAACTTACACCCGAAATCTGCTTGTTTGATTAACAATACTCAATGATGAGTGTGCACATGAGAATTGCAAAAGAGAAAGAGAGAGAGAGAGGGAGAGTTAATGGCACCCCTCGCGAAGACTCGGCTTCCAAAGCCCCGTTACTTGCATATATTAGCATTGATTAACATTCTCTCTCTCTCTCTCTCTCTCTCTCTCGCGAAGTATATAGCCGCTGGCTGCTGCGTTAAATTAATTATATTTCCAGTAGGAGAGAGAGAGAGAGAGAGAGAGAGAGGGGGAGGGGGAGGGAGGGAGGGAGGGAGGGATGGAGTCAGGGAGGGAGGGAGGGAGGGAGGGAGGGAGGGAGGGAGAGAGAGAGAGAGCAACAAGAATTTTTCCGTCGCCGGAACTGCAGGCTGCCGCCACTGAACTCGAAAGCTTATTATTATAAAATCATTAGAACGATTCAGTAACTGTCGCTCTTGCTATTGCCGTTGCCCTCGCGGAAATAGTGGAGCTCTCGCCTCATTTCGCGCGACATGTCCCCGATGATTTACAGGTGCGGTACAGTGTATTGCGTAAACAGCCGGGCGACTATAGGAACCCGAGAGAGAGAGAGAGAGAGTGAGAGAGAGAGAGAGAGATGGACCTATTTCGTAAAATGGGAAAGCTATGAGATGTACAGAGAGAAAAATGCATGAAGTTGGTAGGCGATGCGTGGGTTGCACAGCAGCGCACTGCTGGTTTATATGCGGGTTTTCGTATCTGGATATACGGCTTGTGCGCAGAGCGGAAAAGGGATTTTGAGGTGATGCGCGATTTTAGCGAGATTCGCAACTGTACTCTTTTTACAGAAATATCTATTACGTAGGCGCATTATCGCAAAAATATGCAAAAAATTAAAGTTACATAACGGAGTTTAATAACGTTAATAAAACTTTTTATACTAAAAAAACTATCGCGCCAGAAATAGTGTCCCTCGTTTTAATATCATTTGTGCAATGTAGAAGTTTTTGTCTATGTGTGTGCCTGTGCGTGTGCGTGTGCGTGTACGTGTGCATGTGCGTGTTCGTGTGCATGATCGTGTGCGTGTATGTGTGTGCGCGCGCTATTGCTATGGTTATGTAGAAATGGACACTTCAGCTGGCAAGAATTCTAATATTTGTTTTCATATACTTCATAAAAAGGCGAAGAAATCCTTTTCGGGAACGTTCAAAATGGTTACAGGGGAGTCGGTAGTATTTTTTTTTAAATTTGCCTTTTATGACAACCCTAGGAAATTCAATCAATTACAATAGAAGCCACGAGGTACCTTAGGCGCTAATAGAGGTGAAACAAAGCTATTTTTGACATATATTTTCATATAAAAATTTTGCTACCATTTTCGGGAAACCCCCTGCGCAACAATTTTTAAAAGTTGGCTGGAATGACCCTTATATAAATCGAAAACTCATATGAATTTTTTGTATTTCTAATGTACAGAAAATTAATACATATGAAAAGTTTCTATTAATTTAAATAAATACTTGTGTTGTAAAAAAATCAGTGAAAAGCGACCTCTTTTTTAATCATTTATACGCAATTCCCTCCATAATCCGCCATTGGAAAGCGATATTTATAAATAATTGTAAATAAAAATCTTGTACCATAGACAGCGAAAGTTAAACAAGATCTGCAAATAATTATAATTTTAAAGATGTACTTTAGATAGTTGAGGAAAATCGAGTTTTAGATCACCGCATCAACCTGCGGTTTCCACGTCAACTTTGAATCCATGACCATCCCGAGGTTAGTTACTGTATCAACAAAGGGAACAAAGATGTTATCCTGCACCTCAATACCCGAAAACTGCAAATCGCAAACCTTGTTAATGTTATAATCTGAACCAAAAAAATTGCTGCCATCTTATTCACATAAGACGCAGGTCATTCTCCTGAGCCCAAATCGATACAGCCCGTGCATCAGCAAATAAACGTCTTATACCTTCACGAAGATGCCTGATTTAATGTCCTCCGTCAGTTTAAGCAGTGCAGTCTCCGTGCTATTGGACTCCCTAAATCCCGTTTGAAGTGGGTCAAGGATTTTCTTATCTTATAGAAATGCTAGTATCTGATCGTGGACAATCGTTTCGAGAACCTTAGAGAGAAAGCTCAAAAGTGCAATGGGATGAAAGTTCGAGACCGCTGATGAAATTGCTGTCTTTTTAAGAGGCACCAATTGAGCCTTCTACCAGGCCCCCGAGAAGATCCCACTAGCCAGAGAGGAATTAAAGATCACGGCTAGGTGATGACCGATTATTGGAAGAGCTTTGACAACCACACTGTGGGGAATACCATATGCACTTTTAGCTTAAGAATTAAAATGAGCAATGGCCAGGACAACGTCAGAAATAGTACATTTCGACACGACTTGTTTCGCTCGAGCGAAAATTTATATGAGATAAATAATCTACTTACGCACTAGTTTCGAACCGTATTTTATACCACGAGCGCCGAAAAATCATATCAAAGTTGTGATTTTGATGTTAGAGTGGTATAAAAGATATATCTTTGAAAGAGAAACCAGAGCCACTAGCTGATGCAATAATATTACTAAGGTTTTCCTCGGATTCTTGCCGGAAAATAAATACTCCCGAAAGAGTGTATTCAGCTAATCTGAAGTGAAACTGTGTAAATTCTTGCGTGATTTTGGCAGGAGTCCGAGGCCCCGAAGTTCTTTCCAGATATCCTTCTTATAGCTAAGGGCCTCAAAAATACGATTCTGAAGAAAAGTGTCCCGTGCATCCGTGGTGCATTTTTTATCCTTTTAAATCACCTATGCAAAACATCTCGTTTACTATACAAATATTGAAGCTCCATTCTACCCTTTTTCTACCCTTTTTCTTTCATCTAAACTGTTTAAGAGGGGCTAGATGATCGATTGCCTCCATGAAGTTACTACTCAAGCACTCAATTCTACTGCTCACGTCAAAAGATGGACTGTTAATATTAGTTCAGTCTGCACTAGCCAGAATCGAAAGTGGTTATCCTGTTTTATTAACTTGAAGTATCTGACTTTGCCACATTAAGATCGATTACAACATGAATGATGTTATGGTGGCTTGGGAAAGACGTTCAAACATTATTCGAATTTAATTCCACTAACTGCACACCAGCTGTCTGATAAATTCAGCATCATCTGAATATGTCAGCATGTTCGCATTCAGATCGATCATCATAATTCTGTTCTTATAATTTACCGAGTGTTTTAGAAAGTTGGCAAGAAGGTCAGATTCCTTAGAGAAAGAAACACCTAGGGGCCTATATATGACCGCAACAGATATGGGTGTGAGAGAGCCCTGCTGGTAAGTTAGCTGTGTTAATAAATATTTTAAAATTTAAATTTTTATGAAATTACATAATAACAAATGAACGTTATCAATATAAATGAATGGAGTGAATTTTTAATAAATGTAATCAAAATTTTGTAGCTGGGAAAAGCCTTGATAGGCATAAACGACCCAGAATTTATTACTTACAAGATGATACAGAAAAATAAAGTTAAGAACAAATAACGAAAAATGATACGCTTTGTCACACACGCACACTCGCCTTCGATTAACCTTTCTTCGTGAACAGTGTCCGAAAAGTAATTCGACCAACACCCGATTCAACTCGTTAGTTGCACCACGTGTCAGTCTGAACCAGACCTAGACGCCTGTTCACGATTTGTTCGCGCACCTTCAAATTACCATACACACATTCACGCACTTAAATTTACCGAATAGTAGTTTTATAGCAAACTAATGTGTTTGTATGTGTTTTTATATGTGTGTTGAGAAAAATGATATGCTTGATTGATTGAGGTCGTAATGACCGAATGATGATTTTGCCTGACGGCTTTATTTATACGATAATGCCGCAATGGCCGATTTGTTGCCCGAGGGCATTAATTTAACGATAATGCCGCAATGGCCGATTTGTTGCACAAAGGCGTTTGTTAAATGATAATGCCGTTTGTGTTTGTGTTTGCGCAATACGTTAAATTGCGTCTTGTGTTTTATACCTAATTTATATTATAGTGTAATGCGCAGTGCGTATTCTGCGTCTTGTGTGATCTCTAAGAAAACACGAACGATCCGTGAGAGAACTTCTCTTTCCGTACCCGGTGATCAACTGACGTTGACTCTCCACGTGTTTCGCGAAACCACATGCACGCGCGCGACAGATTAGCGTGAGAGGTGCTGCCCTCTTTAAGTCACGTGCATGCCAATTCGGTCAACGTCGGTTTCGGCGCAATCGCGGGAAGTTTGAACTGTGACAACGGAACAAGCGGCTTGGCCTCATCCTGCAACGTCGGAGAACTACATAATACAGTCGTTTTGTAAGAACTGTGTACATACAGGACTACTCCATCACCTAGCGTATTATTATACTGCCTAATCATAGAAGCCATCAGCCACACCAAAGAGGTAGTAGAAGGTACCAGCAAGATGGAATTGTTTAAACATATTAAAGTGACTTTTGAGCGACGTAGCATTCAAGAAACCCGCTCGCCTCTCTCGATTCTTCCTGAGTTAATCAAATTCTTGACGGTTCTATAACCTCACGTAACTGTACATTATTATTGTTATCATTTTCGCGTACATGTTTGGTCCAATCGTTCTGCTGCTATGGATGATATGATCGAATGCGATGCTTACGCTCTCATAAGAGGCTAGAATAGCGCGCAGATCCAATACTGCCGCGAACACATGCGACGTCTCTCTATCACGCCTTTGAACTCGGAAACGCCCCCCCCCCCCCCCCTATGCCGATGGATTTAAAGCCCATGTGGGGAACTATTGATTTTAGAAGCTTGTAGATTTTAAAAGTTTCTCTATTGAGGTATTTATTTATAAATATTTTTAAAGAGTACAAAACAGCAATGGTGTCCTGGTCGAGGAGCGTGGAGTCGACGTTACTGTTATGAAAGCTTGTAATCTTACTCTTTGCTCACATGATTTGACTAACAAGATCCTTACGACAGAGGCGAGTGACCACGATAATGGTCTGCGAGTTGAGGCAACCGAACACACTCTATATCATCTCTCCTTAAAATGGGAAGAGCCGTTTAGAGGATAACATAAGCTACTTCAATTACTTTACTTGCATTACCTTCAAAAATACTCGTAACTGTCAATTAAGAGCAATCCTCTCCCGTGCTCTTACTCATCGCCGGAGAGACGGGAAAAACTCGTCTGAGAAGACCGACACAACGGTTCCGCTCATTGGCAACTTCTTTGTCCTTGTCAATTGGTCTGACACACCTTATTTTGTTACGATACTCGTGTGTTCGATTGCGACGATTATGCGCGAATTCTCGGGGATACTGGTGCCATCGGCGTCCTACTACCTGGGAGAGACAACACCATTGACATCATTCAGGATGGCAATGTTATTATTAGAACTAAAATTATTGTTTTTACTATCATTACTATTGTTATTACTATCATTACTATTGTTATTACTATCATTACTATTATTATTACTATCATTACTATTGTTATTACTATCATTACTATTGTTATTACTATAATTACTATTGTTATTACTATCATTACTATTGTTATTACTATCATTACTATTGTTATTACTATAATTACTATTGTTATTTTGATCCGAGCTATTGTTTACGTTGCTATTGCTATTAATACGCTCTTCCAGTACTTGCATTCTCTCAGCCATGGTCGTATATTTATTATTAGTCAAATTGCGAGGCGTCAATTGATGGGCAAGTTTCGCCTCTAAATGGACGGGTGGGTTTAGCATCACCTTAATATACTCTGACTGTAAATCAATCAAATAATATAGATATTGAGGTTATAATAGGTACCAATAACAATTATACTATTAAACGGTAATCGACCGATAAATAAGTAGATGCTTTGCTTACATCTTATCGACTGAGCTTTAAATTATCGTAAAATCTTAACTAGAAATAAGCTAGAAATTATCTAATTCTAATGAAAATTTCTTAATATACTTTACGGTAAGTGAATGTGGCATCGAATGAAAGTCATTAATTGAGTATACTTATCTAAGGAAAATAAGCATGTTTAAGTCTTTCAAGGTAGCGAAAAGTCTTCATTGTGCAAAAATATCTATTTTCCAGTAGTGCACAAATCACTAGATGAAATTAGTTAGGCAGAAAAGTAAATTTCACAAAAATCGTAAAAAATATTGTATTTGATTAACTGAAAGTAACAACGGCTGAATATGTGTTTCGCCCAGCTCCTTTATTTATAATAATTTTAATTAAATTCTCTTTGAGAATTCACTCTGCCAAAGCAGTTACTCTGTTAACATTTTTTTCTGTTATGATTAACACTTGTGCACACAAGTGAGCCTCGGGGTAAAGTAGCTTTCTCTACATTTCGACATAAATGAAACATTTATATTAATTTCAATTATGTAATGAAATAATCTAAGTAAAGAATGCTTTTAAAATTGTAATAATAATTTCAAGAAAAATGTTTCATGATCTTTCGGTGAAACAATATTCAAGCGTCAAATGGCATCGTATTGTTGAGTACGTGTTCGCTTTATCCACGATTTAGTTTTTTGTTTGAATACATAATATTAAAGAATTTCAACATATTTTACGTTTCTCTCAAAGTCATCTATTTTATTTAATCTATACCACGCCGTTAAAGTAGTTTCTCTATTGTTCAATGCTTGTAATTCTCTACTTTCATTAAAAACTATTTTTGTTTATTCTCTGTACGGACAGCTATGCGAATTACAGCATGACTTCTACTACATAGAGAATGATTGCAGTCGCCAAGCTGCTTCTATGGAACTCAAATACCTACCATCTATAAAAAGAGTAATTTCATCGAATACAGGATTTTGAACATTACTACTATTATCATCAATATTTTTAATTTACATAATGCTCTGTAACGGTCCATATGGGTATGGTATGAATATGGGTATATTTAAATTATTTATTTATTAGAATACTGTTATATACTAATGTTTTCCCGATATATGCAAAGAATGAATGATAAGAATAAATAAAGTGAAGATGAGTAAATGAATTGAAAATCGCGTTTGTGCGTTAGGATGATCGTCGCGAAGCGAATATCCGCACAAAGAGGAATCACGGAGAATAAGGATGTATGCCTACGTCCACGTAAGATATGATTGATGGAAAGGGTAAGAAAAGTGGGAGCCTGGTTGCTAGGTGACGTTAGCGGTGCAAGGCCGAGCCGCCGAAGAAAGTCGCGAGGCCGAGCAATCGAAAGGATTGAGCTGGCTGCCGATCGAAGGATGGTCAGTCAGCGCACAGCCGCATAGCAAGCAGGACTTTCAGTTCTCCTGCTCTTATAAAATGATTTGGACAGTTAACTTATATATTCGTCAGTTTACTTATTACTATTGATGAATATATGAGTAAGCACAAATTGTTTCGATGGTATGGAACTGTGAAGCTAAATAAATGCGAGTCCTGAGCTTGATATTTTATAGAAATAATATATATCACTTTATTTATAAACCTATACAAACACACATAAAAACTCATCCTATAATTTCCTTATGACTTTTTATCATTTAGGTACCTCGGGTAAAGATAAATAATTAAATATTATAACAAAAGGTTATAATATTTAAATTAAATAATAATAACAAATTACGAATCCTTACAGCTCTATCTCCACCTTTATGTATACAGTCAAACATGTATTTAATACATTCAATGGACGCACAGTACTCGGCATTTATATGACATTTATATTTTTTTAGTAAAACCGAAGGTATATAATATATAAAACAAATGATCCAGAGTTTTTAATTTATGCAAGGTCAGAAATGATAACTTTAACACTTCTTGAATTTATGAGCTGTGTTGTCTCTTTTTTATTCCTTTTATTTTCATTAATACTTTTCACTTTTTCATCTGTTTAAAATTGGAAAGAATTTAGTTTATTCGACACTACTATCATATGTATATAAAAAAAGATTTTGTAAATTAAAGGTTTTTTGGGAGTCAGATCCACCTTTCGATGAATGGTCTTATCAAATTCCTGAATTTGGACATAAATTGATCCTCGCAGATACAAATATTAAATGATATTTTTAAGTTTATTTATAATACAATTTTTAATAAAATAACGGTATTTATATAGCAATTTTTCTAATATATATAGCAAATATACATATATATATATAGCATTGCATATTCAAAAGGGTGTGAAAATATATCTATCAGTCGAGACTGCGATAAGAATATAGGGGAGACTGGGGTATAACGAGCCACTAAAATGCAATGACCCATACAAATTATACAAAAGAATAATTAAAAAAAACTAAGTTACTATCCAATTGAAGAATGTTATTCTATACTGAGATCAGTGTTTAATGTTTCTTTCCAATATTAAAATGCACTTATAAATTACATCGAAAATAGCGATTTAAAAAATAATTGGGGTATAACCTCCCCCCCCCCCCCCCCGCCTTCCCCCCCATTGGGGTATAACGGGCCAACGTAGTTTTACACTCTTGCTGTTAAATTATGGGTACCAAAATACCGCACGAGAGAAGTACGAGGTTTGTTCATGCCTAATCAATCGCGATATGAGATCGAGATACGTTATAACGACTCATAAATAAAGAGAAACTTTACATCCGTTATGCATGAAAATTTTTGTCAATTTTACGGCTTTAAATCGACTTAAAATTTTGTTTTATATTTTCTACCATTTCAATTCTTTACATAACCAAAAAACAAACAGTCTCCCCTATTACTTGACAAATATTTATTCTCACTTATTTTACACTCATCCATTCAGTCTAACTTCGCGAAGAACATCTTAGCCGTCACCTTAAACGCTTTGAAGGATGGTAATGTACGTACGTCCAAACGGAGTAATTCCACAAATGCGTACCTTGTACTTAAAAAGATATTCAACCTGTTTGCATCAACCCTCTTTTGCAGAAAGAGAGAGGAGTGAGAAAGAGAGAGAGGAGAGAGAAAGAGAGAGAGGAGAGAGAAAGAGAGAGAGAGAGAGATTGATTTGATTTGATTTGATTTATTGATTAGTAAGCCACGGGGTTTGACCCCATCTGGCTTGGTACAAAGTATAGTAAAATTACATAATTAATATAATATTATTATAAAATAAAGCACAAAAGTAACCATAACATTTTTGGCGAATTTTAAGTAACAATTTATTAAGTAAACTCATGTATATACGTTAACAAGTAAACGTTGACAATAATCGCAGCTTGCTTATATCAACTTATAAGCGAGGACGTAGGCGCGATATGCCTCTCCACTCGGCCTTATCTTGAAAAGATGTTGGGAAAGGGTACGAGTATCTTTGAAGGAATTGAAGTTTAGGGATTTAAAGTCAAAGGAAGGAAGGGAGTTAAGTAAGGTAAAAGTACCAATGCCTGGACACCTTGTGATATTGAAGTAGTATACTTGAAATATACAATAAAAATGATACATTATGTAATAAAAATTGAGCATATGTAGAAAGATTATTCGGTGAATATATGAATAGTTACGTGTACAAGTAAGTGGAGAATAGAAGTTTAGATTTGTTCCAGTGTCCCATTTCTCATGTCCCAATACCTGGACAATGCTTTAAAACAGTATTTTTGTGGTGTTAAAGTAAATTTATTAATATTCAAAAAGAGCGCTAATTTAAATTCTATTACGTATAAAAATATTAATCTGATCAAAAGTTATTAACAATTGAAGATTGTTTTTGAAAATATATCGAAAATCAACGAATGTAAAAAAATTAAATTTCTTTGAATATTCATACAATTTCGATCACCATTTTCAATTGTAAATAATTTGTGATCAGATTTATACTCTTATACGTAACAGAGCTTCAATTAAAGGTTTTTATTAGATTTTGAGTCATTTATCCATAATAAACACTTGTAGATTTATGGTTAGAAGAAGATGTATCTTTTTTCATTAAAATAACGAATATTTCGAGTAAATTACCTCACATCTCGAGGTCAAAGGCCCATTAGAATGAATTACGGATACTAGGCTTTATTTTTGGGTACCAGAAAATACCTCCCAAAGTCTGACCGAATTTCGTTTCCCAGAAGGTGTGCCCTCACATTGTAAGTTGTAAACTTATATTATTTACATGATTATAGATATCACAAACATTCTCTTGTTATTTTACAAATTTCTATAAGTTTTTATTATACAAATAATTGTTAATTGTGTTTAATAAATAATATACTTATGTTAAATGTTAATAACGTATTTGAAATGTATATATTGTTTACAACATTTTTTTGCAGAAAAGAATTTATAAAGTTGTATATTTTGTCATTTACAATGGACGTTTTTTTCTAGAATACAATATAATATCACAGATATTTAATAAATAATTAGTAAAATTCGCAAGGGTGATTTTTAAAAAGATTGTGCATATGAAGTTATCACCGTGGTATTTTACTAAGTACATAGTTTGTCTCTAAGTATGATTGTTCTCAAGGGAATTCTATACCAAATAGAAATAACGCTGATATAATTATAAAATCTTGCACATGCCTCAAAAACACCCATACAATTCTTCAGAAGGCTAGGGTACCTAGAAGTCGAGAAATCAATGTTTTTATTTTTTGCTGTTTAACATGAGCACTTATGGAAAATTGAAAAGTCGTTGAACTTATTTACATATTACAAAGCATGTAACGCTAATATGTCGTTTAAAATTTTTGTAGTATAAGATAAATGTTTGATGAAGAATTATCGCTCTTGAGAAATATCATTGGATACCTCTAACTGATAAAAAATTCATTGAATACAAAAAACGTACATTTAACCTAAAAAAATGAGTCAAATCATTTTAATGGAACTTTTGATTGATAATTAAGTTGAAAAGAAATGATTAATTTAAATGAATTGTTATTGAGTATAAGTTTATCTATGCAACCTTTATAATCAAGAATACCTCGTGAATAAACAAGAAATAAAAAGTGCAATCATTTTCACTAGTGTAGTTGGTACAGACCTCCCTTAATAATATCAATTAATTTGATTTTGGGTACAAATGTCCTTTCAAATCAGTGTATTAGAACCTTTGAAATATAGAGTTAATTGAAGATATATTGTAGTACTAATTTCCATGGTGTTAACGAAAAAACTCACGGGACACACTTGCTATTATAAATAAAAGCGAACACGTACCAGTTGTTTTAATTTGCAATTATAAAGATCAATAAAGTTATAGCTTTTCATATTATAAAATATTGTTCGTTTTGAAACACCCACGATGTTAACATTTAGCATTTAGATACTACTATAATATTCAATTTTGTAACGATCTAATGATAAAAACGCTTTTCACTGCTTTAGCACTATACTTTCTTAGCCAATAACCTAACACCTAACAAATATTAACTAAAATTTTCAAGTCATTTTAACAAGTTTTACTGAAGTTATCATTGTTAAAAAAAATGCATTATTTTTACATTTTGTTGATTTTCACAGGTAGCCATGAATTTTATGATTTGAAAATGTACAGGAATATACCTTATATGAAACTAATATTCAGTAAAAATCTTATTGAATTATATACCTTATATACCTTACAGTTTTCGAGTCATAGAAATTCAAAAAATATCTTATATACGCCGTATAACAAATGAACAATTTTAAATAAAGAATAAATTTTACATAAAGAATTTTATGAGTACTATTGTATAAAAAATTTACAGTCAAAGACCTCCCGAAAAGCATTCACACACACACACACACACACACACACACACACACACACACACACACACACACACACACACACACACGCACGCACGCACGCACGCACGCACGCTCGCACGCACGCACGCACGCACACACGCACACACACACGCACACACACACACACACACACACTAGCGCACTCAAATGCACCTATATTCACGCGCACATGCACTTCCATGCACATGCACACACACATGCACGCACGCTCACACCCATATACACTATCACACTCACATTCAAACGCACCTACATTCACGCGCACATGTACTTACATGCACACGCACACACACATGCACGCACGCCCACACCCATATACACTATCGCACTCACATTCAAACGCACGTACATTCACGCGCACATGTACTTACATGCACACGCACATGCACAAGTACATACACGCAGAGCCACACACACTACACATACACAATTTAAAGATAGTGGAGACCGGGGCAAAGAGTCTAGACATGTTTGAGCACGGATATATAAATATATTTCAACTATTTATACTTCTAACTATATCAAAAAAGTAATATAGATTATATTTAATATAAATCTCGAACACCAAGACTGTAAAGTAATTAAAAGTATTTGAAAAATCATTTACAAGAAAAAAATGAGAAGGTTCACTTTTTCATGAGCTTGTGGTTAAAGTGAGTCTTTGCATAGGGCAAAGTAAGCTTCAATAAATATGCGGATAAAAGTTTAAATAACTATAAATTAAATAGTTTTATTAAATTTCTAAACGTAACTTAATCCATTTATTAACAGAAATATAAGTTTAAAGCTTCTCAAGATGTATTTATCACACATAACCGCAGAGCCAGTTTGAGGATAAGCTCTATTTTTAACATGGTTTTTATAAGACTTGAATAAAAAAGACCATTTTTGGCGCCTATAAAGTGCAGTGAAAATAGAGTTTTCCGAGCGTCAAATGAAGGGTACCGAAAATACTCATTTTCGCTACCTTTTATTTTCGGTAGCGAAAATGAGTATTTTCGGTAATCTTTATTTATGTTTGCTCCATTTCCTTAATAAAGTTACAACTCGAAAAACTCTATTCTCAATCCACTTTGTAGACGACAAAGAATGGCCTTCTTTATGTATGCCCCTTGGGGCAAAAGGGTATTTTCAGACTCGGATGCCTTCGGCGCCCTCGACTTCAACTCGTGCTCAATCATCCTTCACGCTTCGAAATACCCATTTTTGCCCGTAGTTACGTAATATACTATTATATAAGCTCGCTTTATTCCTGTCAGTTTGCCCCGAATGCACGCGCGACGTAAGAATATTTTTTAAAAAATTTACGAATTGTCTTAATGTATTAAAAAAATATTTATTACAAATTTAATATACTAGGCATAAAATATAAAATTTCTGTATTAGAATAGCATACATAATACTTCTATATCCAAAAACCATAATATGCAAAATTATCATTTCGAGTGACTCAAAAATTCATTGTTAAATTTTTCATTAAATAACTAAAATTAATATAAATGTTTTATTTAAATGTTTCATTTTGCCGAAATATAGAAAGAACTCACTTTACCTCGGACTCCCCTACTATACTTTTTGGACTCCTGAAGACATACGTTTGTTTGTTCGTTGTAAAATCGCAAATAAACATCACCGTTACAAAGCTTTCTCTTTGTCAAATCAAAACCAAATATGAATCTCATAAAATAATACATGTTTGATAATAGATAATAATACATACGTATAATACATACGTATAATACATACGTATAATACATACGTATAATACATACGTATAATAATATACATACGTATAATAATATACATACGTATAAAAGATAAATTTTGTTCATATTTGATTATAAAACATAAGTGAGACCCCAAAATGAAACGCTTTTGAATAACACCCAATTAATTTTTACAAAATATACAATTTCTATTAATTTATGGGTCTCAGTCATTAACAGGCATTGTTTGTTAATTTATCCCCTTCGATAAATACTGATTATCAAAGCTTAAAGTTGTGTCAATATATTATTAGCATAATCACTCATAATTTATTCAAATGAATATAAATTTAATCGTGATTTAACAATTCGACCAAGTTACTATATTGTTAAAAATAAACGTTTTATTAATTTAATAACAAAAATTGCTTTGTTCTTTGCTATTATCATCTATTGCATACAATGCTTTTAGAATAGTTTGCAATAAAATAAATAGCTAGTCAAATATACTTTGAAAAAATATTACAATATTTTTGTCTACTCATATCCATACAGATCAAATGTAAACATACGCCGAAAGCAATTGAATAACTAGACACAATTTCGTAGCAAAGTGAATGCTTTTTTATGGTTATATATATATATATATATATATATATATATATATATATATATATATATATATATATATATATATATATATATATTCTTTCTCTGTACACTCCATTTTTCCGTTTTTTAGCTTTTCAATTCGTTTGTGCCTTACGTACTCTTTCTTCTTTCTCACTTTTATTTCACTCAAAACAGGTTCCATGATTGTAAAATGCAAAGAAGCTTCTTCTCGTATTTGTATTATTCAGTTTTGCTGGTTGCAATAAGAGTTTATGATGTTTAAACAAACACGCGTTGCGGACGGTGCGTTGCGGACGGTGCGTTGCGGACGGCGCGTTGTGGATGCGACAAATCGATGTAAATTTGCAATTTTATTAATACATATTAGTTTTTTAGGTGTAATGCAAAACTATTTCTCAAAACTTTATCAAATAGCATATTTTGGTCATTTATTTCATCGATTTTAATTAATATCTATAGCACAAATATATATGCGTGGTCATTTATTTCATCGATTTTAATTAATATCTATAGCACAAATATATATGCGTTGTGGATGCGACTTTTTTTTTGTTCGTTTTTTAATCGGATCACTTAGGTGGTATTTAAATTTTGGGCATTATATTTACTAAAATAAGAAAAAAGGATTATAATACAACATAATACTGTTGATGTATTTCACTCATATTAAATACGTTTTAAGGTAATTCAATTACTATTTATTGAGTTATTCTTCGTGTTGTGGATGCGACACCAAAAATCTACGACAATTTTCAAATGTATGTAACTCCGATTTTATGAATAAGATGAAAATATTATCAATATTATCTTATTCTTTGATTATTTCTTAGTAAGAAATTATTTTTTTTTATATTTTTATCAGGTCAATTTTAAACTTTATTAGAGAAACTATAATTGAAATCGAGAATACGACGTACGAGAAATGTGACAGTTTAGACATTTGATTGATAAATTTAATTAATTTATGGCAGAAAGTAAACATAAAAATGTAATAAACAATAAGCTTAAGCTTTAAACAATAACATAAGTCTATGTTAAACAGTTTAATACAGTTAAAATATAAATGAATCATAAACAGAATCGATTCCTTATCCGTTCCGAAACCCACTACTGAAACGGATAAACAAATTCTTGAATAATTAATACCATTCAGATCCAAAATGGAACACACGATTATCCAATGGAACCTTAATGGCTTTTACAAGCGTCTAGAAAACTTACAACGACTAATTTTTGAAAGAAAACCGGATATTATATGTCTTCAAGAAACGCACTTTAAACTCGACCTATGCGGGCACCTAAAGGGATATAAATGTTTTAACAAAAACCGCACTTCTTCACAAGCAAGTGGAGGAGTAGCTACCTATATAAAGAGTGACATTCATTGTACTAACATTAAAATTAACTCTACTTTTGAAGTTATAGCAACAGAGTGTTTCATACCGAATAAAATTACAATTTGCAATATTTATCTACCAAACAGCACAATCTTCAATATTGCCGACCTCGAAAACATAAAAGCTCAACTTCCGAAACCATTTACAATATTAGGAGACTTCAACTCGCACAATTTGATTTGGGGCTCAACAAAAACTGACAATCGAGGTACAAAAATCGACAGCAATCGACTTGAGTTTATCCTCAGCATCTATATCAGAAACCATCAAATGGGAAGTCTCCGATGACCTTCATGATAGTGACCACTATCCGATTATTTTACGCGCGACATATCCAACCTCTAATAGCTTCGAGGCCCTCAGAATAGAAAGAAAAATTTTCAACTTTAAAAAATCGACTGGCCTGTATATCAATCCGAAATATACAAACTTATCAAATCCCTAGATATCCCGACTTTAACCAACAAACATCAGATCGATCAATTAGTTGAAAATTTCAATAAAATTATTCATTCTGCAGCTATACTAACTATCCCCCTAGTAAAAATAAAAGAGAACAAACGTCATGTCCCTTGGTGGAACGAGCAGTGTACGACAGCAACTAAAGAAGCAAAACACGCATTCAACCGATACAAGAAACACAGAACGCGCGAAAACAAAATCGAACACAACAAAAAGAAAGCTGTCTGCAAACGCATATATAAGGAATCTAAACTTAACTGCTGACTTAGATTCGTATCCATCTTAAATGTAAACACTCCCCGCGCTCTAATATGGAAGAAAATTCAACGAATCCAAGGAAAATTTAAAACAACAAATATTAAGACTCTAACCAATCAAAACAACGAAATCTTATCAGATCCGCAAGAAATTGCAAATGAATTAGTTGATACTTTTTCCAAGAATTCTAGCGATGAAAACTACTCCAAAGAATTCTTAGAGTTCAAAGAAAAATCCGCACCCTTCTCTGACAGTGATACTATAGAAGATAACTCTACTCAAAATGTTTACCTTAATGGAAAAATCCAACTAGAAGAAATATTACTCACACTCAAGAACTGCAAAAACTCAAGTCCTGGACCCGATCAGATTCCCAACGCATTACTAAAGAACTTACCTCAAAGCGGAATCGAATATATCGAAAAGCTTTTCAATGTATTATGGATAGGACAAACTTTTCCTGAAGAATGGAAACTTGCCACTGTGATTCCGATTAGCAAACCCGGTAAAGACTCATCGTCAGCTAAAAACTACCGACCGATCTCGCTAACCAACAATCTATGCAAATTACTTGAAAAGATCTTAAATAAACGACTAAAATCATTCTTAGAGACTAAAAAATTCTTCTCTCCATACCAAAGCGGATTTAGGAAAAACCGATCAACCTATGACCACCTAATCAAACTAGAAGCATCTATCTGCGACGCGTTTCTAAAAGATCTACACTTAGTTACAATTGCCCTCGACTTAGAAAAAGCCTTCAAAATGATCTGGCGCGATAGAGTTTTGAAAATACTACAAAAAATTCCCGTTAACGAACCTATGCTAGCCTTCATACAAAATTTTCTGAAAGAGAGACTTATTCAAGTAAAAACCAATGACATATTTTCAAATCAAGCAAGCCAAAAAAACGCAGTACCTCAAGGCTCTGTACTCAGCGTTACCCTATTTCTCATTGCAATAAACGACATTGTAAACAACATTGACTCCCCAGTCCAGTGCTGTCTATTTGCAGACGATTTAACTATCTACGCCACTGGAAAAACCTCCAAAATAACAGAAGAACTACTTCAGAACACTCTAAATAAATTACTAAATTGGACATTCTCATCAGGTTTCAAGTTTTCAGTAGATAAAACGAATTACACTATATTCACGAACTCGAATAAAATCCCGGAAATCCAATTGAATATGTGCAACAAGTTAATCAGGAAAATCGATGAAATAAAAATCTTAGGCCTCATTTTCGATAGAAGATTATCATGGAAAAGCCACCTCAATTATCTGAAATCCGCCACAACTCAAAGATTAAATATTATAAAAACACTTGCCGCCAAAAATTGGGGAGCAGATAATCAAACCCTGTTAAATACTTATAAAGCTCTTGTTCTGTCCAAATTAGATTACGCGAGTTTCATTTATGGAGGAGCTAAATCGGTTACATCTTTAAACTCAGTCCGCAATAAAGGTATCAAAATCTCCCTAGGAGCCTACCACACCAGTCCAACAAATAGCATTTTAGCAGAGTCGAACATGATACCCCTATCATACCGTCGAATGATCCGGATGTGTAAATATGCGTGCAAAATTGCATCCACACCAAATAACCCTACTTTTAATTTCATTTTTGAAAATGAACCCATTTCATACCTTGAATTTAAGAAATCTCCAGAACCGTTTGGTTCAAGACTACAAAGTATGCTCATAAATTTCGAGCTAACTACCCGAAGTGATTATTCAAGACTCCCTTACACCTCCGACAGCCGTTATCAACCTAAACACAACTGTATCGTGCTTACCACCTGACTCATTAGATTACTCAGATTACACCCAAATTTATACATCCTCCTATCACACTCAAAATGGCGCTGGTCTTGCCGTTATATCGTCCTCCAACAAATTAAGCATCCACCTACCCAGCTCATATCCTCCAACCATAACTCAACTCTTAGACATAGACGAAGCCCTACAGATAATAGAATCAGCACCCGAAAATAAATTCTTAATTAAACCGACTCCGAAATCCTCCAAAAAATCAACAATCCATACACCAAAAATATTATCATAAAAACCGTATAAAACAGATTATATAAACTACGTACCAAACAGATCAAGTTGGTTCACCCCCCCCCCCCCCCCCCCCAGCCTAATTCATATTTCAATATAATATCAGAAACTAAAAAGTTAGCTAAAGAAGCTGCTACTGAAAACAAGCAAAGTGAATTCCTCCTAACACCCTCGGAACAAACACTGTCTAAATCAATAAGAAAAATCTGGAACCAGACGTGGACCTCAAGTACATTTTCCCACCTCAAACTCATACGAAACGACGTCTATTCTAAAAATCCAGCCCTCAAATTTTCGCGGAAGGAACAAGTAATTATTAACAGATTAAGAATTGGTCATACTGCACTAACCCACTCACATCTACTGAGCAAAGAGAAGCCGAAAATGTGTTCCACATGCAGCAAACTATGGTCTATAAATCACTTATTAGCAGAATGTCCAAATTACACAGCAGAGAGAAATAAATTCGAACTCAATAAAGATATAAAGACGATTCTAAATTCACACAACTGTCTAAAAAATATCCTAAAGTTCCTCACAGAAATTAAATTCATCAACCTACTGTAATAGTTTTATTTATAGTACATTTATCCTTATAAAATACTGTATTTTCGTAATGTATTCTAACTATGTACCATAAAACACACACTGTACTGTATTATAATCAATTATAATTGTATGTAAAGCGTCTACCACAATATACTCATCGTACCATATCATAACACAATGTTCTATATATTGTACTTCAACCATGTACTATATACCTCAAACTGTACTATATTATACTGTAATATTATATTGTATTCTAACCATTCACTTCTAAACACATTGTATAATTATGTAAAAATTTATGTTATATGATATTGTATTCTAATTATTTATTTCTAAACACATTGTATAATAATGTAAAAATTTATGGTAGTCGCTAATAACCTCGTTGTTGATGCGACAATAAATAAATAAATGAAAAAAAAATAGATAAGGTTTTGAAGCCAAATAGTTTGCAAATCTCAATACGAAACTATATTTTTCTTTAAATAAAAAAGATCTTTTTCAAGCTTTCTTAGCGTTTTCTATGTTCTTATAAGATTTTGAAGAAACTAACTTCAACTTATAAACCAAAAATAATTATTCATTCGTAAAAGCATACTAAAAGTACCTATAAAGAAAATGCCCGCAGCATTCTCGAGCGTTTATCGTAAAAATCGCGAAATGCCCGCAAAAACTCGCCTCTCCCTCCCAACAGATAGCTCGCGTAACACGAGAGGACGCACACGGTCGTACCTATATAGTTTTGCGTCTTTTGCCGCTGGCCCCGACGAAGCACGCCACCTCTCACCTGTTGAATACAAAAACGAGCGCGCGCATAGTTCGCTCGATGCTTACCTGCTTCTTTTCCTCACTCGCGGCTCGTCCGCCTTTTGCTTTCAGCGCCCTTGGATCCTTTTACATACCCACGCTGGTGATGCTGTTTTTCTACTGGCGCATCTACAACGCCGCAGTCTCGACCACCAGAGCCATCAATCGGGGCTTCCGCACGACTAAGAGCTCCAAGATGATGGGATCTAGGTATGTATCTAGACGCGTGGAAGCGATTAGTTATGATTTGTATGCGTGCGAGTGCGTATGTGTGCATGTGTGTGTGAATATGTGTGTTTATGTGTTTGTGTGTGAAAGAGAAAGAGAGAGAATGAGAGGCAATGAAGCTTTGGATTTGAAAGGGTTCCTTTTTAGGTCAAGATTCAGCGAGTGCGATTCTTTGAAAATATGGAAAAATGTCGATCACAATATTAACGTAAATTTGCTCTAGCAAGACTGTATCAAAATGATAGCATTGGAATAATAGTACGCTACAAGCATAACCAAATTAGTATTATAGAGTTTAAATAATAAAAGTTACTATATTAAATATTCACAATAAATTGTTTGAATTTAAGATAGTAAAGATATTGCATTTAAATTATAAATTCTTTATATTAACGATTATTAAAACATTTTTCAGTAACATATTTTTACAATACTCATTTATTAATAAAAGAAAATCATACATCATAAAAGTTTATCGATTTATAATTTAATTTACTAGATAATGCTGAGGTTTATACTATTTCTACATGCATAAGAATATACCTTACAGTTTTTATTATTATTATTACAAAACAATTTATACATAACATATATATTTGTTACTTATTGGGCATGGACTTATAAATATGCCAAATGCATTGGCCAGAATTAATGAAAAATTTCGAAAATATGCACATATTTCAAAACAATTCGAATATTAATGTATATTTATTACTATAATTATTATCAATATATACTGAAATTACATTCAGTCTTTTTCTGTTCGAGTCATTTTGAGGTAATAAATTGAAATTATAAATAGAATAAAAAAGTCTATGTATCAACTTCAGATAATATGTTTGATATAAGGTTATCGCCCGATAATGTTCTTTGTGACGGACAAGCTTATACAAAAACGTAACTAAAAAAGTCCTCGACTCGTGCTCTGCTCTTTGGCCTCTGTTAGGGCTATAAAACGATAAAACATTCAGAGAGTATAGTAAGCTTCCGGGTCCAGTCACTAATTTTTTTTCTTTCCTCTCTTTATACGAGAAACTTTCCCCTCTTCCATTCTTGCTGTTTTCTTTTCTCTCCCCAAGGATCAAAAGGACATCGACCCTACGCTTTTATCTGATACCCAAAATTATATTTGTCTGTTTACTTACGTATACGATTTCTTTTACTATGATGATGAATGTGCACACACACATATACAGCCATACACACACATACACACACTCATACGCACGAACACACATCTAATACCCAGCCAATATAATTTAATAAGTACAGAAAATCGTAATACTATGGTATAACTTAAAAGAATAGGATCATACTGTCAAACAGGTTAAGGGACAACGCCACCTTGGAGGCTCTAAAATGAACCAAAGTTTAGGAATTTACTTTGAATAAATAGAAACCTTAATTAAAAAATAACTTTGAAGACTATATTGTATATATACTGAAGTATACAAAAAAATTTGAAAAAATTATTTCTTAATAAACATGTTTTTTTTTGGGCATGTCGATTTGTGGACACGATTGTTGGGCCACCGGTCATCGTAGAGCAAACTAGAAAAACGAACATTACTACACCATAAAACCTAGTAAAGTTCGCATTCTTATTTGAAAATATTTTTTTTTCTTTTGAAAATGGCAGCCATTTGTCGTAAAGTCAATTTATCACCCGAAAACTTTGTTAATAAATGCTAATTACAAGAAGAGTTTTCAATTTTTAAAAAAAGTATGTGTACTTCAGTGCAGTATATATATATACGAAGATGTTGGCCACAGTTTAGTTCAATCGGATAAAAACTGTAAGAGAAACCGTGTCCGTAAATTTAAAAAAGTATATTTTGAGAAAAACGTGTTTAAAGTTTTCGTAACTCGGTAGCGCGCGGGTTAACGCTTCACTTCAAACCTCTAAAAGGTATGAAATAATTCGAATTTTGATTTAAAATTTTCAGTATCATATTTCTGTGTATAAAAACTATTGCGGTAAGCAAAAAGAAATAGATTTTTTTAAACGTTCAAGTGGCGGCAGACCATAAATGATAATCAGTAGTAAAAGTCTGGACTAAACAGACGTTGCTTACATATAAAGATAACCCGTAGATATATTTTTTCTTTTCTTTTATTGATTTTTGCAAAGTTCGACCACCCTATTTTCAATTTTATTTAATTCCTGATGTAATTATTTTCAAATACACTCTGTTTCTGTCGGTTTCTTACAAAAGAATGTAATTACCAGCAAACCAATGAAAACTACATTCTGAATAATTTATTAAATTGTTGCTCTTCTTTGCTTTTAAGCAAAATGAAATTTAATTAATCAGACACAAATGTACTCGTCAACCTTAACAAATACAATGCACACCCTTTGTTGTTTATTTTTTCGCGTTTGCACCGGTGATTCCAAATAATGTAGACTCTTCATTCAAAGCCAAATATTGTTCACGCAATCAAGTGTATACGATATGATTTTCCAGAACAAATGCTATCAATCAGTGTTCCTACAGCAAATAACTCAAATCAGTTTAAAATCTTGCCAAAACTCTCAACTACACTAAACTTACAATGAGAGGCTGCAGGTTAGCCCGTTAGTCTTAAGCACTGGTGAACAATTAATGCAACATGCAACGACGACGCGGCAATGTCGTCGCGCGTTGCAGGTTCGACGAGCAGCGGCTGACCCTGAGGATACACAGGGGTCGGGCGAGCGAGTACAACGGGAGCAACGGCAGTCCCCGCAGCAGCGAGTGCGCGAGCGCGGCGGGGCGCAGCCCGTCGCGCCGAGACCGCATCAAGATCTCGGTCTCCTACCCGAGCACCGAGACCCTCAACACCAAGTGCAACAACACGCTGGAGAGGACGCCCTCGAGGTGCTCCCAAGTGTCCGTGCACTACAGCAACGGCCAGACCCAGAGCCAGCTGTGCCCGTCTTCCAGAACGACTCACTTGAAGGTTCGTACAATTGCGAGCAGGATGTTACTTCGACTGTGTATGTTGTGAAACTGTTTTTTTCAATAAAGGAGGATATGCCCATGGATGACCTGTATCGGCCCCGGGGAAAACATTGACAAGGGATCTATAAAACTGATATGAGCGTGAAGGACTTACAAAATCTTACGCATTTGGACGAAAATTTCCTTCTGTAGAAAGTGAAAAATGTAATAACGGGTTGATTCTCTTAATTTTGATTACTTAACCCTTTCAGAGGGACATTTTTCATTTCGGCGATCCCTAAAAAGAAAGACGTATCTCGACATTATGTTCAAGAAGGACGTAGTTCGCCGTGAATTTAAAAAGACGTAACTCTTCACAGCTGTCTGAAGCCAGAAACCAAAAGTTTTAAGGGACTCACATAATGGCAAAAAGTTATCCTTTCTTTTGTTTTAAAGTTTTTTAGATGTATTTTTATTTTTATTATTATCTAAATTAATATTTTTATCTACTCTTGTGAAAAAATTAATAAAATTTTTACAAAATATTTTATAAATTTTACTTTATCTTCTAGTTTAGTTTAATCCGCACTAAAAAGCCCGGGATAAAGTAAATCGGTATTTTTCAAAACTAGTTTAATAATAATATTAAGTAAAACCGATAACATAATGTGTAAGGAATTGAAACCTTTGCATCAAACCCTTTGTAATTCCTAAAATCTAGAACATAATGGTAATTATTTATTGTATTAAATATAAAAAGAAATTGAAAAAATATATTTAAAGAAAACAAGAACAAGATCTTGTAAAATCTTGATAATAAAATCTTGTTAAAATCTTGACTGTCATTAAAAAGTCTTATTCTTGTCTCGAAAATTTGACGTTTGTGTTGGCTTAATATTTATATTGTTATATTATTATATATTATAATATAGTGAATATTATATTATTTGTATTACATCAAATATTTATAAATTAAAAATGACTAACTTTTAGATTCTTTCGTATTTTCCTATTTTATTTTGATTTATAAGCTGTGTTTATAATTTACGAATATCTAATTTGTTTATTAAATAAATGATTTCATTAATATAGTACAAAACTTTACCAAGAAATAAAATACTGTAAAATATTGCATTAGTCATGGTTATCAAAATTATTTCGAGTCTCCCAAAATTAAAGACATGAAAATCAAGACAATATCAAGGCAAGACAAACGTAAAATTTTCGAGACAAGAACAAGGCTTTTTAATGCCAGTCAAGATTTTAACAAGAGTTTATGATCAATATCTTACAAAATCTTGTTCTTGTAAATATATTGTTTCAATTTGTTTTTATATACGATACAATAAATAAATTAATAATAAATTAATAATTGTCTTCGTCAGTATATCAAATGGCGCGCCAGCGCCATGCGGAAAGTATGCGCGGCGAGACAAATATTCTGTCGTCTGCTAGAGCTCTTCCGGAACTCTACGCTTTTTGTTTCCGCTGCGGTCTGTCCGCGGCTGCCTTCGGGTATTCCGGGCCTTTCGGTGCGGGTTAAAGTAAACTAGAAGATAAAGTAAAATATGTTGTAAATATTTTATTAATTCTTTTACACAAGTAGATACGATTGTTAATTTAGATAATAATAACAATAAAAATACATCTAAAAACCTTTTTAAAAATGAAAGGATGACTTTTTATGTCATGGTATGAGTCCCTTAAAACTTTTAGTCTCTGGCTTTAGTCAGCTGTGACGAATTACGTCCTTTTAAATTCACAGCGAACTGCGTCCTCCATATACGTAATGCCGAGATACGTCTTTCTTCTTAAAAAAATCATCAGTGAACTATAGGTTTTTGAACTCGCTGATTACGATTCTGCAGTCAGAATTGAAAAATTCAAAATGGTTGATTCAATATAGCGGACACTTTTTACTAAATTCGACATTTTTTGTTCAATTTGCACAAACATGAATATGAGGGGTTTTTGAGGTCGCTGGTTACGATTCCGCAGTCAGAATTGAAAAATTCAAAATGGTGGATTCAATATAGCGGCCATTTTTTACTAAATTCGACATTTTTCGTTCAATTGGCACAAAAATGAATATGAGGGCGTTTTTGAAGACGCTGGTTACGATTCCGCAGTCAGAATTTAAAAATTCCAAATGGCTGTTTCAATATGGCAGAATTTTGAGCCTGCTTTCCGTCATATTGTAGTATACTCAGTATACGAAATTTGGCTTCAATCAAATAAAAACTGTCTTCATACCGATTTTTTTCTAAAAAAAATAGTGTTTTTTGCACATTGATTGTTTATTCACCAATTATTGTAAGGTTACTAAATCAAAATACATAGTACATTACAAAAGTGAGGTATATACGAGTCTGAGACACTTAATTGCTTACTTATTAGTGCTAAAATATACCCGTAGTGCTGGAAAAGCGGAAAATAAACTGGTGTTACATATAAGCAACACCGCCCCTGAAAAAATCTTGATATTTTCACGTATTTTATTGAATTTTCTACACCAGATTAAATTTTTTTAAAGTTTATTTTTTGACAAACTGTAAACAATAGAGTCAGTTGTGTACATCCCCCCACATCTCCTGACTTATTATGCATCCGTGAATATCCTCTTTTACGATAATTTCTTTAAAGTGAGACTATACCAAGAATGAAAAAAATATTTCCACTTGTGTCTTCCTCTCTGAAAATAAAGTATGTTAGACATTAGGGTATAAAAATAGCTGCTGCGGGAAATTTTTAGCATTACAATAAAAGTTATTTATATTTTTTACCATCAATAGGATACCATATTCATTATGCAGGTATTAATCAAAATCATTTTAAATTAAAATAAATGTGATAAAATTGATATTCGTCAGTAAGTCCTTTGTATATATCCAGTTTTGTCAAAGCTTTCTTTCTTTGCTCCCAGTCTATGCTTTTCTATAACATGTTTTCGTATATTTCATACAAAGATAAAACCTTTGTATTGAATTTAAAAAAAATTTAATATGCAAAATAAAAATTAAAAAAACATAAAAATATATATATTTAAAGATATTTTACAAAAATTTTAGAGTTTTTTGTTGTGTCTTGTTTGTCGAAAATTTAATGAAGTTGTCAAATGTGGGTCACTCAACTGTAAAACCGCCTTTATGATCAATTTCGTTTATTTGGTGATTCTAAATTAAAAATGTTTACTAATTTATATACTTTTTAACAACTATTACGATGTTTCAATGTTTTAGTCAGAAATGTACATATTCTCAAAAATACAGAATTTTCAATTTTTTCAAAGTAGAAAAAATAATAAGTTTTTGTAGATTTTCATAAATAAATTTTTAATGTTCTTATTTTTAAAGATAATTTGTTTATCAAGGTTTATTGACTTATTTAGGTGCACTTTCATATCCAACTGAAAAAATGCTATTAACGTACATTTGATTTGATCGCTAACCCGAATTCGATCACCATACCTTACAAAACTTTTAAAACATGATATTAATGTTATATTTACTTAAGTGTCCAATAAAAAAATTAAACCTGATTGCGCATGGAGCAACATGAACATAATTTTGTTTTATTGTTTTCTTGTATGATAAAATCGACCCTGTTTCTAAGCATAGTCAGTTATATCATAAATACGTACGCAATACAACTAATAGATCGGCCCAATGATTTCTGAAATATCCTTTCCCCGTGTTAAGATAAGTTAACATTCCCAGTTTTCAGAAAAAGCATTAAACATCTTGTACCAAGGCCTACTTACTGACCGAAAATAATGTTTTCTTTATTCATATTTTATCTAACACTGGCTAACTATGTAACAAAACAATAATTTTGGAAGACCGAAAGTAGCTCTATTTTTTCAGGATTAGGCATACAAATATAACTGTACTCTTTTTACGACGATTCGGGTAAAATGGATATGTATTACTATTGTTTTATATAAAATATGTTAATTTGAATTCAACAATGATTATACATCTAAAAAAACTTAAGATTTAATATTCCACACGTGCAATGAATGTCTCATGTTCAGGGGTCATTTCTGTAATATTTTTTAGAAAGCATATATATAATATCAATATACTAGTAAAATAAAACAATAAATAAAACTTCTAAAATGTATTCCATACTTTCTTCTACATTTGTTTGGTAAATATATTTTGGTATATTCTCCATTTTTTCGATTGATCAATTTTTATGAGCTGTTGAAGCCGTGTATCCCACTGGACATACACAATACGAGAGGGATAAAGTTTTTTAATAGACGTGGTGTTCTCTCCTCTTCAGATTTTTAAAACTCCGCTTTGCTAGAATTGGAGCAAATTCCTTTTCGGGTATAATTTCACCGACCTCAGCTATCACAAAGTGCTAAATAAATATCAATTTTTTCAAATTCTACAGTGCGTCTCATAACTATAGAAACACCACAAATTTTCACGTTTAAATGTGTATATTATACCTTTTTTTAAAGAACCTATAACTTTGGAAGCAAAAATCCGAGGATAATTTTGCAAAAAGCCAATGAATGGAAAATATATTCTCTTTAAAACATTACTAGAATATTTCTTTCGCATCAACATTAAAGAAGTTATCATTGTTTCATAACTATAGAAACACTTTAAATTTTTAGACCCATTTAAATCAATGTAAATTTTTTATCTAGTATTCAAGTTTTGTTTAAACCGTCCGTGAATTTTTCATAAGTTAATGTAGACACAATATTTTGGTAACGTCTTAAAGAGAATAAAATTGCCTTTTATTTGCTATTTTTAAAATTATCCTTGGTTTTTTGCTTCGAAAGTTACAGGTTTTTTAAGAAAAGGTATAATACACAGATTTAAATGAAAAAATTTTTGGTGTTTCTATAGTTATGAGACGCACTGTATACTTGAATACTCCAATAAAGTTTCTTTATTCACTCGCTAGGTCCGGCAGACCTTTATAATTCTATTATTTGTTCAAATATGGACAAATCCCTTTATAGATATACTTCCATACCAACAACTATAAGAAAAGAGAAAAAGAAGTGATTTATCGAACCTCTACTATAGAGTATATCACCTGCAAAGTGACATTTCATAAGATATTTAATCATCTGAGATTGATAAAATGATTACTTTCATAGTAATGGATAACAACATTGAATTGGTATTCAATACGGCATAATGGGATAATTTTATTTATTTTAATATCCTATTCAGTTTGTTCGGTTTAAAACAAGAACGAATAATATTAGAAATTATAAGAATATGATTTTTAGTAAAATCCTAGAAATTTGTCAAAAATTCACTTGCTAATTATTTATTTATTTACTTATTTATTTATTTATTATTTGTTTATGTATTAACCAGTATATTTACATTGTAAATCCTATAGAGATAACATTCTACTAAATTTTACTATATAAAATCTTTTTATGTATTTCGCAATAGGCATAACTGTTTAAAATTTGTAAAAAATATTAATCTGATCAAACTAACGGAGTCAGGGTCACCGATTTTGATGAAACTTAAGGGATCATTTTCTGGTACCTAAAAACTATCGAAAATGATAATCTACTTTTATCCCATGGGCCTTTGTGCGGTAGATACAGCGTATTTCATTAACGTTGATAGTATATCTATATATATTTGTTTTTTAGCATTGCCTATATAAGCAATGCTAATGTTTTTGGCACTATCTCATATTTAAAGTATCATGGGATAAAACTACGGATACTGGGCTCCATTTTTAGGTTCCAAAAGTCGATCCCCAAAGTTTCATAATAATCCAAGACCCAGAGTTCATGGTCTTCCCTTATAAGTAGCAATATTATATGCTACATAGTCGATCCTTTCCTTATCATTAGATTTTGTTAAATAGGTATCATTTTTAGTGATATCTGATCCACTCCTTTAGTTTTATCTATCTACTGACATTGTTCGTCACTAAAGTTTTGAGTTCTATAGGTAATTTGTTGTAAGTTAATATTGCAACGACGTAACTGATGTTTTTACGGACAGGTTTAGTAATTCTAAGTATAGATTAATTTCTTGTATTAGCTGTAGATTGCACTAATACTTTTCTTAAAGTGTCACAATGATATTGCAAAGATTCATATATGAATAATTGGTCTAGTTTCAACGGATTATTATGAACAATAAACTTATTTATATTTATTATTTTTAATATCGTGCTTTGTATACTTTGTAATACACGTAAAGTAATATGATATACACCACCCTATGCTATTATACCGTAATTAATTATAGTACCATTAACGTTTTGGTTTGCATAGTTTTTGATATTTTGTAATATAACTTAATATATTAAAATAAAATACATTTCGACCATAGTCTGAGATCACCTTTTCGTTGTACCTAATTGTATGAGTTATTGATGCTTTATAAATGTATACAATTTCAATATATGACTTCGTATGCGTGTAGCTTTCAGCAAATACTTCGAAGCTCAGAAAGCCTCTTTATAAATTTCTTCTAGTAAAAATGGACTAGTATCTATCTATAAGTATAAAGAAATATCAAAAGCAATTCTTACATGAAACATTTTCAGTAGCAGATTTTCTTTTACTATGTTTGACTATTTATTGGAATCTTTTAAATTACTATAAAAAATCATTCGTAAAGTAAAAATTAAAGAACATTTATAAAACATATTTGCCACGTACCAAAAAGTAAAAATCAACATTCATTTGCGCGATTTATGGCAAACCGATTATATTATTTGTGTTGCTGTTAATGATACACGTTCACTGTCTGTAGCCAAATAAATACAGCATCATAAGTCTGTTTATCAAATTATTTTTCCTCGCGAGTTTCCGCACTAGTTCCTTACAACCTAAGGAAGAACAGATCGTAGATATTTTTCGCTGAATCGTCGCTGATACGGTCATTGAACGAGCCACAAGAGAGTAACAGAGAAAGAGTAAAAGCACGATTTTTCCTGCTCCTCTTATTTGACCGAAAAGCCTTCGCAATTCCCTGTATTCTTCGTAATTCAATCGTCAGAGCAGAGAGAGAGAGAGAGAGAGAGATAAAGATAGAGAGAGAGCGAGAGAGAGAGAGACTGGGCAAAAAAGTTCGAGCAAAGAAAGAAAATAAAAATGTGAGGGAGCGACTAAAGAGACGGCGCACTTTCGAGTGGGATGCCCACATCAACTCGTACATATACAAGTGTCTTACATACAAGTATAAACACAATATTTTTTCCCCGCTCCATGCATCGCCCAGGCTCGAGCAATTGACGCGAGGCGATATCGTAAATTGAATGCTTATGTTATTTAGGTCGGAGGCATCGGCAGAGTGGGAAGCGCCAGAAGGCCGAGTCGGCGCAGTAGTTGCGAAAGCCAAGTAACCGGAGACGTCGTCTCGCTCCGGGAATTGAATCCAGGGACGAACGAGGAGAAGCCCCGCGTCATGAAAATGGGCAAGCGAAATATAAAGGCTCAGGTGAACCACCCCCTTGCTAATTACTAAACTTTCCAAGGCGCAAGCGCGCTACACGGTAACGTATTTGCGCGCTCGTGAGAGAGAGAGACAGAGAGTGTATGTGTGTGTGTGTGTGTGTGTGTGTATGTAGTGTACCGCACCTACGTGCGGAGAAGCCACCATGTGACCGGAAAATTTATATTTTCCTCCCCTTCGCTTATTAGCTTGCTTCGTATATAGACTTGTACACAGATTACACGGATAATATTGCATATTAGAGATAGTATTAAAGCTTTTCGTCATTTTGTTGACTATAATTAATTACTATTTAATGTATACACATCCTTTTAAAGTCTAATTTTTATTAGGAAAGATTGTAATTTGGATTTATATATCGATGCTTATTTAGTAGTATTTTTAGAGAGATTTAAGTGTACATATTTATCATTATTTATTTAAGGCAAGCTTACCGCTTGTCTTACAATTGGATATGAAAACAATTTTTTTAGATACACGCATTACCAATTATTATAGTAATTTGTAATAGTTAAAAATTAAAATAAGATGAGTTATTTCTTGCCCTATACAATGCAACATCAAAACTAAACGAAAAATCCTACATGAATGATTAAAACATAAAATAGAAAGTTAGATAGATACTGTACGTTTATCCTTTTTTTATCAATAAATTTAACTGGTATTCGACTCTATACCTCGATTGTTAATTAAAATCTAAAAATGTATGTTTTGAAAATTTGGCTTCTTATAAGTGTGCATCAAATGCAATATTATCAAATCACCCTCGATACCTATATGTTTACATGATGGTATATCTGTCTGTTTTCCGATGGCGTAGCACGCGCGCCAATCCAATAATGGTGGTGTTGATTACTAAACGCTTTATCGGAAAAAACTTGTTAATTAAGCCTTGTTGGTAGCAATTGAAAGGAACGTCTATTCTGTTAATGTTGATGGAATTTGATTATGTAATGATTCTGAAAACTTTAGTAACTTAATATGAGCTTGCTGAACTGATTGATATTTCAACAAAGATCAATTTTCTAATTATATATTGTTTATTGCCGTTTCACTGCCATTATTTGATAAATAAGAAATGTTATCTTAATTCATTCACACTTTAACGATATACAATATTTAACCTGTAACTCAATGTCAATGTCATTTTTAAATTTATATGAAAGATATATAATTTTTCTTCCTCATGGAATTTTAACGGAAATTGTTTTAGGCACTTGGCATTCCAGTAGCACTAGTCACGTTGAAAGTTTTTTGAATTTTAGTTTTTTACCCTTTTTTCTTAATTCAAATAATATACATGTACGAGAACAACAAGAACTCTAAAATTAGAATTAATATAAATGTACTTGTTACAAAAGATAAATGAGAATGTATGAGATCACATAAGTATCATAAACAGTATTTTGGAAGTTTGTACTATGTGCTGTCATCTTCGGTTTAGTAACACTAGGGTAGAATTTACGAACTACCCGCGTCTCTTATTTATATTAATTTCTTGTTTTTATTATCTTAATACTTATTTACAGCTTAGAATCATTTGTATAACCAAAATATATGAATATAACTAATATTAAATTTTCAGGTTAAAAATATGAAAATATTAAGATTCACTTATTATATTATATTATATTATATTATATTAAAAATAGACAAAAGCATAATAGATCAATTATATTTTAAAAATAATTGCAATAATAGTACTGTAATTTATAAATATTCCAAAAACTAATTTATCAAAGATTTCTTTAAATATAAATAAATGTAAAATTTTTTTTAATTCAAATAGCTGTTATTTTTGTGCTTTTATCGAACAGTCAATAATTTTTCTTTGACAGAATTTTGAGGTTATATGCTCGGTTCTTTAACTTTGAATGTTATAAAGACCTTAGAATAACAGGGTCACGTTGTCATCGGCAGCAGTTATTTGATCACTTTCTCTTATATTCCGAGTAAAGATTATTTTATATATAATTGTATATAACCATAGATAATGGAAATATATATAGAATTATATGTAATTATACATAATATAATGAATAGAAAAATCGTTATAAAACCAAAACGAATCGAGGAATCTTAATTTTTTCTGATTTCGATTCGATAAGTCCAACGCGAGAATAGTCAAATCAATAATAAAAAATGCCCTTTACCCTTTAACATTATCAATACCCTTCCTTTGTAGATTAATATTTTTACGATTTATGAACATATATTCTCAAGTATTTATCTTTAAAAAAAGTGTCATACAAGGGCTACATCAATCAATATTCATTATACACTTATAAGCGGTGACATATTGCTTCTATTGCTAAACTAAACTGTGATAATAAAACCAAATCGCTTTCAATCTGTTGAGTGGCAAAGCAGGTTTCACGGAGGAGAATTAATGACTCTAAAATTCTATTTTCTTTTAAAATCAATTTTATTTTTTTTTTTTAAACTAATATTTATTCTATGGCGTGTCTTTATAGTAAGGCTATACTAATTACTAATTGTCGAATGATTTAACGTTGATGTCCGACAACCATTTAATACGACGTGTACAGCTCTAAAGCCGATTACGAACTGATTAGCCATCGTCGCCAATAAACGTCGACAACGCTGGCCCTATGTCGCTTACATATTTCCTTCGAATAACTTACTCTTAATATGTCATAAAAAGCAAATATTTTTTACTGCAATTTAATGTCACATAATGATATGAAAGTCAATATTATAAAATAAGGATTTTATGTGGAACTAAAAAATTTTTTTTTATCAAAATTCCATTATTTTAAACGTAATTATTGGCAAGTAATGAAAGATTCGACAAAACAGTGGATACTTTTTTGTTAGTTATCCGATTTGAATTTTAAAGATCTCATTTTGTCCCTTAAATAATTTCAAGGAGACTTACCCATATAAACATTATATACCATCGGATAGTCTGCAAAGTTACGTCCAATTGTTTATTAAGTTTATACATGTGTTTTATAAATAATTGGACATAACAAGTCCCCCTGAAATGTTTCAAGGAACAAAATGGGATCTTCAAAATTCAAATCGGATAACAAACAATAAAGTCTCCACTGTTTTGTCGAATCTTTCATTAGTTGCCAATAACTACTTTAGCAATAACGAAATTTCGCCAAAAAAAATTTTTTAGGTAGATGAGACTGATTTTTTTTGTTTTGTACTACCAAGACTAAATCATTCGATTATCTTTCAATTAAATTATTTAATTCTATATTGCTCATTTCCAAACATAAACTCTATCGCGTGACACAACCCACAGTAAACCAATAATTTCAAAGAATACCAATTCACGAAAGTAATACCCAAATTTGTCTTCCAACGACTAACAAAAAAAACAAAAAAAACAGGTGAAGCGCATCCGGATGGAGACGAAGGCGGCGAAGACGCTGGGCATAATCGTGGGTGGCTTCATCCTCTGCTGGCTGCCGTTCTTCACGATGTACCTGGTGCGGGCCTTCTGCCCGAACTGCATCCACCCGACGGTCTTCAGCGTCCTCTTCTGGCTGGGCTACTGCAACTCCGCGATCAATCCCTGCATCTACGCCCTCTTCAGCAAGGACTTTCGCTTCGCCTTCAAGAAGATCATCTGCAATTGCTTCTGCAAGCAGCGGGCGAACACGCTGCGACGCGGCAGCGATGGCAGCCAATTGACCACGAGGTAACCACGTCCACTCATTGAAACGCCGTGGCGATAATGTTTCCTCTTTTCGATCTGTTTTGATCTGTGTTACATATACCCTGTGCGCCTTTTGTAAAGGATGCTTGCGAGTTGACTTTCGACCGAGAAGATAAATTCGAGCGCGTGAGTCGCGTCACTTAGAGCAAAGGGGGTGGCGCGATTTCTGAAAATGGAAGTTGCCCTCATCCGCGGGGAAATTTGAGGGAAGCGCGGTTAAAGCGTTGATAGAAGTTATGATGATGCTCTAATTGAAGTTTAAAAGTTTAAAGTTACGTAAATTGGAATAAAGTAGCCTGATAAATTGTAAAATATATTATGACAATATATACTTTCAAAAGTTAATATGAATTTCTTATTATTTAATGGAATCTGTATTAAATCCGTATATCATATTATTTTTACAGAAGTTCCTGAAATAATAAGTGATGTAAATGATAATAAAACATTAGTAGAAATTAAATCTTTACTAACGTTTCATTACAAAATAATTATTTTCGTTCAAGAGCTGTGAATTCTACATGATATATTTTATCTACGTAACAGACTTTATATTCAGCACTCGTTATATGCAACATATATTTGTTATTGACTAGAGCTGTGTATTATTGAAATATATGCGAGGAATAATTAAAATAAAATACTATAAATATCTTGCAAGCATCTTCCATTTAGTATAATATCACGAGTTAAGTAGAAAAATTTTTCACATAAAACTTAAAGTAGCAAGTAATAAAAGTGTTTAAAGTTATCTTTCTTTTTTAAAAAATATTTTATGGAATATAATAAAATTATAAAATTACGTTAGTTATATGTAAAAATAACTTTAGAAGATACTTCGAATCAGCAAATTCGTATAACTTAACACTTTTATTATAGTTTAAAATATATTGAAAGATTTTTATACAAAATTTTTATACATTTTTTACAGATTGTTAGATATATGTAAACATTTCTGTCTTTGTATATCTTATATTGTATTTAATAATATATGTATATTGTGACTATGATTATTATTGTAATAATATAATATGTTTTAATAATTATTTGTTCATCTGTTAAATGTTAATCAATGTTTTTAACAAGATTCCACGCATGTAATTTTCATCGTCGTTTAGAAATGTCCTAGTAGATCCTTCAAAGAATCGATATACAGACTTCACAGCGTCTGCGCTACGATTTTATGCGCGGAGTAAACTCGATTTTCTCGACAAAAAATGGTGCGGTATACAATAGTTGCTGACAAGAATAAAAAAAGCTTATAAAATTATTATTTAAAATAATACATAATTTAATTTTCTAATAAAAAATATCTATAATAACGACTTCAATATAATGCCTTCATCAAGATTTTTAAAAATCCTATGAACACTCAAGAAATAGTTGAAATCTGAAAGTCCAACTAAAAGTTTGCCAGCAATTTCTGAAAGCAATATAACTTTATTCTTTGACGTTCGTCGTTCACATGTGTCCTTAAAAGCTTTCACAAACTTTTCAAGGTGAAATTGTCATCTTCTATGTCATAGCAGTTGAATTAAGATGAAAAATATAAAATCACATCAATGCACTTGAGGATAAATGAGTTCCTTTTCATTATTTTTTCAGTTAATATGAACAAACAATTAATAACTAAGCTTATATAATTGCGGAGTTTTTTGAACATCGAGTACAATAAGTGCACTTTAATTTGAAATTAAAATTAATTATCCTCTACAACATTATGATAAATTACTTTTACGACTCTAAAGGTATTAACTAAAACTTTTAAAATATTTAAATTTAATTTAATTATATTTAAAATTTTAAAAATAGTAAATTTGTTATTATTTTCCAAGGCATTTTATTACATACAGAAAGTATTAAAAAAAAAACGCCCACGGCTTCCCATGAGTTATATATTAAAGCCCCATAACGACGATACCTATCTGATCGATGTAGTTGTTATAGTTCACAAGAAACATAAATTTATAAAATAGTAATTGATCCTCTCAAGCAAAGGAAGTATGATGAAAAGTTCCCTTCAATATGAAATGTCGTATGCAGGAATCATGGGAAATTTCACTTAAAAAATATTCATAATTATAGTATTTTTGAAGGCATTTTTCAGTACTTCCTCTTGGAGGTGAGATCAATTGTTTCTTAAATTCAAGTCTATTCTATTCTACACTATATAGGTTAGATATAAGATAATTCGTTAAGGATTTTAACTTGTCTTTTCAAAAAAGTATATTTATTAATACACGAATACATTTTATAATATTTGATTTCACTTTAAGGGAATTGACGTCTCTGCCGTCAATTTTACTTATATTTTACTAAATTACCCCCGTATACAAATTTTACTCATATAAATCATAAAGTAATACATAATTATTTTTTCTTTTCATTCCATTACCTACAGCTACAAACAATGGAGTGACTTCCATATGATAATTATTTTTTATAAGTACGTGCGGAAAATTTGTATAGGGGGTAATATAAAAAATCGCTCTAACAATGTGTTTCTAATAAAAAACAATTGTGAAGTTTAAAATAATTTTATTGCGCGCTGTTTCGCAAGGAGCATTTTAAGGCCAAAAATGAAGTTCTAAGAAAAACGACTTTAAAGATTGCAAATTATATATAAGCCAATGTAATTAAATACTATAAAAATATTTAAAAAACTTATAGGATGCTTTAAAATGCAATTTGGAGCTTTTTAATGTATAAAGTGAGTTTTAAGGAACAGTTTTTTAGGAAGACAGAAGTTGATTTTTAACCCCTTCAGGTGTATTCTAGCCTTAATGATAAAAATTCTTATATTTAAATGCAAAACTCAAACTCACTTGACCTTCAGTTACATATAATGAAGTTTTGTATGACGATTTAAACGTCAAAATCTACCGCTTTTTCATCATTATAGTAGATTATTCATTTCGCGATTGGTAAAATTGAAGGCTGGAAATATAAAATTTCGATTGCCTCTCCCAACCCCTTAAGACTATTAACATTAAAATAAAGTAAAACCATAAGAACAGAGTAAAATTTCCAATTACGATCAGTCAGCAGCCGTGAAGCGCCGTAGTCATTTATTTGCCGAGAAAATTTCAGCGCCTCTGCAAGTCCAGCTCGTGAACGAAAAAAAAACCGCCTGCTCATCCCGTCTCGCTCTCGACACGGCCGAGAGTCAACCCAATTTGCGAAAGTTCAAAGTCTATAATAGTGTCTGTGTCATAGCTGGCGCCAGAATACCAAAAGCAAGCATCGTTATTCCCCGTATTTGGTGGCTGTACATGGAACCTTAAAAAAAAGCAAAAAACAAACAAACAGAAAAAAAACAAATTCCAATTCACAAACTCGTAATAATTTATTGGGATTTAAATTGTCATGGCCGAAGCAAAGCAGTAACGACACTTTCTTCTTCGTTAATAAGCCTGTAAAATGGATGAATTTAAAAACGAATTATGTAAAAATATTCTACATGTTTTACAGTTTCAGAATTCGCAAAGAAAATAATTTAATGACAACTGTTAAATAGTTCAATAAATGATTAGAAAATGTGTTAGATTTAAAAATACTAGAGTCAGTTCAAATAGTCATTTTATTTAGTACAATTGATAATTATAATCAGTTTTAAAATCCATCCGTTGTGTACATGTTTATTTAAGAAAGAAGAAATCGTTAAAACTGCTTCGCTTCGACCATGCCACTTAAAAAATCCCAATCACACAGACACGCACACACACACGCACAAGCGAACAAACAACTGAATGATTGAACGGCGGGACTTTGTAGATTTCGCTTTTCAGGAACGACCGGAGCCCCGGGCGCGCGCGTTGCGGCCCGTCGCAGGGCCTTTCGATCGAGGACTCCGATCCCGACCACGGATCCGACGCCAACGTCCAGTCGCAGAGCGACTCCAGATGACTGTAGCACCTCGGGCTCGGCGCGCAGTGCCTCACCCTGAGCGTCCTGGCGACGGCGGCGACGGCGGCGACGGCGGCGACGACGACGACGATGGCGCAGTTGCCAGTGCCGATGGATCAGCTGCGGCTCGACACCACCGACGACGAGGACGTATCCACGTTCAAGCGCAGGGTCTCGTTCGGGTCCGTCGAGACGCGCCGGGCCTACGAGCATGGTGGAGAGGATCACTCGGACGAGGAGGACAGCGGTCGCACGTCGCGCAGCTCGGCGGCGACGGCGGCGGACGTCGAGCGGATCGCACTCGTCGACGTCGAGCCGAGAGAGAGCGAACCTGCTGCTGCTGCAGACGTGCCGCGGGACTGTGAGCTGCACGAGGAACTGGGAGACTGCCTGAATGGATCGCCGGCGTACGAGGTGCGGTATACGCTGCTTTGCTTTTGTACATGGTAGAGTGCGGTTTCGAGATTTTTATAGGATACTGAGACTGTGGAATCGACAGGTTGAACTTGGAGGAGTGAATGTTCAATGATTGAGGGAGAAAACGCGAGTTTCTTACTGGGCGTTCGAGCGAATGCACGAAATTTCAGTTGGTTGTGTTTTCTCTAAAATATAGTGGATATTTCACTTGGTCAATTTTTGGGTGTGTTAAGTATCGGACGGAACCTTTGAGAATTGTATGATCGCAAGGAGAAATGTAATTTGCGAGGGAATTTGAAATACTGCGAGTTGAACGCTAACATTTATGCGGGACATAATGGCTCTTTTTCAAATCGATTTTCACAGGCACAAATGTAATAACTACCTTAACAGTAAGCAAAGGTATTTAGTGCAAAAAGGATGGTAGCGGGCGAAGCAAATTAATATAGCGACTCAAAGATTATAGCACGCGGAAGACGGTGCGCAAGGGAACGTGGGACTGGTTTCATTGAATACTCGTTAGTGAAGTCATGTGCTGCTAAAGCAAGTGAACTCAACCGAAATTCGGAAGAAGCTTTGCACATTAACAGGAAGAGAGAGAGAGAGATGGTGAGAGAGAGAGAGAGAGAGAGGGGGGGAGATAGAGAGAGAGAAAGCAATAGACTTAATAATGACCTGCATGCAATGCATCTATTATTTGCACTATATAATCCGAGACAACAAAGACAAAGAGAGTGAGAGAGAAAGAGGAATGGGCTTAAAAGCAAGCGTTAAATTTGAACCAATGCACTAATGCTTTATGTGAGCGGATGTGAGGTTAATTTTCGAATGGCTTAATTGAAGATATGCTGAAGTATAAGGTATGCGTATTATACATATGCGCCTACATCTTAAAATATTATGTTTTTAATAGTCTTATCTTGAATAAAAATAAAGTAATTATGTTTAATAGTACGTATATCATAGAATATTAATATACATAAATAACGACATTACGTTTTACGGAATCATTATTACAGAACATATTTTAAAAAGTTTTTAATTAGTAAACCTCTTAACGATAGCTACAAAGTTGGCTCATGATTTACGATCTTACAGTGATCCCAAGTATATTCCGACGTTAGAACAAGAGACCACTGTAATTTTCAATAAAAAGTATTTATTTCTGCAAGATTTTAATCTCATTATAATGTTCTATTTTCCAAATACATATTTCAATTGAAACTCGACTTTTTAATTTGTATTTATATTAATATCACAGGTGTCTTTTATTATAATGCCGACATTATAACGCGAGACCTCTGTAACTATTTACTCTTATATCGATTGCGAAAAAGCTTTCTATAAGTATACAATATCCAAGATCGATAATACATGCAACAAACATTTTAAGTCTGTAATACTGGTACTTATAGTACCGCTTGAAAATTACGTAATAGGAAAGCTTGTTTACTAATTTACAAGCCTATATTGATCAAATATTAAATATCTCTTGCTTTCTTTTTAAAGAAATATTCAGTTAGATACTTTTGAAATCATGTGACCCGAGTTTCTTAAAATAATTTTATCTGGACGCTATACCTCGCTAATAATGTTTATTTGATTTATGATAGCTAATACTAAGAGCGAATATCTAGTACAGCCAAATACATACTCACAATGTTAGTAAGAACTATAGACTTGTTAAAGTCCTCTTAGTCTGAATAACTATTTGAAACTAGTATCTTGTTGTAAATGCTACATACTCTCCAAGATTGATAATATTTGAAGAGCTTCATGAACTATAATATAACTACATTTTATAGAAGAGAATCGCAATAATAATCTATTGAGAATAAAATTGCAAAAAAATATGTTCTTTGTTTTCTTTTGTTGAATGTATTGAGCATTTTATTCAAATTTCGGCACCTCATTCGTGATATACTTAAATATTATAATTACGTTCAATTTTTATTATTATAATAAGGTTGTATGCAAATTATTGCGCAAGTAAGTTTTTTAAGAATAATGTGGTTGTCAAAAAAGATTATATTTTATACAATAGTATGCACATAATACCAAAACACATAACAAAATTTAAACTATAATATATATTAAAAATTTTTAAATTTCAGTTTTACTCTCCCCCACAAATTTCATATAAAATGCATTTAAATAAACTGTTACATATTAAAATTATTATTTTATTTAAATTTGATATGCATAATAAAATAAAACACCTGTTTAAAATACTTATTCAAAAACATTTTTCTAATTTTTTTAAAAATGTTTCAGGTGCGATAATTCCAGACAGTCGGCCAGAACTGTATTCACACACAAGTATTCGTACGAAGAAGCGAAGAATCATCTCGAAAATAAAAGACATGAAAATATGCGCAGAGCCGCATTATAAAAAACAGAAAAAGAGATACCGTTATTAATGTATACAAAGCGCGTATAGCCAAAGCACAACAAACGTATATGTCGGAAAAGTATACATAAACATAAATATACGTAAATATTATGAATAATGTTATATCGACGGGTTTCTGATTTTTCACATGTATAACTTTTCCGGTGAGCGCGAAAAGTCGCAAAAAAACATATAGCTGCTGTGCGGTTGATCGATGCTACACGTTCCGATATATTGTATACATAGGGTTTTGCGTTTGTAACGTCTTTTTGCTAACTTTTCCGCTTACTGGGCGCACCTGCCCTTTTTTAAAAGCGATCGGAGAAGGCGATCCTGTATAAACTACTGAGTTCCCGAAGAATGTTACCGAACTTTAAGAAAAATGTAATTTTAATCGTATAAATACAAAGAAAGTTGTGAGAATTTACATTAGATGAGTAGATTTATTTATCCTGACAATCCAAGAACTTCCATTTATAATTATGGTTTGCTTCTTTGGATTTATCTTTTGTATCTTACATGCATGATTATACATTAAATCTTTTAGACCTTTTATGTTAGGTTGCACGATAAATTTGTAATTCAACAACATATTTATGAAATAAGAATTTTGAATCTTTATACATTTGGTGGGATAACGTAAATGAGTTCAAATGGATTAATTATGTAAAAGGGTGCTTATCCAGAAATAATATTTTTCATTTTCAAAAGAGCATGTATTCATTATTATTATTTTCAAACATTGTTAAAAAAATATAGCTTTTATTTGAAACAATTTTTATTGTAATTATTTTATCAAATGATATCCTGTTATTTCATTATAAATTAATACAGTCACAGTCACAGTCATACATCATAATTAATTTTTTATTTCAATTTTGAATGTTCATAAATTTCAATATTTAAAATTAAATACTGGAGTGCTTGTCCATAAATAACGTTTTTTATATTTAGAAGAGGATGTATTCATTTTTGTTACTTTCGAACATTGTTAAAAAATAATATAACATTTAGAAAAAATATTTTTACTATAATTATTTTATCAAATGAAATTCCTATTATTTAAAATAAAACCTATTATACACAATAATAGATTTAAGATGATGTTAAACTCCTAATTTTCAATTCTGAGAAAATATCTCTCTATAACATTGTGGTTTTTTATTGCTATAGCAACGTTCCAAATAGATATTTACTAAAAATTGAAAATGCAACGAAAAAATTGGATCTATTTAAGGGGGCAAGCCACTTTTTACACCTGTAAAAATGCATAAATTCTGCACTTTAATTAAAATTCTACTTTACTTCGACCAGTAAAATCTGTCTAACAGTGCAATTGAAACCCTGTAGTAAATGAATTTTTCTTCGAAAATAAGGTCAATCATGCATGGAAGAGTAGGGATGCTTTTCTTGATAAAATGAAGTCTACCAGGGCTTAAATTATAGATAAACGTAATATATTTTGACACAAAAAGTTTCAAAGCTTATCTTAATGAAAACAAATAAATTCTTAACATGCAAATTTTATGCATTTTTACAGGTCACTGAGGGGTTAGTTTAAAAAATACCTCACCTTAATTATTTCCATAAACATCAAATGCTTTTCAATCTCGCCAAAATACCTAGGGCATTTCTTTTAAATGCACAAAACATGATTTTTGTTGGTCAAATGCAAAAGAGAACAATCGCTTTGCAACGCCGTGTAACTTCAAACCACGACGACCCGAACAACAAAAAAAGGCTAGACAAAGGACTTGAAATTCCCGACACTTCCAATCGTTGTTCTTGTGGCTCTATACCCAGGGCGAAACTTCCGCTGGAACTTCGTCCTCGACGTGGGTCCGTACTTCGAAAGCCTGCGGGTCCTGCTAATGACGCCGAGAGCCTTCTCCTGACGGAGAGAAGCGATATGCCCTATATACATGCAGCCGGTAGCACGTAGCCACGTCGCGATCGATGCGCGCTAGCGAGTGATAAAGCTTTTCCCAGGAGAGCGCGCGGTGTGTGTACACGCGTTATTTGCAAAAGTTCTGTATACATGCGCGCGCTGCCGAAAGCGATCGCGCCTAATTAGCTCAAAGCGATAGTACCTAGTCGGAGTTACTTGGAGAGAGCCTTTGACTACGCGCGCACCCAATGAGACGATATACACGCGTGTGCCAGCTACGTTCTTGATATACGGGGTAGTCAGGCGCGCGACGAGCGTCGCGGGAGTTCTGCGCGGTAAACTCGGATGAGCCGAGAATTAGCGACGACAATGCTGCCAACCGGAAGATCAACAGCTTCGGAGCGGAACCCAGAGGATGACGAGTCTAATTTTCCGGGAATCTGGCGTTACACGTCCTTGATCGTGTTAGTAGACGGTATTACTCTTATAGTGCGTGTTTACATGGTTAGAGCTATTTGTTCTTCTACTTTTGGGGTTTTGTTTCATTTTTGCAAAATGTATGCTATTTTACAATTTGTTTGGAGAACACGTCTTGTGTACGAAATAAAAATAATCTCATCAAATAAATAATCTATTATTAATATTGCTAACTCCGCATCTAAATCCAATAAATTATTTTGACTTTCAGTTTTATTTGGATAATTATAAAATTCTTGCACGTTACCTTTTATTTTGGCGAATCAGACAAATGAGTTTAGATTTGTTTATTTCTCAACCGTTTTCTGAGTATATTATATATATTTATTATAAATATACGAGCATTACTACCCTTACAAAGAGAAATACGGACTGACGGAGATTCGAACCCACGACCCTTGAGCAGCCATTGCCGTTTACCATTTGAGCCATCGACTGCCATCGAATGTTTTTAATATTATCAAGTTTATACAATAACATGTACAGGTATTTAGATTATTTTGTAGACGTCCTTGACAAAAAGCGTTGTGTTAATTGTTAAAAATTGTTAAACACAAAATCTTTCAATAACAGAATGAGAAATATACATAAAATTTATAAAGTAGTTTTTAAGAAATTCTTCGTAAGTGCTACAGCTGAGTTCAATAAATTTCCATTTAATCATTTACCCATAATATCTATCGATTGCAAATCAGTATTATTTAGCAACGCAGAGATCGTGAGGATAACGTAAATGTAAATGTGACACTTATCGTGCAAGTAGCGCAAAGCCCTCAAGTATTGATTACAATTAAGGATCTTATTAAAATAGGGCAACAAGTATTACATTGTAACTCATCATTGATTCTAAATCAAGATTGATAGCGCTTACAAATAATATAGCAGGAATTTAAATAAACAAATATCATTTTGTTAGATGTCTATAGTCATTATCTCATATAACGCAAGATATAAAGTGTTTGTCGCTTCAGAAAGTTTTAATAGTCAATTACCATATCTTTGTCGTGAACGACAAATATCGAAGCAATACGCAATTTCACTATTTTAATCTATGTCACTTTCTAAGAGCCTTATCATGCAAACTTTGGCGCAGTTACATTTAATAGAACTTAACAGTTCTCGTAAATATCATCACAATGCACCTATTTAAATCAAAGTCGTTTTGTCAGAAACTTAACGTTGCCGAAAACTATTTGAATAGTTGGGAGAGAGGAGAAGAAACGGATATGAGACTCGAAACTAGGTGGTATTGTTTGCAGACATGGTCAATTTTAAGATTTGCTCCAAAAACTTCTTAATAAAAAAACTTAATTTTGAATAATCATATGACATACAAAAGGATATAAATCTACGAAAAGTATTTTGATAAATGTTGTATCTTAAATAAAAAAATGAACAATTTATTAACAAATACAATTTTATTTTTTTTAATTTATTCTGCTATGTCAAAACCGTTGAACGTACGCATGTTTATTATAAAGCAGTTCGATAATTTGATTATAACTAAGCTTTTCGAAAATAGTTATTTCTATTCGATTCAGTCACGACATTAGCTTCTTAAAGTTAACTATCGAGTTCTACCCCACATTCCTTCAAATCCAAAACTTCTCGAAGTACGTGCAAAGATTAATTAGTACACAAATCAGCATAGAGTTGAACTTTTCAGTATCTAGGACGTTAAGTGAATTTAAGTGAAACTCTAATGAGAAAAAGAACTCTAGATTGTTGCAGTTACATAAATTAGTTATTTATAGCTCACGCATAGCTTTTTGTAAATAAAATATTTTGCTCAACATTTAAATGCAAAATAAGAAGAGAATATGAAAACAACTTTTCGAACACCAAATGTAATTGTATAAAATAAAGGATAATTTTGATTACAATCATTCTTTTTATTATTATCATATTTTAAGATAATATTAAAAAATATGATGTAAATCAAAACGCCAACAAAAATATATCGTTTGTAAACCAATAAATATTGTGCATATTGCTCTAATCATATTTAATTCTATAGCCAATCATAAGATTCTCTAGATAGTTTAAATGATAATGAAAATTATCAAATTTTAATTAACATTTATAAAATACGTAAATTCTCTAGCAATAAGTAATATACAGTTCTAACTTTTCAGGTGTCATACTTTTGTTTCGAACAGCAGTAGCTTTTTTTATCAAGTAAGGATTGTTAACGGTCCTCCCCTATTGTTTATAATTTTCCATAAATCCGATACATAGTTTTAATAGAACATTTTCAACAATCTTCTAATCCTAATCTTTAATTTATACCTAAATTTTCAATAAAAGCTAGGTACATCAATACTGTAAACACGCGTTTCTCCTATATTCTTCGAATGCACCTATTTTATATAAGAAAAAGAAACTAATCGTTACTTTAAACTTACATGTTTGATCTCGGATGCTCCTTCTATTATTTGTAAAGCCCCCTACACGCACATCGGCACGATTCCGAAACTCCACAAATCACCAACCTTCAATAAAGTCAGCTCAAGCTATAATAAACTCTCCTTAATACATCGCCCCCATCGCCGTTATAAAAAAAAACTCCAGATACCTACTCAGAAGGACCACTGCTGCTCTTCCTCTCTCCGCGAAGGTATCCCCTCTAACATCCCAACTATATAAACGAACGAGCGTTATACGTAGCAGCTAGCTGCTGCACATAGAATCTCCGCGAAGGAAGGTACCCACGGCGGACGGGGCGCGGATGATTGAGTGCACGCGAGCTGCTCGAAGCGAGCACGCGCACGCGGGTCTATGGGACGCGATTGCAGTCGCGCTCTCTCTTTCTCCGCTGTGCGAGGAGGCGAAAGCCCCGATAAGCCCTCGGAGCCGCTGCGAGCCGGTGAATTGCAGGCTCTCGCTCGCCCATCGCTCAGCGTTCGAGGACGCGGGACTGAACTCGCGGGAAGCCCACCACGGGGTGTTCTACTTATATATAAGGCGAGCGCGCTGGTGCCGGTGCCAGAGAGGTCTGCACTGCAGGTGCAAGCCGAATAGAAGACTTCGGACGAGAGCGGAGCTTTCGTTTTACGCGCGCCGGTTCTGTTCGCGCGCGAGGCCGAGCTTGCGGCTGGTGACTGTTGAGAGGTAATTAAAGGTTGTATCGATTGTAAGAGCCGGCTTAGAAGTTGGGTTTTAAATTGGTATCGATTGTAATTCATTGCGCAAAGTGTTATACTTGGGAGAGAATAAGGCGGTTCGGTAAATGCTGAACTTATTCATTTACCTATAGGTAGATTTGTAATCTGAAAATTTAATCTTATTTATAATGAAAGAAAGTGTGTAATGTATACTTGTAAGATACATGCAACCTTCTGTATTGATTATCTATTAACCCTGTACTTCTACATTACCTTAGTTTGTGAGAATAAAGTCGTATGCATAATATTTATGTACAAAAAAAGAGATTAGTGTAAAATATGTGTATGCTAAGGTTAATGCATTTCTTATTGTTTCTATATTATATATAATTTTAATATAATTATTAAATTTAATTATATATAATTTTATACTATTACAATTGCATAAATATAATGTAAATATATATTTTTATAACGTTTACAAAATTCGTATTAGCCCAAAAATAAACTAGAACTAACGTAGAAGAATACGTCGTTTTAAAACTAAAAGGTAAGTGGAAATCGGCGATATTGTGAAAATTAACGATCAAGCGATTTTAAATACTTAATAAGGGGATCAAGGTCAACCTGTGATCAATATAGGAAATGAACGTAAATATTCAAAAAGCTCAAATAAAATATTGATATAACTAATTATCTCCATTAAATACACCTTAACTTTGCAAAGCAGAAAACAAAAATTTTACAACTAATACGTGCAAATTTACATTTCAAGTAAACCTAGCCCATTATCTTTCAAAATTCTGAAAAAATGTAGTCACACATCTTGGTGGTTTATATTTATACAATAATTTATTTACGTATTATAATATTAGAAACGTTATAATATTAAAGAAGAGTAGTTTAAGTGACAACAATTTTTTGTATGAAAATTTCGATATTGCAATATTAGATCGCATAAAGTAGAATGATTTGACAAATGATTTGAATCATTTTTTTTATTTTCTATCCGATTTTAATTTGAAAGGTCTGATTTTATTCCTTGAAAGATTTCAGGGAGTTTTACCCGTATAATAATTAAAAAACATCGAATAACCTGCTAAGTTACAGCCAGTTGTTTATAAGTCGATATACGTAGTTTTGTAAGTTTACGATGTATAAAAATACCACGTGCTAGTATTACTATTACTAAATCATCTACAAATATATACGTTTATGCATAAATATTGCTTTCTAATTTCACTAATTACCCATATAATAAGAAACTTATAAAAATAGTGTTTAAAAGATTAGTTTTTAAATAAAAAACATAATTGGGACGCGTATAACATGGAAGAATACCGATTTTTAGTTAACAGTGTATTCTTGCAAATCGTGGTATAGCCGCTTTGTAAACTTTTGGAATTTTCACGATATCTTCAAAATTACAGAAGATATAGTGAAATCTTTCAAAACGTCGTGACGTAACTCCGACCGGCACCTTTTGATTTTTTAACCGTGTGACGTCACTCAAAGGACCTATATATAACTTTCGGAAATGAAGTTCTTTTTTGCAGTTCAAAAAGCAATACACGTCGGCTTAGATTCTCTACCATTTGCATAAGTTCTGATCAAAAAATTAATTTTTTATTCTTCCCTATTGTACATAAGACTCAGTAATCGGAGGCTGGCAAGAAGTATGTCATATCTTTGGGAAACGGATTTTGATGAGGTTTTAGAAGCTGTTTTCTTGTACCTACAAATTAACCATCCTGCGCAGAAGTTTATTTTCGTGTATATGGACTAGATCGAATGTATGTCTGCAATAATATTTTCTGCAAATTCGTAACATTTTCTAAATAATAGCTATACTATTTAGCTTCAATTTGAGAGGTTGTAGATGTCCCAACAAAGTAAAGATTTAAATTTGTGCTACAAAATGTATACAAAAATGACGTGCGGTTTGGACGAGTATACTCGGCTCTCTGCGCAGGGGGGTTAAGGGTAGCACCTGTACTCTTACAAATGGGGCCTTGTATTCGAGATATGAGCTATTTTACTCCGAATATACCTTATTTCAGTGAAAGACTGTTCCTCTTCATGTGATAATAACTATACATGTATTAACATTAAAATAAATATCGGAAAAGATAATAAAAGTAGGGGAAATGAGCTTTAATTTAAGCTTTGATTCGTAAAAAAATATTATTCTGGTGTAAAGCTATTAACAATTGAAGATAATTGGGCTTTAAATAGTTCATGATAATTTGTCTATTATTTTATAAAAGACGATATAAAAATGTAATAAAATATACAGACGAAAGCAGAAAAGTACGGTCATAATTTACTATTATTTAATGTTTAATATTGAGAAATTAATTTAATACTTATTGTAAAACATATATAGCTAAAATTGAACCTATGTCTGTACTATGTAGTACGATGATCCGTAAGTTGGTAGTAAAGCTAGAAATATCAGCAGACTTAGGGTAAAAAAAGATTTTACTGATTATCAGTATGTACGAAGTAAAAATAGAGAGTCTGAAGTATTAACTTACAAGAAAACGATAAAAATACAGTCACTAATATTAGAACCCAAGTGTATTAATGAACGATGCAATAGAACGGATTCACTTATAGTCAGGTGTAACGACTAGTCGAACTAATGTAGGACTATCGATTTCACTTTAAATACTTTAAAGCTTTGAGGATTTCAAATCGTATATACATACGTTTGTTGACCATGTTGATAAATATATTTCACGTTTCTTAGGATACTTATAGAGTTGCAAATAATTAATTAAAACATACGCAGCATATAATAATTCACACTTATTGTAAAAAAAATAAATTGTCAAACTAATATTTAATATTGTTTATTGTTTATTGTTTATTGTTTATCCGAGGTAGAAGTTCAAATGAAACCTGGTTCCCTATAGTCATGATGCGTCCATTCCCCCTTCTACATTTGGAAAATGTAGTAGATGAAGTACGTATATGCATCATAACTGGCTACAGTTTCAAGTGGAATCCGAACCACCGCGGTAACAATCATATGAGAAAATCATTTCTGAAAATTTTCACATGTCCGGGATTCGAATCCGGGCCTCTTTATTAGAAGTCCGAGTTAAGGTAGTAGACCCGGTTCTAGATGGGTACCCAGTTGTCGGTAACTCAAAGGAATAATACGATTTTAGATATATTTTGAACAATTTTTCTGTACGAAAAAATTATTTCTATATTAAGAATATATCACTGAAAATTTATTTTGAATTATAAAAACTCAGTTAGCGCTACTTGTTAAATAATAATTCATACATCTTGGCACTCTCAGATTTGATGCGTTTCTCGACGTGCCCTTAACCACGACCGTAACAAAAAGTAAACTTTAAAGTGACATTTTTGTAATAAATTGAACATTTTAAAAAACTGTAATGCCAAGATTAGCTTTAAATTCAACAAAATAAGCGAAATCAAAAAGTTAAATTTTGATTTATTTACTTATAACTATTTTAATTATCGTCTTAATTACACGTACTTACCCAGTTGTCGATAGTCAGATAATATATACAAAATACAAATAAATGTTTCTCTAAATGTTATTTCAATGCTTAAAATTACTTTAGCACTACTTTTAATTAATAATTATGTAATTATAATAATCGAAATGTGTATGTTATTCAATCAAGTTTTGACATAACCTAGAACCTAACCTCCATAATGGGCTTGTTGGTATATCAAGAACTGGGTCTTTTGCACCTATCGAGAATTGCTCCGACTCGTAAAATGGTTATTGACAACTGCTCCCTCGGATTACTTTTGGTTTATTGAATTTGAAAGTAAATATTACGTTAAAATTTCGTTTTTTTCGAGTTATTTGTTAAATAATTATATTTATTAATAGGTGAAATAAAAAAAATTCAACTTTTTAAAATTAAAGCATTCTTTATAGCGAAATAAGTTGAATCTGTTACTAAGCTATCGAGAACTGGGTCAACTACCTTATAAACCACACAGCCACCGCGGCTTTTTGTTTTGCGAAAAAATTAGTAATATATGGATTGTGTCATACCTTATTATCATGTTGGATCAGGCGTAAGATTGAAGATCATCATTAAATTATGTTTTTACTATCTCGACATAGTTAAAATATCTAGTATAATATAATATTCTATAAAATTTTTGAAGTGAAAATATCACACCAGCTATATCTGCGATTTCACATTTTTAAACTCAATCTTCACTTTTAAAGTGATTTTCACTACAAGAATTTTAAACAGTAAGAAATTAATTAAAACAAAGTATTGCTATCAAAAATGGAAATTAATAATAATATCGACCACGTTAATCTGCTCAATACAATAAATTTAAAAATAATGTAATGTCTTATATATTCTAACAGCAGGATATTACGCCTAATGAGGCAAGTATCCACTGGTCACAATGATTTGAATGACATAAACCCTCACGAAAGAAATACACAAATTTTCAGTGTTTACACCGAATATTGGGTGTAAACACCTAAAATTTCAGTGTAAACGCCTACTTTCGGGTGTTGACACTGAACATTTGAGCGTGTATACTCAAATTGAGGTGTTTATACCCAGAACTTTCGGTGTCTACGCCAAAATCGTCGGTATACACACCTAAAAATCAGAATCAACACTCAAACATATAGTGTACACCCATAATTTTCGGTATGAAACACCCAAATTCAGTGTCAACACTGAAGCCTTTAGCGTACACTTCAAGTTTTCATTGTGGAACGGTAAATTTTCCAGTGTAAACGCCAACAATTCAATGTCAACACTCAAACATTCAGTGTATTCATGTACATTCACAATTTTCAGTGTTTACAGTTCTTACATGTAACAGATTTTTAAATAATACTTTAAAATTTTATTTTTGAACGCATCGATTTGTTGTATATATATTTAAAAATTCACATTCTGTCGCAGATTTTAAGTTTAATATTTGACAAAAGCCGAGCAAAGCTAAATAGCTTTAAAATAATTATTTCTTATATAGCTATTAAAATTGAATTTCAAACTATGTAAAATAATAAAAATGTTTAATATTGCAAAGTAAATTAGAAAATACCTAGGAAAGTTTAAAAATATCATTTTTTTTGTTATAACATCGTATAAATGATTAAAAATTGTCAAGCCCAAAATAAATTTAATTTTTTTATTATATTTGTCCTGCAGGATACATAACTTTTAAGCATAATGCTCCGTAAAATTACAACTTAAATAATACTTAACAAGGCATAAATTAAGAGTATTTGATGTTGAATTTAAGTTCGTTTTTTAACAAGATTTTAAGGAGATATGAATGGGAAGGAAAGATTGCTACGTTACCAACTATATGTTTTTATTTTTAAAATATTTCAAAAAATTTTCAAGCGATTCCGTTCATTATATCACTAAAAAGTTTATGTTGCTGACTGACGATACCGTTAGTTATAACAAAATTATGCAATATTTAAGGAGGTTCAAGCGTCATGATCTGATAAAAAATAACACTTTGGTAAATACGTAGCTGATTGTTCTCTCTTTTGTTAAAATATAGAGAAAAATTAGATCATTTTTTGCTATATAAAGAAATGTTTTTTAAGTTTATTGTAAAATTTGTTAAAAATATCATACAATTTAGGAAGATTTTCAAAATGATATGATGGTAGTAAAGACAGAAAGCAGTATTTATATGGAGAGAACAAAATAATTGACGATTCTTTAAAATATAAAGAATCGTTATCTAAAGTGACCGTCAAAATTTCGAACATTGAAAATATTTTTTCAAAAAGATATGGTAGTTTACAGACAATTCAGATTTTTAGCTTTAAGTACATATCAATTAATATTTAAAGCAAAAGCGTTTTCGCATTGTGTTTATGTAACCTTTATATTTAATTTAACTTAGACGAAAAAAACACCCAATTTCTTGGTGTTGACACCTAATTTTGAGTGTAACATAACACATATGTATACATATTATGCGTACACATCAAATTTATAAACTATTACTGAAATACGTAATATAAATATATAATAAATATATAGAGGCTTCAATTAAACTGTATTATGAAGAACAGTCATATTGCTAATAACGCTACTGATTCTGAATCACCATCGTGGTGTAGTGAATGGTGACAGCAACTGTTGATCAAGGAAGTTAAGCAGTATTCGCCATGGTTAGTACTTAGATGGGTGAGCACTTGGACAAAATTTCAAAAGAAGGCTAATTACTTTTCTTCTTTTTTTTAGTGCTAAACTATTAATAGTATTACTCATAGTATGATTGATAAACGTTAAAAAAAATTCTTATATTTAAAAAAAAATAATGAACTGCTTTATTTTTAGGTAAAACTAAACTTTGGCGTACACTTAAATTGGGTGTTCTTTGGGCATACGAAATCACACTCTATTTTAGGTGTTGATTACGGAGTTCTTTTAGGTGTCATTTTGGGTGTTTTTTCGGTGTTTTTTTCGTACGGGAAATAAATGCAGTTATTATTCAGGTCGATCTCGCCATCCCAATGATTTTCCCTAGCAGCGTACATACACATATACATAAACCACTCTCGTGTACTCTTTTCCAGTAGTGGGAGAGTCCCTTCGCTTTACTAGGCACCCCCATAAAACTCATCCTATGAATAATTCACAGCGTATCAATTAAAAGGGAGTGAGAGCCGCGGACTGGCCGCCGAAACGCTCTAGTTTTATACCCACTTCGAATGACTTCCGCAATACTGCCCCTCGTATATATTTTCATGTTTATATATACATTGTACAGGTCTACATAAAAAACGATGATCGGAGAAGAGTAAAAACGTGCACTTTAATCGATTATTGAAATAATTTCTGGATTTTCACACTAAATTTATTTACTTATGTAAAAAAATGCTATTTACAAGTGCTAAAATAGTATATTATGCACCTAGAAACTAAAGTGAGGCATTAAATGCCGGCGTGTGGTTTGGCGCCCGAGCGGAGCGAGGGCGTCACACACGCTGGCAATCGCTGGTTCACTTTATTCACGCGTGCAATATACGATTTTTTAATGTGCCTACCAAACAGTTCATACTCGTTCACCGCAGAAAAGGGAAAATAGTGCTGCATAATAATTGCCTAAGCTCACGCTAGTTCCCGCCGCCACGCGCTGTTTGTGCCCCTGCCGAAGGCGAGGCGAGGGCACATGCGCGTCGCGGCGGGGACTAGAGTGAGGGTAGGGATTTAATGTAGCGCTTTTTTCCCAGCTCGGCGGGGAAAGAGTACGCACTTTACGGCTGGGTGTGTTAAAAATGAATATTTGATTAACTAAATTAAGAGAAGATGACTCGTATAAGTGATAAAGAATCTTTATGGTGTAATTTTATTATTATGTATTATATAAGTTTGTCAAAGTAAATTAAATGAGACTTTTGTATATCGATTTACTGTGCTAAAGTTTGATTTGTTTGTTATAAAAAAGTATGATTAGGGGAGAGCTGAACAAAATGACCCTGTGTGGACATCCATACGTTTCAGGTTTCCACCGTTAGATGACAGCACTTTACATGGCGATTTGTGATCTTGTAGAGAGTCCTTGTAATATGCAGAAGTCCAGTTTTACTACAATGCTTAAAAAAATTAACCTCCTTTAATGTACTAAAAACTTATTCAGACTTGTTCAAAAGGTCCTATCTGGGATACAGCTTAAGTTGAACACATTTAATTATTGTAATTATCTGTAATTGCACTAGCAATACAAGTATATGTTGGCACATACAACTAAATGAATTTATTTAATATGTGTCAACATGTAATTATATCTGTGATGAACAAAAAAATGACTTAAGTCTACTTTTATAGAAATTCGACTTTTTAGTGATACTGGTATCCGTGCATGTTATCTATCTATATACATAAAAGAACTTGTCCTGACTGACTGATTCACTATACTATCCATTAGATGGCTACGCTGAGCCTTACCCGTAAGTGAAATTATCGAGTCTAGAGTATATATAAAGGCGATAGAGCCTTAAGAAGGCATTAGAAGTCTGAGAGCCCTAGCCAATCGTGAGTAATATCACTGTGTTCCTGCATTATTTTCGATAGTTTGCGTTGGTTTTGAGAGTATTTTACGATGAGTGTGGAAATATCTTCTATATATCGATTCATCAAGGCTCAGCCACAACCACTGGACCGATCAACTTGAAAATTTGTGAGTATTTTCCTACTAAATGATAGGTGCTCACTAAGAAAGGGTTTTTTGAAGTTCCACCCCTAAGGGGTGAAAAGGGATGAAATGTGTTTTTCTATTTTTTACTGTATTTCTGCAAGAAAATAAGATTTTAAGTTGATTCATGCGTCAACATATCAGAAATAGGATTATGTAACAACGAATTTCTGGATTTTTTAAAATTCCATCTCTAAGGGGTGATAAGGTGTGAAATGTGTTTTCATGGTTTTTTACTGTATTTCTGCAAGGAAATAAGATTTTAAATTGATTATGCGGCAAAATATCAGAAATACGATTATGTAACAACCAATTTCTGGGTTTGCCGAAATTCCAGCCCTAAGGGGTGAAAAAGGGTGAAATGTGTTCAAATATTTGTGTACTATATTTCTTTAATTTATCCAACGAAACAAGATTTTATTGAAGACAAAAGATTAAGTTGATTCATGCGCGAATTTTTTTAAAAAGTATAAATTTCTTCAGGTTAATTTTCAACTAAATATAATTAAGTAGCAAAATAAATATTTATAAATTAATCTATATCTATAAAAGAAGATGTCCGATACACCTACGCACTGGCTCACTCGCCCACTCACTCACTCACTCACTCATCAACGTCCAGACCAAACCACTGGATCTATAAACTTGACATTTTTGTGGTATATATCTCTTATGGTGTAGGGGTGTGATAAGGATGGATTTTACCCCCATCCACTTCTAAGAGGGTGAAAAAGAGGTAAACGTGTTTTTACGTTTTTATCGATATCTTCGGAAAATCGAAAGTTATGAATTCGATTTTTATCCCCAAAGGTTGCCTATGAAACTACCTAAATATCTATTTATGGATTTATGGTTACCCAAAAGGGGTAAAATCCTTTATTAATCTAAACCATAGCACATATATATTTTATTATATTATAATATTTCAAGTCTCCAAGTCAAATAATAGATACTATCTACTTGTGAGTTCAACACACTATTAGCACCGGCGAAGCCGTGACGGGGGATGCTAGTATTTTCATATAAAAATTCAAAAGTTGCAAAGTTCATCTATTAGTTCTCTATTTTCATAAACTATGCTTTTATTTTGCATGGGTTTAAATGGCAATTTAAAAATTCATACCTGAATATCTCGAAATTATAAGAAATGGACTTAATTCTTATTTCAGGTTTGCCACAGATATGTAATTGTGTATTTGAAGAAACACAATTACATGATATGTAATTGTGTTTCTTCAAATACATTTACATGCAATAGTATGTAGTCACATTAGAACACATGTCAACTAAACTTTTGAAAATAATGTAAAATGGACATATAATGTTTTATTACGTATCTATATACTCGTATTATTATTAAATATGTTAATCTATTGTCTGTATGTCTGTCTGCTAGCGCATCACTCGAGAACTGCTGAAAGGATTTCAATGAAACTGTCACTGCAAGATAACTTATTGTTATAACCCAGGGTACAATATAGACTACTTTTATCTCGGTCGAAGGTTATAGAAGGATACATAAAATTACTTATCTGTCGGAGTTTTAAAATAAGGTTACTTTTGACTCTAGATTTATTTTTCCAATCTAAAGCAATTAAACCAGAAATGTAAATGCAGGGATGTTTGAGGTCATAGATTTCAGATCTAAAAACCTAAATTTGAAAACATAAAATGGCATAGCGAATATATTGGTTCTCTTGCGGTAAAGTCGTATAACATACAATCACACGCAGTGTATGTTAAGGCACAAAGGCATCCTGGGCTACTTAATCAATTTTAATTGGACATTGACGAACGTGTAAGAGAAGAATTTAAACTATCATCATCATTTATATTAGTCTAGTATTTTTGAAATTAAATATTTAAATTTTGTTATCACAATCCAAGATTGGGGCCTGCGGCGGCTCAGTCGGTAGAGTGTCGGATTCCCACGCCGGTGACCCGGGTTCGAATCCTAGTCTCTGCCGATTGATACAAGCACCGCTGTAAAAATTACATGTGCTTTGTTTACAAACACACCGCAGACCCCCGTCGTCGATTAGCACCACATGGGAGCACAAACATGGCGACGTTAAAAAAAAAAAAAAAAAAAACAATCCAAGATTGCACCATGCTAATTCTGCAGCCAATATTTTTCGCAAGCGAAGTCGCGACGGGTTATGCCAGTGTTTACATAAATATATATTTTACATTCGTTTCAGACTGTAATTAAGGATCACATGTTTGCAAATGCAATTGAATATTATCGTGTATGAATATATTTGAACATACGCATTTACATAAATATACGTTTGAAAAATCTGCAAAAAACACGTTGGATGCTGTTGTTTTAGCATAAAATTGAATAGCAGTGATGCATATTTTAATAAAAGACTTCAATTCCATGCAATATAAAAAGCATCCAAAGTATTTCCTATAGGTTTTTTTAAATAATTAAGTGATTGTAAAAATGAACGTATACGACGATATGAAATTGTATATAAAATATACAATTGTACTACATGTTACGTATATGTACATACAATTATATGTAATCCGTTTTCACCCGGGTAATTACCAATAATATATATAAGTATTCATATGCATCTTAAGAAGGATGTACGTCCTAACTGAGGAGACCAATGTACATTCCCTGGTCGAAACGCATTTTCCTCTCAATTTAAAATTTAAAATAATTTTTCTTCGCAATTATTGTGATTAGTTTCTGTTTAATTATTTTTGACTATTTCTTCCCTAAAACAAAACTTTTTGTTCATTATACTTATTCAGTAATGCACTTGTGGCTGGATACACACTATTTAGCTCGTGGAGACAAATAGATTCAATTTCATATTAATATAAGTATTCATTTTTGCCTAAAATTATTTATTAACTAAAACGAGGTACTTCTGACTTTAACTGTTTAATGCATTTTTCGAACGCTACGTATATACTGGCTCCCATATATATTCTCTCCATCAAAAGTTATTTTCATAAAGTTCAGCATATGTCCAGTGCATAAACTAACTAAATATTCATTACCTTTTCTTGGATATGAGTTAAAGTAAATATTCTTAATAAATATATATACTAACTATACTAACTACAATTTGCATACTATAATATTTACTATTTACAACTATAAAAGACATACTATAATATTTACTATTACTAATAATAAGCATACTATAATAATTTATGATTTTTAGATACGTTTTAAGTATCATTATTAAGCATAAACTAAGAAACTCTACTAGAAACTATAAATGTCCATACTAGTAGACTGATTTTTAAAAACTGAACATTTTAATTTTTTCCATTTTAATTAATAACTATTTCAAATAATTAAATTTAACCAAAACTAATTTATTACTTCAAAACAGTCTATCAGTAGAACAAATTACTTTTTGAAATTTTCATTTAGGCAATTAAAAGTTACAGTTATATAATTATAGGTATCCATATACTTCACGACTCTCCCTATTAATGGCTTAAAAATTCTAACCTTAGTTTTTCAAGGTTCATCACGAATCAGCTTGTAGTACAAGTAACACTGTAGATCGAATATCGAAAGTTCTCTAATATATTACTTTTTAATGTTATTCTCAGGTAAACGTTATACTTGGCCTGAAAGGAATTTGTCAGACCAACTTTATCTTGCTAATTGCCGATCCTATTAACAATTTAAGTGTTCAGCTACCTATGCATTTTCCATGAATCTAGCGACCCCACAAAAGAAGTAAAAAGTCTGATTTTTATGCGTATTTTTTGCAAAAAACGAAACTTTACAATGCATCCCCTTAAATAAAGAGTCGCGTCGCTTTTCGAACAACTACGTAGTCTCAAAAAACATCTTACCTTTAGTTCAAAATCCAACTACGCGTTCTCTCTCTCTCTCTCTCTCTCTCTCTCTCTCTCTCTATCTCTCTCTCTCTCTCTCCGTTTCCCAAAAAGGAAAAGAAAGAAAGAAGAAAAAGAAGCAAGAAAGCAAAAGAAACTAAAAGAAGCACTGTTTCCGGCAGCTCCAGCTGCACACCCCGAGACAATATTGCGTTTCTCTTGCGCCAACCGACGTCCACGTACAGTCCAGCTAGCGTGCACGCACGGCTTAGCGTGCGTAATGCACGTCCACGCAGCGCCAGACTCGCTGTATCTCGCTCTCGCTCGCTCGGCGCGATTTGCAATTGAAAGAAGCTCTGGCGCGCGAGGGATAGCAGCGTGCACCCAGCGTTCCTCCAGGAAATGTTACGCAGGCGCTCGGGCTACCCCGGCGAAAGCAGCTCACGTGCGCGTCCCATTTTCAGCAGCGGCAGGGCTGCCTGCCTGCACCCGCCCCGGAGACTAATCAGCATTTTCACTCAGTGTGTGTGTGTGTGTGTGTGTGTGTGGGGGGTATGAGTGGGAGTATGCATGCGCGCTGCAAAATCGAAGCGAACCCTCCCCCAGCCCCCCGCGCCGCGCTACAGCCCATACCTAGCTCACGTCTGGTCTGCCGCCCGCGCACCCCCCCCCCCCCCCCTTGCACGTGTCTGTGTGTGGTCACGAATTTGGACTAGTGATTTTCAAGGATTTTGAATATTTTATGAGCGAGGGCACAATGGGAGGGCGCGCAGTTGCGTACGCCGCGGACGATTTTTTCAAAAGCTTTTCGCTGTTACGTGGGATTTCTTTTTTCTTTTCTTTCTTTCTTATTTTTTCTTTCTTTATTTGTTTCGGACTGGCCGGTCGCTTTGAAAGCCGGTCATTTGGCCTACTTATAGTTGCTTTGATTTATTATATTTTTGATCAAAGGAGATGGTATGTAATGATGGTTAACTTAACATTCACTTTATTTATAAATAAAAAATTAAATGTCATGATAAAATCATTTTAGAAGTATTTAGCCTATATTATATTCAAATCGTGTGAAAATCATTTGGATATTTTATCAAGTTCAACACTCATACATTCATTGAGATAAACATCTATTTGAGGTCAAGGTAATTAAACAATCTTTTATTTGTCAACTTATTGGGATTAATCATGGTAAAAGCGAGTCTGATCATATCTTGGATGTTACTACTTGACCCTACATTTACAATTTATTTCTTCATTTATATTTTCATTTAAAATATTGTAATGTTATTCTAATAGAAAAATATTACTTACATCTAGATTCCCTGCTTGTAATCAAGGATCTCAGCTTAACCCTCTTGTACTGAGATTTTCCTTGCAATTGAAAAATATATATTTTTGTGTATAATTTAGTTAACTATAGAGTTAATAATATACATTTGTATTGGGTTTAAACTAAAAATTCGCTAATTATCATTAAAGCAAGGTGCATACTTTTTGTCCAGCAGTTTGTGATAAAATATTGATGACAACTGTATCTACACCAAAAAGCGCAGTATGTAGTATGCTATAATAGGCCATCCTGATGGTGGATTCGCAAACTATATTTTGTGACTCATCAAACATATCTGGAAAAAGATCTGGGAATGAAAAATTTTGCAAGTACTAACAGTATTTTCACTTCAGATTTCCGTAAAACACAGTAGAGGTCAGTTCCGTAATGGTACTAAATTACTATCTAAATACTCCTTACTAGATGTTTTACTACAAGTAAAAAGTGTTTTTCGTTACTCAATAGTAAAGTATATAAAACTTATTTGCACTTATTGTCAGTTTCGTAACATCCTATGAAAATAAAATACCAGGCATTTTTAATCACTTTCATAAAAAAGTAATTACACCACGTGATTCTGTGACTAAAAATACATAAAAAGTCATGCGAAGTAAACTCTCCCAAATTTAGGGTAATCACAGCATGATGGAGGAAAAATTCGACAATATTCACTCATCCGCTATTTTTATGCTTGTTTTGGGAAAGTTACGGCCGAATTATCTATATACATTTTCATGTAAACATACACATTGAAACATTATTATAAGTCCATTTTAAAGTATTTTCAAGCTTTTACTTGACATGTGCTCTCATATGATACATACTATCGCATATAAGTATATTTGAAGATACATAATTACATATAATTACATGTCAAGGCACGTATAAAATAAGTAATTGTATGTAATTGCAAGTGCAATAACATATAATTACATGTAAGCCATTTTTTGCAGGGAAGTGTCTTTTTGTCTTCTTTGTAAGGAGAGACAAAGAGCAAGAGTAAAAGCAAAATATAAGGTTATCAGGATTGAAAATAAATAAAAAGAAACTTATTAAACTTATTTATATTATAAAGAACTACTACTATATATTTACATGAAGCTTAGATTCTACATAAGCTACAAATAACAAACACAACACGTCCCTTTCGCTCTCGTGATCGCACAAAATCTGATTCATTTCTCTGCTCCGATCTGCAGCTCTGTCTCAATTAGAGGTAGCCCTTCAATGCACTCAAAATCATACCTGCCCTCTGCAAACAATAGACATATACTAATGTGCATACTTGTCAATACCTGCAGCCATTCATCGACGATCATCTGGACATACGTTTCCCGCATTAGAGATTAAAACAATAAACCGCTTAAAGAGAATGTATTTTATCAAATTTTTTAAATTTGACCTTGTAACTTCATAAAATGCTTATTCTCAGCATAAACACATTTTTTACGTATAATTTTAAAATTTCTACCTCAAGGTTTGAAAAATATATAAAATACTTATTACTGTTACAAAGCTCGCATAAAAATCCATAGAAAGTATCCCCGTTTATAATTAAACGTAAAAGTCGCTTTTAGTTTAATTTCCATCTAGAGCACTTGACGTTAAATGATTTTTATATTCAAGTAGATCTGCAAACAAAAAAAGAAGATCGTGAGATATAGCAAATAAAATAATTTCAGTCTAAGTATTACAGTTCAGACTTTACGAGTCAATGTGTAAATGTTAACATCAAAGATTGGATTGTTGTTATTGTGAAAAGGAAATTTCTTTTAATAGCTTCTATGTTAATAAACAACGAAAAATTGTTAACTAGTAAATTATAGTTTACTCAATAAAAATTCCATTTCTCCATAATTAATTCAATAGACTTAAAAATAATCGTAATACACTAATCCACGATAAAGCGTCTTAAAGCGCGAACCCGAAAGGAATTTAGCGTAAAGACATAAAGCCCCTTTATTAGCGAGTAAATCCTCCTCGACTCAGAGAATCAATGTAACGAGATTTTTCGGCTTGTAAACTCCCCGAGGCCGTGCAGCTACCTACCATACCAAGGCAGCATATCAGCTCTCGTCGCTCCTACAAGCCAATATAACTCCTAATCGCGCACTCGAAATCCCGTGTGCGCGCGCTCGCTAACCCCCCCTAGAGCATTTTAAGCGTCGTTAAATAAGCGAAGAGACGGAAATTCCTCGGCGCAATAGTAGCAGCAGCAGCAGCAGCGTCAGTTGCCGGAAGGGCAAAGTCTTCTCCACGCGTTCTTTCCCTGCGATTCGTTCGGCGGATAAAAACCCCGTTATACGCGCCAGTGAAAGCTTTTTTAAGGACTTTCACAGGGAAATCGGATTTTTCTAATTTATTACATTAGAAGGACTTTAATTTAATAAGTTAATTTAAAATATTCAGCTTCTTCTAACTTTCATCATGGGATCCACACCTTGAGATCAATTACAAAGACAGTTTACTTATAGTAGTAGATTTTTCTTTGACAAACTAGTATCTAAATAATGTAACATAATATTACAAGTAATATATAAAAAACTTGGCATGACTATCAGTCCTTTTTCTGACGATACAGCTATCTAAATTTGTACTGTATTGTTAAAAGTGTATATCTATATAGTTGTTTAATGTTTGCAAGAGTTTATGCCAAATTTTGGTGTTTGAAATTATTATATCACTCTTACATTCTTTACGAATATTTTAATACTTTACATTGTAAATTAAAAGACATACATTATAAATATTACTATGATTTTTTCTTAAATTTACTTTGTAACCCTACTGTAAGCCGGTGAAAGTCCTCGACCGCGCGCGTACATCGAACGATGCAAATGATAAAACGATAAGAACAAGGGACAGAGAGAAAAAGAGAAAGCGAGAGAGAGAGAGAGAGAGAGAGAGAGAGAGAGAGAGAGAGAGAGAGAGAGAGGAAGACGTGAATTTATAATCTCATAGTCGATAGGCGGAAGTCGTGGCAATCTTTTTCCCCTTCGCCCTTTTTATTACGGCGTGCGGCGCGACAGTGCGGTGACTCGACCGCCTCCTCCCTATATACTCCTACCTCGGCGATCTCCCGGCGGGAATCCGGGCAGATAATCCGAGCTTATTCCGATGAGTATTTCATGCGGATTCCTCTATATATACTGTGTAGCGCTCCGCCCGCCCGATAAAACGTCCTCTTGCGTGCATAATACATTTTCAATGCTACACTGCCTCGCTGCTGCGCTCCAACTCCTCTCCCGCCTCTATACTTCGCTATTTCCTTGTTCCCTTCCTCCACCCACCTCGTTTTTATGCATTTTTCTATTTCAACGGTTTTGGCCTTTCTCTACTCTTTCTATCTGCATCATGTTGGCCTTTCTCTTGGTCTTATGTACATCAATTTCTGATTTTATGTTGGATGCTTTTAATGCATGGGTTTGCGTCAAATAAGAATTTAGGTACTATTGGAAATAATAAGTATTCTATTATAACTAACAAGGAGAGTTTTATTATCGAAAAATAACATTTACGTCTCTGCAGTTTTTTAATGGGCTAAATTCTTCAGATATCATCTGTTATACTCCAGTATATATTATTTTAGTGAAAAATGGTAGGTCTGCTTTTGATAACTCTCAAAGTTTTAACGCTAGAAAAATGATAAAAAGGAAATAAAACTTGACCGCAAAAGCTTTTACTTGAGGTTTGTTTTATAAAAATATTGATTTATTCCAAAGTTGTAAACAAACAAAGATGGCGAAGAAAATTGCATGAAAATCACTGAATTTATAAAAGTTAATATCGCCACTTATTTTCCATCAAAATATTCGACTGTTCATAACTTTGGAATAAATTAATGTATTTACATTATAAAACAAAACTTAAATTAAAGCTCCTTCCATTGACTTTTATTCTCACTTTATCTAGTTAAATAAATATTTACTGCTCTAAAATTAAAACTAGAGATTCCATTTGTACTAAAATAATGCGTAGTCGGAATAGAGCAGCTAATATCCGGAAAACAAAGAACGTATACAATAAAATTGCTGTAACCGTGACTCGTATGTTTTTAATACTAAAGCATATTCGAAATTATCTAAAGTATCCATGATCTGAATTATTTTAAAATAAAGAACCAACGAGTTAACTATTAAACTCTCTAAAACCCAAATTCTATAAATTTAAAATTCGAGTCCCTACAGAGCCAGCGCACAGTAGAAATTTCAAATATGTATATTTTTACACAGATACCATCATGTAGGCTATTCTTCGGCGTCCAACCCTCTCTTCATCCTCTCGCTTACCTTTATTTTTGAATTTGATTCTAGAGATCAAGATTTCTATTTCCCTTTCTTACGCTCCCCTGTCCTTTGACTATCCTTTGCATATTCTCATTCCCTCTCTATATTTCAATCTCCACGCTCGCTTGACTTCCCCACGTACTCCCACACCTCCCTCTTCATCTCCTCTCTCTTCCGCTGTCTCTCTCTCTCTCTCTCTCTCTCTCTCTCTCTCTCTCTCTCTCTCTCTCTCTCTCTCTCTCTCTCTCAGACCTCGTTTACTTATTCGACTCCTTAGTTCTCTATGTCATTTTCTCTATCTGTCTCCCGGCTTCTTTTTAATCCATTTTCCGTGTCCCTCGCTCTATCTCCGCGTGTCCCTTGTCTCTCCCCTCCAAGTCGGCAGCGGCGGCAGCAGCGGTGGTGCACAACGGCCCCTTCCTCGTCGGGCGCTCGCGCGCGGTTTCTTCCTCGTCTTCTCTCCTTGGAGGATCGAGTACGCGACTTTGCTTCCTCCTTGACGACGCACGTGGGACTCGGCGTCGGTGTCGCCTGAATTTTTTAAAGCAGCGCCGCCGCATCCGCGCTCACTGCCACGCTGCTGCTATATAGCGCACTGTTGCCCGCGAGCTGAAGCATCGTTGCACTGATGGGACGTGTGCGTGAGCTGTTGGACGTGCTCTTTATTACTTATCTATACGCTCTCTTCCTGCATTTCTCTTTGGGGGATGGAGGGAGGGGTGAATCGAAATACCTTAGAGTTTAATTAAGGGGATCTAAGTTGAATTAGATCTGCTAGTTCAGAGAGGCATGCAAAAAGCGCATCTATGTATAGGCCGTAAGCGGTAGACTACATGCAGTATTATGTGATTTTGTAGTATAAAAACGGCATACAATATAATGAGTCACTCGGGTGTTCATTTAAATTTAACAACAAGTGCTTTTCAAGTCTAAGGCTATTATAGGTATATTACACACAGATTTGACGAGTAGTTATCAAATTTTTAATTGGTATACAGCAGGTGTAAATTCGCACTAACTTGCATATTTAGAATATAAAAACATATCGAAATAAAATTATAGATTTTATCAAGTGCCTGATAGATTTCCATACTCCTAATGATATGTAAAATATAGGTATAGGTACCTAAAACAAATTAATCTACTGCAAATTATTTCTATGAAGAGTACACCTTTCAGAAAGAAAACATTTTCACAGTATTAGGTAGCTTATATAGGGGAGGCTGGGGTATAACGGGTCATTAAAATACAATGATCCATAGAAATTGTAAAAAGCATAATTAAAAATAAACTAAAATAGAATTCAGTTACTATCCAATTGATGAATGTTATCCTATATTATAATCAGTGTTTAATGTTTCATTCCAATATTAGAATGCACTTATAAATTACATCGAAAATACCGATTTAAGAAATAGTTGTGGTATAACGGGCCAACGTAATTTGATACTCTTGCTGATAAATTATGGGTACCAAAATATACCGTAAGAGAGAAGTACAATGTTTGTTTATGCTAGATGGAGATACGTTATAACTTATAACGCATCTCCATACGTTAACTCATAAATAAAGAGAAACTTTACATCCACTATGTATGAAAATTTTTGTCATTTTGACCGCTCTAAAACGACTTAAAATTCCTGCTTTATATCTGCTACCATTTCAATTCTTCAAATTATGTTTTCTTTTATAAATAAACATGTCAACCTCTATATTTTGGAACTCAACGATATGTCTACTCTTCTACAATCAAATAGAACGTTTTTATGTACTAAAAATGGTGGCCCCTTATACCCCAACAAAAGTGTCCTATTATGCCCCATTTGCAATAATCAACGTTTCGTATTATAACTTTTTGTAATCTTAATGAAATAAAAAGTTACAATAGTGAAATGAAACCTGAAACATATCCTAAAAAGGAGCATTCTCTGATTTTAAATCAATCAAAAACATACACGGTTGGCCATTTAAAAAGCTTTTGTCGTATTCTTCATTGCACTATAAAAATTTGTTTGTTTAGAGGATTATATCCATACAAAGAAAATTAACTCATATTATGACCACATGTAGATTAAAACACGGAACAAAAAATTTCGTCTCTCTTCTACAGCAAATATGGCTAGTGGCCCGTTATACCCCGCCGCCTGTTATACCTCAGTCTCTCGTATGTAATGAAATCCTGATCCATTTTTATTTTTCCTTTTTAGACGTGCCTCAGACGTCCGGACCCTGTATATACATTAAGCTACGGCGGTAGGGGAAATCAGGGTAAAGTGAACATAGTAACTGTAAAAATCGAAAATAATGTATTTTTCAGACTTAAAACATTACTTTCTAAGTTGCACAAGAAACTTCTTACATTAATAAACATACTAGCAACTTAAAGAAAAGTCATTTATTAAGTTTAATATTATTTATCAGGCCTTTCAGTGCGGGGTAAAGTGAACTAGAGGATAGAATTAAATATTTTGAAAATATTTTACTAGTTTTTGTACAAAAATACACAAAAACGTTAATTTAGATAATAATAAAACTTAAATGACATATTAAAACCTTTCAAATACTGTATTATACGGAACAGTTAAATATAGAGGTTATGTTGGCCCATTTTGGCATAAATACGAAATGCGTTGCAACAAAGGCTTTGTATACTATACTATACTAACACTCATCTTGATCAATATTTTGTCAAATTTTACATCTGGCCGCGTATAAATTAGTGCAATCGCATTTTTTCCGGACCACTTTACCCTGATTCACTTTGCAGAAGGTGTCTAGATGTTTATGGAGGCCGATAATAAAAGCCAAGTTGTGTGTTGTGTACTTTTTGGTGTTAAGATGTGCGTATTAATTAGAGAAGGCCTCGAGGTTTCTTTGGTGCAGGATGACTTGTTATGAAAAGTGTTTAGGCAAATATACGGGCCAGTGACGTGGACTATATAGTGCACTCGGTACTTTTCAGTGCTGTACACTACAGGATTGCCTGCTCAGTGTTTGTGTTTCTGGAGCATTGCTTTGAGAGTAATAATCATGTCAATAAAGTTCAATTCTAGCAATTTACTCGTTTGAAAAGAGTAAAATACTAATTATTTTAATTTCAAACGTTTAAAAGAATTAATTTATGAGTTACTCTTGTCAAAAGAGTAATTCCTCAATTTCTCCTTTACTAAAATAAAGTGTATTATTACAAAATGTACATATACTGGTTAAGGTGGCCAATGACGAAGTCCAGGTAGTGCTCTCCGTACTTTTTGGTGTCTTATTGTACATACTAGTTGCAGAAGCTGTCTAAATATTTATGGAGGCCGATAGTAGAGGCCAAGTTGTGTCCTCTGTACTTTTTGGTGTTGAGATTTGTGTACTAATTACAGAAGGCCTCGAGGTTTCTTTGGTGGAAGATGACGATACAGGAAGTGTGCTCCGTTGTTTCTTCTGGTGTGTAGATGTACATACAAGTTGTGGAAGGTGATTAGTCGAATATAAGGGCCAATGACGTGGTCTAACTAGTGCATTCCGTATTTTCCAGTATCTTGATGTACATAAAAGTTACAACCGCAAATGTTTATGTAATTATGGTAATCAGTTACAAGATTTAGGTTGTATTTGGTTTAGGTTTTATTTATACATCTAAACTTTGGCACCAAGAACTGCTATGGACCACACTACTTATGACCTTGTCATCAGCCATTCTAAGCATTTGGACAACTCCAACTAGTACATACATCTAGACATCAGAAGCTACAGAGAGCAGTACCTGGACCTCGTTATCAGTCATTATCCTTTAAGTTATGTAATAAAACTTTAATTCAGTTAAGTAGAAATTCAGGTTTTTACTCTTCTGAAAAAATGCACTCATAAATTCACTCTTTCAAACTTTTGAAAAGCAGAAAATTAGTATTTTACTATTTTCAAAGGAGTAAGCTTTTAAAGTTACACTTTTTTGTGTCGACTTTTACTCTTTTAGAGTGATGTACCTATTTTTAAAATGAGAAATTTTCATTTCTTCAATTTATTGACAGTGCCGTCTGGATCCATAAAAAATAGCTTACCATTTATTTATACATCATTGAAAATGTATGAAGATATTTTTTGTTGGAGAAGTGGATTGTGTTGTATGTTCTATAGTAGAAAGTCATAACATGAAGGAATAGTTAAAGAATTATTTATAATACGTAAACATTATCCCTACTTATGATATATATTACTTGATTATTTCCCAGGGTTCTGTGATGAGGTCCAGGTGTTGCGCATCGAGAAAAATCAAGCTTAGATTGTGTGCTCCAAAGTTTTTGACGTCTACATGCATATTGTCCTCGAATACAGCCAATTTTCTTATGTGATCTCTAATAGCACTTAATATTTCACAATTAATTACATTCTTATTACATTGTGAATTATGAAACAGGATTTGCATTTTTAACAAAATCTTTTGTAAGTGATACATTCTATAAACTTTATTATATAAATAGAGAAATAACTCAACATTATGCATTGATACTTTTTAAATTATTCTTGTTAATGCTGTTTTACACATTAATAGAAATTTCTTTTGCTTTTTCTTTGTTTTTGTAATATTTTGTTAATTATATTAACAAAATTTTCATGCCTTATATTGTTTCTATTTAAGGAATTTTATTTATTTTCAGTCAAGTCAAATGCCATTTTCCAAGCCGGAGTTAGGTTTTCCAAAAATTTTAGTTTATCGACTACCTTGCAATGTTCCATTGACTCGATAGCCACCAACTGTCACACCAGTTGTTGAATGTCTCAGCAAAGTATAGATATGGAAAACAATTCTAAAGATCTTAATAAAACGAAGTTTCATGTAGATTTTTAATTAAAATATGCGTATCTAAATTTGTTTAGTTACATATCTGTGGTTTGCAGGAATAACCACTTTAGTGACTTTTTTTAAAAGTTGAGTTTAATTCAATTTTAATATGTTTTCCCTATTTTATAATTCTTTTTCGTTTAAATGTCGTAGAAAATACCGAAACTTACATATATGCCAGTGCCAGCCAAGTGCACACCCACTTAACTGTATCTTTGTGCAAATTATGCCTGGAATAACCACTTAAGTTCATTCTAAAATCGTTCATAAAGGGTTACAACATTCTTTAAAACTTTATATTATTGTCAACAAAATATTGTTTTTGAAAAGGTTTATACCACATTAAATATTTTTTAAATACTTGTTATACCATTTACAAAAATGAAGCAACGGTATTCTCGGAATAACAACTTAAGGGATTGGGCCTGAGTTCAACCCAAAAAAAAACTTTTTATGTACAAATCCAGAGAACTATCTATGTTTAGAAGCAATTATTCTGAAAATTTTTATGCTATCAAAACCCAATACTATCTTAAATATTACCGCTGTAAATCCTCAGAATCTTGATCTTACACGTCACGATAATTCACTATTGTCAATATTATATTTATCGGAAGGATCTTGCGGCGTGCACGATTCTATGTGACATGAAAAATTTTTCGACGGTTATTCGACTGCTTTTGGCACGTACTACAACTCTTACGGTTTACATTTTCGTTAAAATTTTTCATTATTATTTTTTTCGAAAATTATATCGATTTTTGGAAAAAAATTTTTAACTTTTTAAAACATTGATTGAGTCTACGAAAAAGAATAATAAAAAACATTTTAACGAAAATGTAAAACGTAATAGTTTTCGTACGTGTCAAAAGGAGTCGAGTAAGCGTCAACATTTTTATTTTCATTCTTCATGTCGCATAGAACTGTGCACGCCGCAAGGTGCCTCCGATAAATATAGTATTGACAATAGTAATTTATTGTGACGTGTAGGATCAAGCTTCTGAGGATTTACAGCGGTAATATTTAAGCTAGTATTGTGTGTTCATAGCATAAGAATTTTCAGAATGATTGCTTCTAAACATAAACAGTTCTCTGAAATCGTAAAAAAGAAGTTTTTTTTGGGTTCAACTCCGGACTACCCTTAAGTACATTCTCGCATGTAACATACGCCCACAAAAGCTAATAATAATTTTGGATCTTGCTTTAAAGTGGTTTATTTTATAATATTGTATTATAAATATATTACATTCTGTATTTTTTCTGAAAAAATGTCCAGCTAAAAATTTAGCCTTCTGACAGAATACCTCCCCCCGTATATCATTTCCCAGAATAACCACTTATGTACACTATTTTTGCTTTTATGTGCATTTTCTCAGGGATGTAAGAGTACTTTTTAACGCTAAGGCAGCAATTAACTTGGTATTTGATACCTTATATAACACTTTAAGGGTGGTACGGGTCAAATATGGGTCATTTTTTTTTTTTTTTTTTTTTAAATGGCATTTCGAACTCGAAAGTTCATCGCCTCATCTACGCAAGCCTTCCACGTTTCCCTATTTTGTGCCAACCCCATCCATTTCGCGCCTTCCCGCCCAATTTCAGTTACGTCTGATTTTACGTTATCCTCCCATCTGCGTCTAGGTCTACCAAGAGGTCGCGTTGCTTTCGGTTTTCCTTTCATTATGCGCGCTGCTGTACGATCATCGCCCATTCTTGCCACGTGCCCTGCCCATCTTAGTCTCCGTGATTTTATTATTCTGTTAATATTTGGTGACGCGTACAAATTATGTAGCTCGTCATTGTGCAGTTTCCTCCACTCCCCAGTTTCCTCGTCTTTCTTTGGCCCGTATATTTTCCGCAGAACCTTATTTTCAAATACCCTAAAACGATTTTCTTCCGCTTTAGTGAGCGCCCAGGTTTCGCACCCATACAAGATTACCGGCATTATTATAGTCCTATATATCCTTATTTTGACATTTTTCGACAGTAGCTTTGACTTAAGTAATCTGTTCACAGCGTAGAAGCAGGCATTACCCGAATAAAGTCTCTTATTAATCTCGGCTTTAATTTCGTTTCGATCATTTATAGTTGTACCTAAATATCTGAATTCGCTAATCTTTTCAAAAATGAAATTTCCGACTCTGAGATCCCCCTCTGCTTCGCGAATGCCCAGTTTCTCCATGATCATATATTTCGTTTTCGATTCGCTCACTTCTAACCCTGTGTCTTTAGCCGCGTTTATAAGGATTTCCGCATTTCTCGCCACCGTTTCACCGTTATCTCCCACTATATCCAAGTCATCCGCATAGCCTAAAATCTGCGTTGTTCCGTTGAGTGTTGCGCCTAGCTCGCTAGCCTGCATTTTTCTAACAACATGCTCTAGCGTCCAGTTAAAGAGTACCGTTGAAAGCCCGTCACCTTGCTTCAAACCGTCGCGTATCATGAACGATTCGGATACATTTCCGCCTATTCGGACGTTTCCAGTGCTTCCGTTCAGACATATTTGAATTAATTTTACGAGTTTTTTTGGTACGCCAAGGAGCACTAGGATTTCATACATTTTGCTTCGCTTGACAGAGTCGTACGCTTTCCCTGGTAGAAACGTTGACTAACTATTCGCCATATAATGCCTAATTTTATGGTGTGTGGTCAATTTATGGCCTATATTATGGTCAATAACCCAACTTATGGCCGACGGTTTATGGCCAAAAGATGGTGTAATTTATAGAATTATTTATAAATAAAATTTAATGATCCTAAAATAATTCAATACGAATTAGATATTTAAAAGAGAACAAATAATTAAAAAATTATACTAGTATGTTTCACACCGAGCCTATATGCTGAAAATATTCAAACCTAATCTACAAATATTTTTTCTTATATTTCTTTTAAGATATGTACGGTAAATTTTAGTTTAATTTAATCGTCTGCATTAATAAATATATATTAATTAACAAATAAATACATAAATTGGAACAAATACTGCTTATTTATTTGCGTTGAATTTGTCGAACTGCTCTAGCTCAACGACTTAAGTAAAAATTTATTTAGTGGTTAAGTAACATTTACTTGATTCTATTGGGCACATTTTACTGAGCAATCCTGCTCAACTTTTTAAGCAAAATCTGCTAAACTGTTCACAACGCAAAACTAAGTTTTTCTTTATATGTTTCAAACAGATAAGGGTCTGCTCTCTCCCTAGACTCCAAGCTGTCAACACACCGTGAATGTATGCATGCTGCATGTGTGTTGGGACACATAAGCATATATATATATATATATATACATATATATATATATATATATATATATATATATATATATATATATATATATATATATATATACCAAACAATGTTATTCTAATGTTTATGCTTATTGTATATACGATAAATAAGATGAATACAAACTTATTTCTCTTGTATCTGTATGTTTCTGATGTACCTATATATATATATACTAATCAATGTTATTCTTGCGTCTTATGTTCTTATATGCTCTTAGCGTACAAACAACCTATAAGCGCCCGACGCCGTTCGCGTGCGCATGGACTTATACTATACTATACTGAGCATCATGGGCATATATTTGACGTATAGAATCAGAGTTAAAATTTGTAGAATGTATGAATACTGCAACTTCGCTTATATATCTCCTCGCATCAGTAATCTAAATTTTATATTGTAAATTCGTTTAAACCAAAAAACATTGTGCGAATTTAAACTTTTATACATGTATTTGAGGTTATAGTACATTTATCTTTACTCATATTATGGTCAACTTATGGTGTAAATGTCGGCTACAAATTGACCACGGAAGTTGGTCAATAGATAGCGAACAGGCCATAAATGATGGTCAATTTTTTACCAGGGTTCTTAAAGTCTACAAATAGCTGGTGTATAGTTTCGCAATATTCCCACTTTTTCTCTAATAATTGTCTTATGGTAAACATTTGATCGCTCGTTGACCTGTTGCGCCGGAATCCACACTGATAATCTCCTATTATATCTTCCGCGAATGGTGTGAGTCTGGCCTGTATTACGTTTGACAGAACTTTGTAGCAGGTAGCTAAAAGTGAGATTCCCCGGTAGTTATTGCAGTCTGTTTTATCTCCCGTTTTAAAGATCGGTATGATGATGGATTCTTTCCAATTTTCTGGTATTGTTTCATTTCTCCAAATAGCACATACTAGATAAAAAATGTTAGATGTAAGCGCGGTGCCTCCATATTTAAGTAGTTCAGCTGGTATAGAATCGTTTCCTGCGGCCTTATTGTTCTTTAACTTTTTGATCGCGGCCTCTACTTCTTTGTAGGTCGTTTCGTCCATATGGAGTTCAGCAGTGTGGATTTCGTCTCCCATTTCCTCGGAGTTTTCATGCACGTTTAATAACTTATCGAAATAATCTTTCCATAATTTCAATAGTTCATTTTCGCTTGTCACGAGGTTCCCGTCCTTATCTTTCATTAACTGCGATCTACTTTGAAAACCCTTCCTAATAGCATTTATTCCTTTGTACATCTCGCGCGGGTTATTTTCCCTACTATTAGTTTCTATTTTTCTAATTTCATTTTTCTGATACTCGCGCTTCTTGTTTCTGTAAATCACACGCACTTGCTTTCTTATTTCATGGTATTCTTCTACGGCCCTACCGCTTTCATTGTGTACACTATCTAATTTAGCTTTCTTGCGCCTTTCAAACCAGAGTTCGTACTCTTCGTCAAACCATGGTTTGCTCTTCGGCCTTTTTTTCTTACCCAGTACTTTGTTCGCGGCCCCTTTTATAGCTTTTTCGATAGCCTCCCACAACCTGTTCGGATCGTCATCTACTCCCGTCTGTTCATCCGTTTCCTCGAGCACCTGAAATAGGTTGCTAACTTCTACTTGGTACTTGATTCGCTCTACCCCGCTTCGTAGTTTTCCAATATCAAAGGTTTCTACTTTGTTCGCTCGCTTACTATTTTGACCGGCTACTAATCTGGCTCTTAATTTGGCCACTACTAGATAATGATCTGAGTCGCAATCCGCCCCCCTATAGGTCCTTACGTCGAGTACATTCGTGTGGCGCCTCTTATCAATAAGAAAATGATCGATTTGATTGTGCGTGGCCCCATCCGGCGATGTCCACGTTGCCTTGTGTATATCCTTGTGCTTGAAGCACGTGGTCTTGACTATAAGATCTTTTGCGGCCGCAAAATTTATGACCATAATACCGTTATCGTTGCTGGTTTCGTGCAGACTTTCTTTGCCTATGGTGGGCCTAAACATTTCCTCTCTCCCTATTTTAGCATTGAAATCCCCCACATCTATGTTGGTGTCATAAGACGCGAATTGGTCGATTAATTGCTCTAAAGTTTCATAATAAAGATTTTTGACTTCTTCCTCTTTGTTCTCCGTGGGACAGTGGACGTTAATAACCATGTAATTATACCACGCTCATTCGATGATGATATACGAGAGTCGGTCATTCACGAAATTGCAACTTTTAACGGAATGTATGATGCTTTTGTTAACAAGAAATCCGCTGCCTAGAGAATGCCCACTCGCGCCTCCATATAAAAAGGTGAAGTTACCGGATCCTAGCATCGCGTTATCTTTCCATCGGGTTTCTTGTATTGCTACCAAATCTAAATTGTACCTCTCAGTTTCATTTATGATTTCCCGGAACGCGCCCGCTCTGTGTAGACTGCGTACATTCCAGGTTCCCACCCTTAAGTTTCTTTTGGTTTGGTTTTGTTTTCTTTGAGCCATGATAGTAAGTTAAACCCGCGCGTTTTGGATCCTGTTCCGATCGCAGGTGAGTCCATCCGTCTAGGGGTGATAACCCTCATACCTCCCTAGAACTAAGTATGAGAGCTTTCCGACTTTGGCGAGGACATAGTCAACTCGTCGTCAGACACACTCGGTTTCATTCTCATATCCTAACGCCCCTCTGCAAGGCAGCGCGCCTTCGCTGGCTTCGTTGCCATGTAAGACCAGGTGGCGAATCATTCTACACATCCCCTCTCAGGGCAGTTGTCATCGCTCCCGTATCCTCCACGACAGCAGGATTTTTGGCCCATTTGTTGTTTGAAATGTGTGGTAAAAGAGATAGATTACAGAGTAAGGTAGAAGAAGAAAGTAAGATAGGAGATTTTGTATAGTGTTTGTAGTTGTCACGGTGCTTGCGTAGTGTTTCTAGATGAATGCGTTCGCCAGTGCAGGCTCATCACACCCACGCCTCAAATATGGGTCATAAAATGTAAAAAAGAAATTTAATTTTGTCTCTGTAAACAAACCACAGTTTAATAAACAATTTTAGCAAGCAGTATTTGTATTGCTTATGATCTTAATAGAACTATACGAATAAACAAAAAAATCTTCAAATTTTTTTACTTGTTTAATGTATTGAAGACCAAAAAATCGTCTTATACTTTAGCCGTCCTTAAAGTATTAATAAAAATTGTGTTACCTGAAAACTCTTACATTTCGATTTAGCGCAACAATGCAATCATTAAAACCTCAATATCTCGAAAACACGATCGAAAAAACAAGATCTCGTAAAAGTCAGTTAAGTGTTTATTCTTGGAAGTCACAGATATATACAGAAAGGTTGCGTAGGTCTTCCTAAAAGGAGATGACCTGGAATACGGATCACTAATCATGATAAGGCTTTAGGTGGTATTTTGTAATACCTACAAATAAACCTTTTTATAGTTAAAAGTAAATGGGAAAAGGTACAGTTGAAGCTTTCTTTCACATAAAACTTTAATCTATTTCAAACTTATTGTTCATAACTCTCTAATAAATTAATATTTTTATACGAGACGTAGCTTAAATAAAACCTCTTTGACTACTCCTATTTTCTTTTAGGATATTTTTATATAGTATACAATCTTGCAGATTGTATACTATATTGGTCATTCACTTTCAAGCTGCATATTTAATTGTTAATAAATTTGGATCATAATAATATTTTTTTTTTCGAAACAAAGCTTAAATCGAAGCTGTTTCTGCCGACTTTCATTATCATTTAAATTACTTTTTCTAATGATAATACATCCATAGTGTAATAAACATAATAGCTATTTCAACTGCGCTCCGCATGGTTTGTATTTGTATGTTAGATGTGACATTTTGTTTTATAAATTCGAAAGTATTTCAAACAAAATATTCATACAAGCTTATAAAAAAATATTATTATTGCATACGTGTCAAAAGTTCATTTATTTCAAGTTAGTGATTTCAATATCGTGCGCTTTTTTCATTTTCCCCTTACAACTTGAGAATACTTGCTTTTAGAAAAAATACGTCCGAAATCAAACAGTTTCTTACGCTTTGGTACGTTTTCTTACTTTTTATTACATTTTCTTATGATTACTCACACTTTTCTACGTTTCCTTGCGTTTCCTTATGTTATATTAAATTTTATGAGTTCGACAGAGGGCCTTACTGATGCAGAAAGTGGCTCTTTGTATTTTCACTCGGACGGAACTATTGAGCAAATGTGATCAATATCAATAATTATGGCTGTAAATATTTAGCAAAACGAGTTTAAAATTGATAATTGATTATAAATTTTACTCAATATCTCCGAACAGCGAAAATGCAGATAGCCACTTTATTCATCAGAACGGCAGAATTTACAGCACCTATAAATACAATTCTACAATCTAAACTCAAGTACCCCAGAGACAGCAATTTCTAAAATACAAAAACATTCAAGGGAACTCTAAACTCTGAACCCAACTAACCCATGCGTAGTACCCCTACCGCTAACACGAAACTAAACTATCCTTATTGTAAACCATACGACCTTAAAGATAGCAATTTCCAAATATAAAGACATTTAAATATAATTGTAAATTATTTTATTTTAACGTTTTTCTATTAATTCAAAATTGTTTTCCCTGGGATGAATGAGTGTAGTGTATATTCTTTTAATGGAAATTTTATACGAATGCTTTTGTATTTGAAAATTACTCTGTGTATTTGCATAAAATCTATTTCATCGTTTACTTTGAAATCACCAGAAATAACTAAAACACTTTCCCGTGAAATAATAAATTAAATCGCTGTGAAATTCCATGAAATGTGCAATCACTGAAGCACTTTTTTGAGTGGATAGCACCTCGGGCGAGCCCTCTGGTAATATGCACGTCGTATTCGAGGACTATATGCACATACACATCAAAAGTCTTGAAGCGCACAATCTAGACTTGATTGTTGGACTTCGTCTCCGAGAGTCCTGGCTAATATACGTGCCGTACTCGAGATCGATGTGCACGTTGTCATGAAAAGGACAAAGCGTACAATCTACTAAGGTTTTTTATAGGTGCTAAACATCTGGACCTCGTCTTTGAAGATCCCAGACAATATACTCACTGTATAACTCAAGGAGCACGTGTGTGTTGACATCAAAAGTCCCGAAGCGCACTATCTAAACTTAATTTTTCTCCGTGCGTAACACCTGGGCATTTTTTCTGAGAAGTCTGAGTTGTATCCATGTTACACTCAAAGAGAATAACCATGTAAACATCAAAAGGCTCGGACCACACAATCTAGACAGGATTTTTACTGATACGTGACACCTGAACCTCATCTCCGAGAGCAATTGGAGTATACACGCCTCACTCGAATAGAATGTCTATACGTAAACAGCATAAGCCACGAAGCGCACATAGACTTCATTCTTCTCCGTCCATAACACCTGGACATCTTCTCTGAAAGGCCAGGATCGTACCCTGCTGAAACGATCCAGGTGGATCGCCGCCTTAATCGAGGTGGATTACCGCCTGGATCGGGGTGGATATCGAGGTCGATTCAGCTTGGATTCGACCTGGATTGAACTTAACATCAAGTGATGGATATGCCATTTTAACTCTTTGAAGCAAACATTTTTTTCCTTTAGATTTTTTATGAAAAGGTGTGTATAGGGTTTTTTGGGGACGTTGATTACGAATTTGCAGTCAGAAATTTAAACTTCAAAATGGTAGATGCAAAGTGGCGGACTATATTTAGAAATACGAAATCGCGTCATGAAACTTAGTTTATAGCAGTTTTTGAGGTCGCTGATGACAAATCCGAGGTCAAATTTACAAAATTGAAAATGGCGGTTTCAAGATAGCTCATAAAATTGTAAAAAAATCAGCATAACTAGGTATTTAAGGGTTTTCAAGATCGCTGATTACGAATCCGAGGTCAGATTTACAAGATTCAAAATGGCGGATAAAAATTTCAAATACTTAATGCTTTCAGTAGTATTATTTCAGCTACAACTCGGTACTTAGGGGTTTTCTAGGTCGCTGATTACGAATCTGAGTTCAGATTTACAACATTTTAAATGGCGGTTTCAAAATGGCGGATAAAATTTCCAAAAACGGAATAATTTCATCTAAAACTCGGTACTGAGGGGTTTTCAAGGCCTCTGATTACGAATCCGTGGCCAGATTTACAGAATTCAAAATGGTGGTTCCAAAATGGCAGACTAGAATTAGAAATGTAATACAATGTGATGAAACTTAGTAATTAGAGGTGTTCGTGGTCGCTGATTACAAAATCGAAGTCAAATTTACAAAAATGAAAATGGTGGTTTCTAAATGACGAATAGGAACTTCAAAAACTTAATAATTTTAGCTAAAACTCAGTATTTAGGGGTTTTCAAGATCGCTGATTACGAATCTGAGGTCAGATTTACAATATTCAAAAGGGCGGTTTCAAAATGACGGGTCAAAATAGCAAACACCTAATAAATTGAACTTAAGCTAGGTACTCGACTACGACTATTAATTTACTATAATAATATAAAATATAAAAGTTGTATCTAATATTTTATTTTTAATTATATTATGCATAAGACCGATTTAATCTCAAATCATGCAGGCCGACAGCAACTATCTCTCCGAATCAGCTCAAATTATAGTATATTATTCTACTCGGAAAATAAACGTATACGTATTTTTTTATTTTTCGATAGCAGCAAAATTGCATGTGTTATGCTTTTTTCAAAAATTACTCCTCACATTTCGTTTCTCAAAAATCGAAAACTTTTTTCTTTTTAAATCGTTCTAATTCGTCTTTTTAAATCGTTCTAATTCGTCTTTTTAAATCGTTCTAATTCGTCTTTTTATGGATATTTGAAAATAATTCTGGTACATATTCGATGCTGTTGGTAATACTCTTTCTATCTGACAAGTTCAAAAATTTTTTTACAAAAAATCAAGGATGATATGGCATTTTTTATAAACAATGAAAAATGCTTTTTTCTCAAAAAAGCCATCTTTTTTTTTACTCAATTTTTTTTATAGATAGCTAGTCTCAATACCTATATGGTCATATACATGACATTTGGAATATTTTTGTTTTTTAAGAGATATAAACGAAATAAGAAAAAAATTTTATGTTCCCCATAGCACTGTCGTGCAAGAAAAAATCCTATGTATTTTTCCCTTTTTTATGATTTTTAGACATTTTATTGCTTTTTCTAACTTTCCTGTTAACACGAATCTTTGAGTTGATTTTCTTCTTCTTCTGTTTCTCTTTATTTAACAATTTTGTTAAAGAATGAAGAGCAGTTCGACCTGTATAAGATTTTTTCTTTTTACCTACATTTACTTTCCATACATGGGTTTTCTGAATGTCGTTATATTTAGGAGCCTTAAGCCACTCTTTTATTTTATTTTGTCTAAAAACTTCAATATCTTCTTTTGGTAGTAAGATTAGTTTAATATTATTAGTATAAGATTGAACTTTTGTTACAAAAGCATTGGCATCTTGTATTGATTCAATATGACTGTTTTGAAGATTATGTCTAGTTGCATAGTGTTTGACTAGTCCGCCAACACCATCACATGCACCTTTCCCGTGACCTGTAGCTGAAAACAACCATTTTTTATTGATGGAAGCATTTTTCATTTCATACAATTGAAATCGATTTTTAAAGTGGCTTGCTGCTCCATCTGTTATAATCGATATTTGATCTATTAAATCGGTTGAATCATTTTTCATCGAATCAATTATTTTTCCATTGCTCACAAGGCATGGGCAGAATCGTGTTTTCTATCATCACTGATGACAGCAAAAGTTTTTGTTAGTTTTCCTTGATAACAAACTGCTGTGAAAATAGAGACCTGTTGATTAACCCAGTGAGTACCTTGAATAGGGTTACTGTAAATCACTGCCCAATTTTCAGCAAAATCACCATGCAGTACTAGATGACCTGAGATAGCTGCAGCTATTTCTTTATCTTCTTTTATAGCTTTTCTTTGTATATTTTTAATATTTAAATGAACGCTTGTTTTGACTGTCCAAGAAGAAAGATCGCTAAAAAATTGGAGATTGTTAATCTTTTCTTCACAAGATGGCCATTTTCCCACATAGCAAAAACAATCTCCTCATGTTCATTAGTTGTCTCTAATCCAAACAAACTTAGGTTGGTATTTTCAGAACCTGGGCATAAAGTACATTCTTGAAAAAGACACTTATCGGACAAATTGGAGCAAACAATTGCCGATGAAAGTGTAGAACGAACTCTATGGAGGTCTGAATGTTTGCCTCCTAGGAAATTATTTAGATTATTAACGTATAAATCAAAATTTGCACAGTAAATGCACAGACACACTTCCTTCGACGGGCTCAACATAACAAACTTTGGTTTTAATGTATAAAACTTTGTTATACCGATTTTTATGTCTGGGTTTTCTTGTTTGAATAGTTTATACGCCTCTTTTAAACTGCGTGTCAAATAACGTTTTCTTTTTTTTTCTTTTTTTCCATTTTGTTGAACAGTTACATCACATTTATTAGGGCTTTGACGTGTACAGTTAAAGTCATCGTTTAGAAAATATTCCATGGCAATTTTTGTAGACTTTTCGTCCAATGGATGACCAGTATACGCGTCAGGTTCAGAATATATTCCCTTAGTTGTTACAAGTATTCTTGCTTTGTCAATCATATAAATAGTTACTTCGGGAAATGCTGATAAAATACTAGATTTTGTTAATGACGAAGGAAGCAACGTTAAAATTCTAATTTTCTCATTGATACTGTCACAATTTTCAAGCGCTACTCGCAAGTTATTGAGCCATTCATTGCAGAAGCATTGAGTCAAATTATCATGTGATGCAAACATTGTATGCTTCTGACAATTTTGAGCTAGTTGCAGATGAGAATGAAGATACTAGTTCTGATTTTTTTCTAATAATGTATCTTCGTACAGATGAATCATCAATACCTCTCTTCCTTTTAAGTGGCGAAACATTACCAAAAGAACTTGAAATTAAGGTTTCGTTTAAATGCTCAATCCATTCTGGGGTGCTAGCTCGAAAATCATGGTCTTCAGTATCACTGTCCAAGTCAGTATAATTGTCTGAATGAATCGCATCAATTATTTCCTTTGGTTCAATATTTTTAACGCGTTCATAACAATTGAAGCATACATAATCCGAACTCTGCACTGCTTTGTTAGGAAAACTTTGTCGAAGATGTTCTGCTAAATTCTCCAATTTTCTAAATTTAACAGTGGCATCATATACGTTTTTTTTGTGGGATCCAAAAAAGTTTGGACACTTGCGCCTCTTTGTTGAATAAATTTCAACCATAATTCAAGAGAAATCTTAGTATGTATAAGTAATACTATATATATTAAGATAACTAGACCGGGTTCCTTAAATAAACTAAAATAACTAACATTATCTACGTGATAGCAAAAGATGAGTTTTAGCCACCTTGCGGAGAATTCTAGTACCATGCGTTATACTCCTCTATGGTGTACACACACACATATATAAATAATCGTACACGTATTCGCCTAATGCACAGATTCTTGCTCTGCTATATACGTATAATCATTATACTTAGGGGTACATAAAATTTTTTTCTTATTTCGTTTATATCTCTTAAAAAAAAAATATTCCAAATGTCATGTATATGACCATATAGGTATTGAGACTGCTTTCTATAAAAAAAATTGAGTAAAAAAAAAGATGACTTTTTTGAGAAAAAAGCATTTTTCATTGTTTATAAAGAATGCCATATCATCCTTGATATTTTGTAAAAAAATTTTTGAACTTGGCAGATCGAAAGAGTATCACCAACAGCATCGAATATGTACAGAATTATTTTCAAATATCCATAAAAAGACGAATTAGAACGATTTAAAAAGAAAAAAGTTTTCGATTTTTGAGAAACGAAATTTGAGGAGTAATTTTTGAAAAAAGCATAACACATGCAATTTTAATGATATCAAAAATTAAAAAATACGTATACGTTTATTTTCCGAGTAGAATAATATACTATAATTTGAGCTGATTCGGAGAGACAGGTGCTGTCGGCCCGCATGATTTGAGATGAAATCGGTCATAATTTTAAAATGAACATTTTCTAAATTAATTTTACTAATTGGTTTGAAAATAGCTTTTTCTTGGATTTTCGAGAACGCTGATACCGAATCCGGTGTCAAAAAAATCACAATCAAAATGGCGGATCAAATATTGCCGTTCTAATATCCAAAGTCGATTTCTTTTTTAACCGACTTCGAAAAAGGAGGAGGTTCTCAATTCGACATGGTTTTTTTTTTTTTAGTTTGTCAAGCGATTATTCCGAAACTACTCGATCTATTCGGATGAAATATTTTTATATGGAAGGTAATTATCCTCCGGTGGTCGCATTCAAATTTTGTGATTAATTTGTCCAGTATCTCACCAGTAATTTAGTTTTTTATGAATATTTTTTCTGTACATTTCGGCCTCTGCCGACTCTGTCCGCCGATTATTCGGAAACTATTGAACCGAATTGGATAATATTTTTTTTAATGAAAGAGAATGATCTCATGTGGGTCCCATTGTATTACTGGGCCAGTATTGGGCCAGTACTACGTCAGTTCTGGTAAGTTATTATGTTTTTCTGCCGATTATTCGGAAACTATTGAACCGATTTTGATAATGTTTTTTGAATGAAAGAGAATTATCCCATGGTGGTTCCATAATATAACTGGGCCAATATGGAGCCTGTACTACGTCAGTACTGGCGTTTGTATTTTATGTTTGTCCTGCGATTATTCCAAAAAATACTTGGCTGATTCGGTTGAAAATAATTATTTCAAGCTTGCAGCTGTTTGCTTATTTCATTTTCTTTATCATTAATTATATGCAATATAATTATATTATCAATATAATTATATTGAATATAATCATATTGAAAATAAAATAACCCAGAACTCACCACGTGGAGGTGGCTGCAATTCGAGTTCCACCCAGCTCTTACCCAACCACCCAGCCAGACGTAGGAGCGGGAATGATGATATGACAATAATATAAAATGTTGTTTTTATATTTCATATATATTTCGATAATTTTGAACTCATATATTCTCGCATCCGGGACAGTCTTTCAACGAATTTGCTAGGAGATTCCTCGCGATGAATGTCTGCCATTTTCTTCATTGCTCGAGATAGGCGTTTAGATTTAGCCTCTTGCGTTTCGTGCAAACGGTCTTTTCTCTTACGTGCAGCATCCTTTGTTGGTCGACCCACATTATAATATAAATTGAATGAAACTCAGCCCTTACAACTAAAAGGTCTGAAATAAAAAAAATTTTTGAAATAAAACATCCGACTTCGAAAAATGCACTAAAAAGTGTGAAAAAAATGCACTGAAAAGTGTGAAATAATTCACAAAAATGTTCTCGAAGTCGGCGCCGAATTACAAATTGACATATACCATCACCTCTTTTTGTTTCATTGGGAATCTTATTCTTGACTAATTGTTTGATAGCGTAGTTTGCGTACCGCCGCTAGGTGGCGATGGCCTAAGCACATTAAGATTATTCCGGGGATAATACATAAAAGCTCGCGCCAGCAGTTACAATTGTAACAGTATTATTTGAATTATATGTGATAATTTAGCCGATGACTATCATTTGAGGAAGATTGTTGCATTGGAAGTTCTTTTTAAAAGCATTTTCTCTCAAACCAGTGCTTTCGATTACGAGTTATTAACTTTAAGTGGGATATACGATAGTGGGACACATATTTCGTTCCAGGTTTGACGAAATTGGACCCATTTCAATATTATTTATAAATTATATTCTTGAGCAAGGTACTACCGTCACGGACCCTATTGTGGATCAGTGCCACTATTGTGAATCAGTTTATGTTAAAACTATACTGTGAAAGTTTTGCGTTACTTTTATTTTTATTTTGAAAGCAATTATTCTTATGTATCAAAATAATTAAAGAAGTAATGCAAAACTTTTATAATGTCTATTTAGAAGTAAATGATTCACAATAGACGCACTGATCCATAATAAGGTCTGTGACGATATATGTCAATTTGTAATTCGGCGCCGACTTCGAGAACATTTCTGTGAATTATTTCACACTTTTTTTTCATATAATTTTTCTAGTTGAATCAGAAATTGTTATTAATAACCATTTACGATGCTGGATCAAGTATGAGTCGTCGCCATTTTCACAATAAATCGTATTTACGTGTAACTTGTTAGTTGATGGGGTTGCAATTTTAAATGAATTAAAATGTCTTTTTAATGAAAAATTCATTTTTACAATAACTTAGAGAATTTTAAGTGATGTTGGTGAAATTTACTCAATATTTTATTGAAAAATATTGTGGCTGATTTTTAATTTTTGATTATGAAAGAAATTTACTAAACATTTTTACGGATTTTAATAATAATAGAGAACTTGCATGAATTTGAAATTGAATACTTAAAAATAATAAACTTCCCAAGACAGTTTTATTTTGAATGCCATACATATTTATTTATGGATAGTAACATTTTAGATCACTATTTGAATCGATGTCACGTGACATCATCAAAACGTGTATCGAACACCGTAAAGCCAGCGCCATTGTGGCGACTATAAGTAATAAACAGTAGGGCTGCGAAGCCTAGCTGCAGTCGATTTAGTACCTCGTCGCAGTCGCTACAGTGGCGCTGGCTTTGCAGTTTTCGATTTTCATGTTGATGATGTTACGTAACCAATATTCAAAAAGCGATTTAAAATTTTACTGTTTTCAATGCGTTATAAATAAATTAATAAATGCAGCATAAAATATCAAGACCCATGCAATTTCTCTATTATTTCTTTATTATGTCCTTCTTACCCGTATACCCTTTCGGGTTTTTACAGGATACCTCCACCACCTCTGTGTGGAGGTATTTGATCCTAACACCCCACCTTAATTCCCCACACTGATCCCGCATTCGCCCAAGTTACCGACATTGCAGCTATCTCTACCTATGCCGATAACCTGTAACGAAGGAAAACCCGTAGGAAAAACCTCCGCCAGGACCAGTGCGCAGTCTGAGTTCTTTTTTCGGCAGGACACAGAGAGAAAAAATCCTCGATCTGCTCCCACCGGGAGTCCAACCCCGGTCGCTCAGGCTAGCGTATCTCCGCTAGCTAAGCAAGTTCCCTATTATATTATTACATTTCTTCGGTCGTACTTATTCCATTTCTGCTTCAGAATCTTCACTATTGTTGCTTTTTTGAAAATTATGACTGTTATTTACGTTATCTCTTTCTTGGGAATTTTGGTTGTCAATTACTTTTTTACGATTTCCTATAAAAAATTAAATGTCATAATAATTTTGATAATAATATTAATTTTATAATAATTTTATAAACAAACCATCTCTTTCACTTTTAATGTTTACATTTATTTCTTCCGTGATATAGTCACCAACAAAGTCAATTCTATTCTCTAGTTCTTTTTCTTTGATCCTTGTATTGCTCTTTTTGGTTTGCTTTAATATGCAATACCTTATTCCTTCTTAATACATTTATTCAATTACATAACTTAGGCAATACATTTTTTGAATTTCACAAGTTGTAGAAGGAAGAGTACACCAAAATTGGAAACTTTTTAAATTATTTATATGTAAAAATTTCAGACACAAAGTAAAACATTTTTTTGAATTTATTAGATTAAGAATGTCCATTTAATTTAATTGAACTGCAATTGAACAATAATTAGTACGCCTAAGTTCAATAAAACCTTTCTAGGATTTATTAAAAAAAGCGAATTAAAAGATCTAAAACGGTAATTTTTCTATTTGACCTAAATTTAAATGCACCCTTTCTTTAAGGACATCGGTATATAATGGGATGAACCTACGTTGCCTATTTTCATCTATTTTTATTTTTTTATATTATATAAAATATAATTATTATTTCAAACAAAATGATAGGACGTGTCTATTTTCCAAAAATAAAAAAAATATGCTTTCATAAAAATAAGTTTAGCTTTCAGAATTGTCTAATATGACATTTTCATTTATATACACGGAGAGAATTATCCGATAAAAATTACCGTAAAAATCACGGTAACCGTGAGACATTGTGCATTTCCAGGACTTTTTATATATATTTTATAAAATTATTACTTTTTATTCTATAAACTTTATTATATGAATAATAAATTTTACCTTACTGCATGGTAAATTTGACTGCTACTTAAAATTTATTAAGAAGTTGTAGAAAAAGTGCGGAGAAATATGCATAATTTTTACCGTTCAGTCACTATAAATTTTACCCTGAAGTCAGTATAAAGTCGCGGCAGCTAGCTTTAAGATGTCGGTAAAACAGACTCATGTATCGCATGGTAACTGTAAGCGCCTGCATACGCCGTATGTACGTTTAACCTTCGTTTGCACCTCGACCTCGCGGAGGGTTTTTTATTAGTTATATTACTATAGTACTTATTTAATGTATAAAAGTTTATTAAGATTAATAAATGATCTATGGTTCTAAATCGTATAAGATTTATATTTCCCTATACATAAAAAATATTTTATTTGTTAAAGCTCATACGATGTTGCTTGTTCATAACAACTCTAAAATCTATATTTTTTGTAAAAATCAAGATAATAATGTAAATTTTCCACGAATTAAATTTTTTGTTGATTGTATTTATCATTGTATTGCACCATATTGTATGAATTTCATTATTGTATTCTAGGTTAAAACCTTTTGAAATTAATTTTATTATGAAGATAAATAACGATCTAAAAAATGTTAAATTGTCATATTTTTATTATGCAAGTGCGATATTTACATTTATGTATACATAACTTAACCTATAATTTTATATCAAATTTATTTCTTCTAATCCAATAAAATAATTACACTTCCTAAATAATAAATAAATAAGTCAGCGTAATTATAAAAAACAATCCTTAAAAATATTATATAAGATTATACTACTTAAAAATAATGTTAGTCGTACTACATTATATCAGGCCATTTTTACCCTTCTGTACTAGAATTTTTACCGTTCAGTTTAGCAAAATTCACGGTGTGAACTAAGTAAAATGTACTCAGATGGCGCTATGTCCCGCTCTTACTATTACTGAACGGTAATTTTTACCGTAAATTTAATTGTAATTTTTACAAGAAAATTCTCTCTGTGTAGCAATGAGAGAGCGGTGTTGGCTCAGCGGTTGGCGTGTTACTCACAGAAACAACACTGTTCTTGCACTCGGATTTTTTTCTGAGTTGTTTTCAACGGGAAAAGTACTCTGGACATCGGCTGTTTAAAGGCAGATTTTTCCCCGGAATTTTCCTTCAGTGTAATTCCGGATTTTTTCCTGGAATTTTCCTTCAGTGTAATTCCGGGTTTTTCCTGGCCTCACAAGCGCAAACAGGTGGAATTGCGAAACAGTGTGTAGGGAATCAGGTGTTGGTAAGGTAGAAAAAGATAACCAATCCGATGCTACGGCAGGGAGCGCCGGCTTTACCGGCAAGGAGCTGGTCCCTGAAATATGTGACCCTCTCCGGAAAGGCTGCACTTGGAAGCTGACCCGATGCCTCCTTGGGAGCAGAGAGTGTCGGCTTAACCGACCTGCAAGCTCTGGCCTGAAAAAGGATCTTCACCGAAGACGCTTCCCAGTGAAGGATATATAGGAAGGGATATAGGAAAAGGATAAAGGATCTGGCACTACTTCCACACAGAGGTGGTGGAAGGCCCCACACTTACCTGGCCTACTAGGCTGTAAGCGGTAATGAGAAAAAATATATATATGTATATAGCAATGAAACATATATAAGAATACGCAAAATGTTATAAAATCATATGGCATTACATTTTAAATTGGCTTTGTCAATAGATACGTGAAAACATTTGCAATTTTACTATTGAATCTTATAATTTTTGAGAGCACTGAAATACGTAAAAAATAGGAACTGAAGTATTAAAAAAAATTCATGTCTTAGGGTATAAAATGCGGTAAAAAATAGTAGTTAAGGAATAAAATTTTAAAACGAAAAAAATAAATAAACAGTAGATGATATTGTAATTGTACGTTCAAATTAAAACAAAACAGCAACGTAGATTTCTCCAGGTGAGATTTGCATATTCTAAAATAATATTACATACTCTCTTAAATACGTCGTTTCACAGGTGTCATTCCCTTACATGTGTGTTGGATATTTCGCGTTTTAAGTCTAGCTGACCCTGAACATGACCATCTACTTAGCACAGTGGGCACATACATTTCTCGCAATAGCAATTATGTGCACAAGCTGTCACTTTCTGAGTTTTTCTTTATATCGTTCCACTTGTTTTCTTGTACGGAAACATCTCCAAGAAGATGTACCATTTTGACCTGTCAAATGTTTCTTACTTTTTTTTTTAATGTTTGCACAATAACAAAACGATAAAAGAGACGTAAGATTTTGAACACAAAATCAATTTTTTACACATTATAAAGTAAAACATAATACTTTTTAAAATACAATTATAAACATCAATATAAATAATATTATAGTTTGGTTTCGTAATCAACTACTTTGGAAACCCCTAAGTACCGAGTTTTAGATGAAATTATTCAGTTTTTGGAAATTTTATCCGACATTTTGAAACTGTCATTTTGAATCTTTTAAATCTGACCTTGGATCCGTAATCAGCTACCTTGAAAACCCCTACGTACCGACTTTTAGCTAAAAAGATTCTAATCTTTTAATTTCTATCCGCCATTTTAAAACTGCCATTTAAAATTTTGTAAATCTGAACTCAGATTCGTAATCAGCGACCTAGAAAACCCCTACGTACCGAGTTTTAGCTAAAATAATACTACTGAAAGTATTAAGTATTTGACATATTTATCCGCCATTTTGAATCGTGTAAATCTGACCTCGGATTCGTAATCAGCAATCTCGAAAACCCTTAAATACCTAGTTATGCTGATTTTTTACAATTTTATGAGCCATCTTGAAACCGCCATTTTCAATTTTGTAAATTTGACCTCGGATTTGTAATCAGCGACCTCAAAAACCGCTATAAACTAAGTTTCATGACGTAATTTCGTATTTCTAATTATAGTCCGCCACTTTGTATCTACCATTTTGAAGTTTAAAATTCTGACTGCAAATTCGTAATCAACGTCCCCAAAAACCCCTATACACACCTTTTCATAAAAAATCTAAAGGAAAAAATGTTTGCTTCAAAGAGTTATGCCATATCCATCACTTGATGTTAAGTTCAATCCAGGTCGAATCCAGGCTGAATCGACCTCGATATCCACCCCGATCCAGGCGGAAATCCAGCTCGATTCAGGAGGCGATCCACCTGGATCGCTTCAGCAAGGTACGATCCAGGCCTTTCAGAGACGATGGCCAGGTGTTACGGACAGAGAAAAATTAAGTGTAGATTCGCTTCCTGGCTTATGCTGTTTACGTATAGACATTATATTCGAGTGAGGCGTGTATACTTCAGTTGCTCTCGGATATGAGGTCTCGGTGTTACGCATGGAGAAAAATGAAGTCTAGATAGTGTGCTCCGAGGCTTTTGATGTTTACATGGATATTCCCTTTGAGTGTAACATGGATACAACTCAGGCTTCTCAGAAAAAATGCCCAGGTGTTACGCACGGAGAAAAATTAAGTTTAGATAGTGCGCTACGGGACTTTTGATGTCAACGCACACGTGCTCCTTGAGTTATACAGTGAGTATATTGTCTGGGATCTTCAAAGACGAGGTCCAGGTGTTTAGCACCTATAAAAAACCTTAGTAGATTGTACGCTTTGTCCTTTTCATGACAACGTGCACATCGATCTCGAGTACGGCACGTATATTAGCCAGGACTCTCGGAGACGAAGTCCAACAATCAAGTCTAGATTGTGCGCTTCAAGACTTTTGATGTGTATGTGCATATAGTCCTCGAATACGACGTGCATATTACCAGAGGGCTCGCCCGAGGTGCTATCCACTCAAAAAAGTGCTTCAGTGATTGCACATTTCATGGAATTTCACAGCGATTTAATTTATTATTTCACGGGAAAGTGTTTTAGTTATTTCTGGTGATTTCAAAGTAAACGATGAAATAGATTTTATGCAAATACACAGAGTAATTTTCAAATACAAAAGCATTCGTATAAAATTTCCATGAAAAGAATATACACTACACTCATTCATCCCAGGGAAAGCAATTTTGAATTAATAGAAAAACGTTAAAATAAAATAATTTACAATTATATTTAAATGTCTTTATATTTGGAAATTGCTATCTTTAAGGTCGTATGGTTTACAATAAGGATAGTTTAGTTTTGTGTTAGCGGTAGGGGTACTACGCATGGGTTAGTTGGGTTCAGAGTTTAGAGTTCCCTTGAATATTTTTGTATTTTAGAAATTGCTGTCTCTGGGGTACTTGAGTTTAGATTGTAGAATTGTATTTATATGTGCTGTACATTCTGCCGTTCTAATGAATAAAGTGGATATCTGAATTTTCGCTGTTCGGAAATATTGAGTAAAATTTATAATCAATCATCAATTTTAAACTCGTTTTGCTAAATATTTACAGCCATAATTATTGATATTGATCACATTTGCTCAATAGTTCCGTCCGAGTGAAAATACAAAGAGCCACTTTCTGCATCAGTAAGGCCCTCTGTCGAAATCATAAAATTTAATATAACATAAGGAAACGCAAGGAAACGTGGAAAAGTGTGAGTAATCATAAGAAAATGTAATAAAAAGTAAGAAAACGTAACAAAGCATAAGAAACTGTTTGATTTCGGACGTATTTTACGTATTTTTTCTAAAAGCAAGTATTGTCAAGTTGTAAGGGGAAAATGAAAAAAGCACACGATATTGAAATCACTAACTTGAAATAAATGAACTTTTGACACGTATGCAATAATCATATTTTGTTATAAGCTTGTATGAATATTCTGTTTGAAATACTTTCGAATTTATAAAACCAAATGTCACATCTAACATACAAATACAAACCATGCGGAGCGCAGTTGAAATAGCTATTATGTTTATTACACTATGGATGTATTATCATTTGAAAAAGTAATTTAAATGATAATGAAAGTCGGCAGAAACAGCTTCGATTTAAGCTTTGTTTCGAAAAAAAAAATATTATTATGATCCAAATTTATTAACAATTAAATATGCAGCTTGAAAGTGAATGACCAATATAGTATACAATCTGCAAGATTGTATACTATATAAAAATATCCTAAAAGAAAATAGGAGTAGTCAAAGAGGTTTTATTTAAGCTACGTCTCGTATAAAAATATTAATTTATTAGAGAGTTATGAACAATAAGTTTGAAATAGATTAAAGTTTTATGTGAAAGAAAGCTTCAACTGTACCTTTTCCCATTTACTTTTAACTATAAAAAGGTTTATTTGTAGGTATCACAAAATACCACCTAAAGCCTTATCATGATTAGTGATCCGTATTCCAGGTCATCTCCTTTTAGGAAGACCTACGCAACCTTTCTGTATATATCTGTGACTTCCAGGAATAAACACTTAACTGACTTTTTCGAGATCTTGTTTTTTCGATCGTGTTTTCGAGATATTGAGGTTTTAATGATTGCATTGTTGCGCTAAATCGAAATGTAAGAGTTTTCAGGTAACACAATTTTTATTAACACTTTAAGGACGGCTAAAGTATAAGACGATTTTTTTGGTCTTCAATACATTAAACAAGTAAAAAAATTTGAAGATTTCTTTGTTTATGCGTATAGTTCTATTAAGATCATAAGCAATACAAATACCGCTTGCTAAAATTTTTTTATTAAACTGTGGTTTGTTTACAGAGACAAAATTAAATTTCTTTTTTACATTTTATGACCCATATTTGACCCGTACCACCCTTAAAGTGTTATATAAGGTATCAAATACCAAGTTAATTGCTGCCTTAGCGTTAAAAAGTACTCTTACATCCCTGAGAAAATGCACATAAAAGCAAAAATAGTGTAGTTAAGTGGTTATTCTGGGAAATGATATACGGGGGGAGGTATTCTGTCAGAAGGCTAAATTTTTAGATGGACATTTTTTCAGAAAAAATACAGAATGCAATATATTTATAATACAATATTATAAAATAAACCACTTTAAAGCAAGATCCAAAATTATTATTAGCTTTTGTGGGCGTATGTTACATGCGAGAATGTACTTAAGCGTAGGCCTGAGTTGAACCCAAAAAAAAACTTTTTCTGCACGAGTCCAGAGAATTGTTTATGTTTAGAAGCAATCATTCTGAAAATTCTTATGCTATGACCACACAATACTATCTTAAATATTACCGCTGTAAATCCTCAGAAGCTTAATCCTTCACGTCACAATAAATTACTATTGTCAATACTATATTTATCGGAAGCACTTTGCGGCGTGCACAGTTCTATGTGACATGATGAACGAAAATAACAATTTTTACGCTTACTCGACCCCTTTTGACACGTACTAAAACTTTTACGGTTTACATTTTCGTTAAAATTTTTTTATTATTCTTTTTCGTAGACTTAATTAAGTTTTTAAAAAGTTTAATTTTTTTTCCAAAAATCGATTTAATTTCCGAAAAAAATAATACTGAAAAATTTTAACGAAAATGTAAACCGTAAAAGTTGTAGTACGTGTCAAAAGGAGTCGAATAACCGTCGAAAAAATCTTTTTCGTGCACGCCATAAGGTCCTTCCGATAAATATAATATTGACAATAGTGACTTATCGTGACGTGTAAGATCAAGATTCTGAGGATTTACAGCGGTAATATTTAAGATAGTATTGTGTTTTGATAGCATAAAAATTTTCAGAATAATTGCTTCTAAACATAGATAGTTCTCTGGACTTGTACATAAAAAGTTTTTTTTTGGGTTGAACTCAGGCCCAATCCCTTAAGTTGTTATTCCGAGAATACCGTTGCTTAATTTTTGTAAATGGTATAACAAGTATTTAAAAAATATTTAATGTGGTATAAACCTTTTCAAAAACAATATTTTGTTGACAATAATATAAAGTTTTAAAGAATGTTGTAACCCTTTATGGACGATTTTAGAATGAACTTAAGTGGTTATTCCAGGCATAATTTGCACAAAGATACAGTTAAGTGGGTGTGCACTTGGCTGGCACTGGCATATATGTAAGTTTCGGTATTTTCTACGACATTTAAACGAAAAAGAATTATAAAATAGGGAAAACATATTAAAATTGAATTAAACTCAACTTTTAAAAAAAGTCACTAAAGTGGTTATTCCTGCAAACCACAGATATGTAACTAAACAAATTTAGATACGCATATTTTAATTAAAAATCTACATGAAACTTCGTTTTATTAAGATCTTTAGAATTGTTTTCCATATCTATACTTTGCTGAGACATTCAACAACTGGTGTGACAGTTGGTGGCTATCGAGTCAATGGAACATTGCAAGGTAGTCGATAAACTAAAATTTTTGGAAAACCTAACTCCGGCTTGGAAAATGGCATTTGACTTGACTGAAAATAAATAAAATTCCTTAAATAGAAACAATATAAGGCATGAAAATTTTGTTAATATAATTAACAAAATATTACAAAAACAAAGAAAAAGCAAAAGAAATTTCTATTAATGTGTAAAACAGCATTAACAAGAATAATTTAAAAAGTATCAATGCATAATGTTGAGTTATTTCTCTATTTATATAATAAAGTTTATAGAATGTATCACTTACAAAAGATTTTGTTAAAAATGCAAATCCTTTTTCATAATTCACAATGTAATAAGAACGTAATTAATTGTTAGATATTAAGTGCTATCAGAGATCACATAAGAAAATTGGCTGTATTCGAGGACAATATGCATGTAGACGTCAAAAACTTTGGAGCACACAATCTAAACTTGATTTTTCTCGATGCGCAACACCTGGACCTCATCACAGAACCCTGGGAAATAATCAAGTAATATATATCATAAGTTGGGATAATGTTTACGTACTATAAATAATTCTTTAACTATTCCTTCATGTTATGACTTAATACTATAGAACATGCAACACAATCCACTTCTTCAACAAAAAATATCTTCATATATTGTCAATGATGTATAAATAAATGGTAAGCTATTTTTTATGGATCCAGAAGGCACCTTCAATAAATTGAAGAAATGAAAATTTCTCATTTTAAAAATAGGTACATCACTCTAAAAGAGTAAAAGTCGACACAAAAAAGTGTAACTTTAAAAGCTTACTCCTTTAAAAATAGTAAAATACTAATTTTCTGCTTTTCAAAAGTTTGAAAGAGTGAATTTATGAGTGCATTTTTTCAGAAGAGTAAAAACCTGAATTTCTACTTAACTGAATTAAAGTTTTATTACATAACTTAAAGGTTAATGACTGATAACGAGGTCCAGGTACTGCTCTCTGTAGCTTCTGATGTCTAGATGTATGTACTAGTTGGAGTTGTCCAAATGCTTAGAATGGCTGATGACAAGGTCATAAGTAGTGTGGTCCATAGCAGTTCTTGGTGCCAAAGTTTAGATGTATAAATAAAACCTAAACCAAATACAACCTAAATCTTGTAACTGATTACCATAATTACATAAACATTTGCGGTTGTAACTATTATGCACATCAAGATACTGGAAAGTACGGAGTGCACTAGTTAGACCACGTCACTGGCACTTATATTCGACTAATCACCTTCTACAACTTGTATGTACATCTACACACCAGAAGAAACAACGAAGCACACTTCTTGTATCGTCATCTTCCACCAAAGAAACCTCGAGACCTTCTGTAATTAGTACACAAATCTCAACACCAAAAAGTATAGACGAAACAACTTGGCCTGTACTATCGGCCTCCATAAACATTTAGACAGCTTCTGCAACTAGTATGTACAATAAGACACCAAAAAGTACGGAGAGCACTACCTGGACTTCGTCATTGGCCACCTTAACCAGTATATCTACATTTTGTAATAATACACTTTCTTTTAGTAAAGGAGAAATTTAGGAATTATTCTTTTGACAAGAGTAACTCATAAATTTACTCTTTTAAACTTTTGAAATGAAAAAAATTAGTATTTTACTCTTTTCAAACGAGTAAATTGCTAGAATTGAACTTTCTTGAGATGATTATTACTCTCAAAGCAATGTTCTAGAAACACAAACACTGAGCAGGCAATCCTGTAATGTACAGCACTGAAAAGTACCGAGTGCACTACACAGTCCACGTCACTGGCCCTAATATTTGCCTACACATACCCTAACAACAAGTCATCCTGCACCAAAGAAACCTCGAACCCTTCTCCAGTTAACACCAAAAAGTACACAACACACAACTTGGCCTTTATTATCGGCCTCCATAAACATCTAGACACCGTCTGAAACTAGTATGTACAATAAAGACACCAGAAAGTACGAAGAGCACTACCTGGACTTCATCATTGGCCACCTTAACCGACGATTTGACGACAATCACCAGGCAATCCTGATGTACAGCGTTGCTGTACAAAACCACAAATGCATGGATTGAGTTAACTGTCTTAAAGAATATCTGGAAAACTGTCTTGAAAAACTGAAATTTTTCATGCGTTTAAACCATCTTACATTATATCTGGTCAATAGTAAGATAGTTTACTTTTGCTGTTGAAATTTTCTTGACCCAGGAAAATAGATGCCAACAGACATTAACAATTAATGGAACATTATAAGTATTTAATTTTGAAGTTTGCAGCTACACTTGTACAACGATGGTAATGCTATTTCATGATGATTTTTTATTTCATCCAAAGGTATTAGCCCCAGGCTATGTCCTACTTTATGATGATAAATTGGTTGCCTTGTCACTACATCAACAACCTTTTAAACTACATATTCAAATAAAATTTTAAAACATAAATATGCTATACTTTGTGCTACACGTGAAGTTGTCTGCTACCTTGCAAGCTTCAGTGCGGCAACTTAAATACTATTCATTTCGGGATTAAATCCTATTGGAGGAGGCCATCGGCGGCCATATTGAACCATTTTTATACCCAGTGCTGGTTGGAGTGTATTTGCGTGCATGTGTGTGCGTATGTGTCTGTGTATGTGTTTGTCTGAATGTGTGTTTGTGCGTGTATGTATGCAAGTGTACATGTGAGTGTATGTTTTTAAATGTGTGTGTTTGTGTGTGTCTATGTGTATGTGTTTGTGGGTGAATATCGGTACAGCCATTCCTAAGTAGCTAAACGGTGTAAAAAGTGTACAGAAATTATTGACAAAAATATGGTTTTTTGTTTGTACTGGTATTATACTGTGCCAGTACTGACCCAAAACTCTATGGAACCACCACAGGCTGACCCTCTAATAAATGTAAAAACCATTTTTTAAATTGGTTCAACCGTTCCTGAGTAATCGGTGAATATACATAACAAAAAGAACATACGAGTCAAGCATAGATCCTCCTTCTTTTTGGAGTAGGTTAAGAAGGGAAAAAGCTAGAAACACTATGAGAGTGAGAATATGAATGTATGTGTGTATATATGTGTAAAGAAGAAAAAGATAAAGAAAGTGATAGCATAATAAAGAAACACAATAATTGCTTTGTTGTACTGCTCCCACTGACCGTGCTACTAAGGATCCTACTATCCATGCACCCCACTATCCTCGTATTTTACTATCCACGCCAATTTCTCAGAACAAAATAAGTTGTCTTCTCATATGAAAAATCTGAGAAAAAATTGTCTTTTGAGATAGAACTTCACCGTATATCTGATTTAAAATTTGTATAACTTTCGTAGGTATTGCTGTACTATTACTATTATCGTATTACAACCTCCTAAGGGGTCATTCGCAAATTTTGTCACACTGTTTTTGAGAATTTTTGATCCCCCCTCCGTCCAAGTAACGCATTTTCACTGATTTTCCCATGTCATTAGTACACACTGTCACCCCCCTCCCTCCCTCCCTCCCCCTTCAAAGCGTGACATAATTTATGAATAACCTCTAATAGCACACCTCATCTATAAATGTATTTTTAAGCAGGTTAATAAATTAAACGATAATTTAATAATAATGCTTCAGATAAGAAGTCATGTGAAAAATGTGGTACAATCTCAGGCGTTTTTCCACTTAATACTTTAGTAGAAAGTCATCTGATTTTTTCCAGTAGTCGCATCGTTTAATGCTTCAATTAAAACTATATGATTACACTAACAGTTTTTTTGTATAACTACTTAATTCGTACAAATGATTCCATATACAAAAAGAATATTAATATATTTAATATCTATTTCCCGTAATTCACATTGATATGGTTGACTACTGAATTCTGGCGCGCGTGGCGCGCCTGAGATGCCCTAATGTAGTTAAATAATACATAAAGGAAGTCTTTGCTATGCTAGTCTTGACTTTTGGAAATACTTATTATACGACTTTACCATAAGAACTGTTTACCAAAACTGTGGGTAAAGTGGACAATTTTTAACTACTAAGAACATCTTTAATTAAAATTCAGAGAGTACATTTTTTTGCAAAAAACTCATGAGGTATTAGAGTTAAAGATTTAAACATCATGTCTCAATAGTTTCCGAAGCCCCAAACCCCGATATATATCTACTGGGAATCGAATGTTCCTTAAAGTGGTCACATTACTTGCACCCACCTTAGTTTTGGAATCGAAAAGGACGATAAACCAGCCATCGGAACGTCGTCAAAATTAAATTTATGGTGCTAAGTGAATCATCATACATCGTTCCAACCGCAAAATTAGTAACATGAGTTAATATGACAAAACTATGGGATACACCCGAATATCAATGGTTACTACATTGATTTTACTACTTTTCTTTACTACATTCGATTGCAATAAAATTAGTCATTACATCCCGAGCGAATGATCACATATTCTACATGCTAATTATATTCAATACATACTCTGGTACGATGTAAATGTGACACAAGTTGAGTGTACCCAATATGGCTCTTTTGAGCATTTATCATAGTGAAGTAATGAAAGAATTTTAAAAGGTACATAACCATGCGATAAAATAATGTATGCTACTGAAATGCTGACGATGCGGAGTAACATCGAGGGCAGTATCGCCTTGGGCGAATTTCCATACTCAATATCACCGCAAATTAGACTCCAAAAGTTGTAGTTTTAAATCATATGCCCAAATCATTGTCTAACTATTAAATGAAGATAATAAGCATTTGATCTTGAGCCTATTATTTTCTCAATCCCGTTATAAATGAAAGTATTATTTATTACTTTTTTATAGTGCTTTTCTTTGAATACGCTTGTATTTTTTATACAATTTTTTATCACTATGTCTATCCAGAACGACGTGGTCATTTTTATAACAAAAAGGCTCATTTTATTCGTTTTTTATAAAAATTCAAATTAAAAGAAAAATTTAAGGATTCATAAACTAGTGTTTGATTTATAACGATTTTTCCATTTTACGATATTCTAAAATTGATAAGGCAAATTATGAATATAAGCTTTATTTTAGCTAGATTAAATGTACCTTTTTTTAATAGGATACTATATTTCTATAGTAATTAGGTTATTAATAAACAATATCGATTAACATTAATATATTAGTACCAATAATTTCATATCCAAATTTCATGAACAAGAAGAGGGCACACCCTCTGAGAAACGAAATTCCGTCAGACTTTAAGAGGCGTTTTCTGGTACCAAAAAATGAAGCCTAGTACCCGTAATTCATTCTAATGAGCCCTTGTTCTCGAGATATGAGGTAATTTAATCGAAATATTCGTTATTTTAAAGATAAAAGATACCTCTTATTCTAACCATAACTCTACAAGTATTTATTATGGATAAATAACTCAAAATATAATAAAAAGAAAGCAATGAGACCTTTAATTTAAGCTCTGTTATAAAACTATTAATCTGATCCAAAATTATTTATAATTGAAAATCTATTTCATTAAAATAACGAATATTTCGAGTAAATTACCTCATATCTCGAGAACACGGACCCATTAGAATGCATTACGGATACTAGGCTTCATTTTTGGATTCTAGAATACAGCTCCCGAAGTCTGCCCTAATTTCGTTTCCCGGAGGGTGTGTTCTCTCCTTGTAAATGCGAATGAATTAAGTGTTTGGAGCAATATTTGTATTAATACATAAAGCTTACATTAAACAATTCCCAAGTTTTCTTTCAGGTGGCGTAACTTTACTCGTAGGTCGAAATAAAATCTATATACCGCTTTGACACAGTCACCATTATATACGTTTTGTTATTCGCATCTGCCGGCGAAAAGAATTTAATATTTTTTTATATTACTTTGTAGGCACAGAGAAGCTTACGTAACACGATGTAGTTATATAGAAAGGAGAGAACGAGAAATTACTATAGTGGGAGCGGGGAAAACAAGAAAATCAGCGAGACGGGACTATTCGAGCGATGACGATGGGATGCGACGCGCGCGCGCCTCTTCTTGCCGTACGGGGCTTCGCGTTCAGGAATTCCGTTCACGCGCTCGATATCGCTCACGGATTCTCTCTCTCTCTCTCTCTCTCTCTCTCTCTCTCTCTCTCTCTCTCTCTCTCTCTCTCTCTCTCTCTCTCTCTCTCTTTCTCATTTCGCCGCGTCCCCGCGTCTGTCAGTCTTTCTGTTTCTCTTATTCACCCTGTCGCTTTTTCTTTGTGTCTGCAAGCCACCCCTAAACAGTTACTCTAAAACCTATCCAAAGTAATGTAGAATTTCGAGATCTATTACTATTACGTAAGTTCGAGGACTTGGTTTTTCTCTTTATGCATCACTTTCAGTATGAATATTTCAGTCTGCAAAAATTGAACGTTAAGGATTCTAAAAAGAATTTCGATCAGTAGCTAAAGTATACGTTTCAAATAGCTACTATTAGAAGCTGAAAGAGATCTGGAAGGGAAAACAATCCTTATGTTTGTATTAATCAGATTTATTAAATATATCGATGTATCTGCTTTCATAAATTCGTTTTCAAATACTCGAAAACTCTGAACCAAATTAGTATATTACTGAGTACACACTGAGAAAATAATATCGTTAATTTCATTCCATGCAATTGCGATATCGTAATTTTTTTGATTCATATATCGTATAGCGAATTGGTTCGATATAATGTAATAAGATGGCTATAGATTCAGCTCAGAATAGTTCGACTACTACAAGAAATTAAGCTTTTTAAACATGTATTTTGATGCACAAATTAAGATTTCAGATTACTAATTTTTCATCATATTGCATCTAAAACTGAATAATTACGATATGAACACATACATTTTTACAATATGGTGTTGAGAGAGTTACGATATATAACGCATGTGTTGCGATACAGTTTTTTCAGTGTAATACTCGTATTAAGCTACTTAGTGTTACCGTTTGGTAGCGTAACGTTTAACTCGTAAGTGGTTGAATTTCTTCTTGATCACTATATAAAACTGATAAGCATCTAACTTACATAATATACGTATTATATAGGTGCAAAATAATTACAGGCAATTATTAATTATCTTATGTAAACATTTCTATATGCTATAAGTTACATTTTTTTATTAATTATAATAACTAGTAATTTTTATCTTAAAGCATATAATGAATTCTTCAAGAACACGTTATATTAACATTTCTTACAAAAGAAACAGCACAAATAGAATTGTTTATGAATTCAAGCGGGCTTATCGTGTAGAAATGAAAAGCTCTTTATGAATTTTTCAAAGTTAAATTATGATTAACCTCATGAATTCATACTCACTATCACGTGTCCAAAAAGAACTATTGAAGAGATATTTTTGCTCATTGGATACTAAGGTGGTTCAAAATTCTCAAAACCTTTCAAATTTCAAAAGTAAACCTATCAAAAATTGGTATCTGAAAAACAATAAGTTTCTTGTAAGCTGGGTGCGTAACGTTTACATTTAAAGATGGCTACCTTGTCCTAAGAGCGTTGCTTCCTCAGAGAGGAAGCTTTGTGTAGGTAAAAAGAAAGTTATGCTAAAATCATTATAGAAACATGTTTTGAGACATTAAAATACACTATTTTTAGAAAATAACCTAATTGGTTGACCACCCCGACTAAAAAAATTTTTTTTAAGGAGTTCAGGAATTACTCATATATGTGCACTGATGGAGACGTATTTATCACTTATCTTGATTAATTTTATCTACTTTTTCTCTATTAATTTTTTAAATCGAAAAGTTATAGGTTTTCAAATGGGATAATTTTCAAATATAAAATAGGAATATATATATATATATATATATATATATATATATATATATATATATATATATATATATACATCATGATGCAGTAATTTTGTACGAGAACTAAAACTTTATTTCAACTAAAGTTTCACCTGCAAGTACGGAAGTAAAAGTATTATTTCAGAAACTTTCAAGTACGTAAAGTAACTAAAATATAATATATTGATATCCATTAATCAAATGACATATAAACTAATTTGTAGTGCAATTAATATTACGTGGAGACTTACAGTGACGTAACTTGATATTCGAATTTTTTCTCATTATGATTCTAGTAAAAATTTTACATTTTCACAGATAAAGTCTACTTTTATATAAATGGAATAATTAAATAATTAATTCTTCATTGAAAGTGCTGAAACTAGTAAGTTGATAATTTTACCGACACCTTAAATTACGGGTAAGATGTTATACGAGCAATATACTAAGTAGATGCAACTTGTATTTTTGTCGAAAATTAGCTGAAAGACTAATTTTTATTTCATTAAATATCTATTTAGTTTATATTACACTGAAAAATTATTATACAATTTTGATTATACTAACATTAGCAAGTATTATTTAAGAGTTATTTATGCTATAAATTACGAATTTCAACTTTTATATTAAAATTAGTTGCATTCTGTGAAAATTATTCGCATGTTTGATAGTTAATGATAAAATCGCACATCCAAAACAAGACTATGCCAACTCAAAATATAATGCTTTTGTAAATCCAAGCTAGTAGAATCAATTTTTCATAAGATAATTTTTCTTTACTTGAATTTTATTATTCTATTACACTTTATAATCTTTTTCAACTAATTGTTGTAGTGTATTGGGGATTATTATTTTTATATAACTTATTTTATGAATGCAAATTCAGTTAAAAAAAATTTGTGTTGGTATAGTCCTGTTCTGGGGGTGCGAAACAATACTCATAAAGGGAGACCGTTGAGCTTGGTGGGTCACGAATTTTGATGAAATTTTGAGAATTGGTTTCTACTATCCAAAACTGAAACCCAATACCCATAGCTTTATTTAATAGGCCTTTATATAGCAAATACCGCTTATTTAATTAACGTTGATAGTATATATATTATTTTTAACTTTACGTATATGCACAATACTAATTTTAAATTTATCTCTCATCAAAATCTGTGGCTGAAACTCCATAGACTCCTATTGCCAGTAGAAGAATTACAAACAATCCAAACTTAAATCTATATAATGGTAATATTAGAATTACATACCTTATTTATTTATTTATATTATTTTTGAAATCCCTTTTATCTATATATTTTGGGGCCTGCGGCGGCTCAGTCGGTAGAGTGTCGGATTCCCACGCCGGTGACCCGGGTTCAAATCCTAGTCTCTGCCGATTGATACAAGCACCTCTGTAAAAATTACATGTGCTTTGTTTACAAACACACCGCAGACCTCCGTCGTCAATTAGCACCACATGGGAGCACAAACACGGCGACGTTAATAAAAAAAAAAAAAAAATCTATATATTTAAAAATAAACGTAAACTTGGACTTTAACCTTATGTAAAAACAAAAAAGTTCTTCAAATACTACAGTGTTACTGACTGATTATATTGTAATCAATGTGGTATTTGAGAGTAAAAATAAAAAAAATATAATTTCTTTTTCTTTATTTATATGACTTTTTTCTTGTTCACATTGCAGAACTCAAGCTTATCAATCTGAGATTTATCTTCATATCGGCTGGGAAAAATACACGTTCAGAATGAATAACGATGCTTCGCCACGAATTTAGGACACGAAAAATAAAGTCAAGTGAACGATGGTCGATAAGATTAACTGGTTATGAAAAGAACGTACGTAAAAGTTTTATAAAAGATCTTTTATTATAATAAGGGTCATTATTAATCAGTCGTATTAGGTAAATTTACGATACACAGGATGACATTAAATCACTCATAGTCAGACAACAAATATTGAAATTTGCAAATACTTGCATTCATATACATTTATTACATTCATTGGAAATTCCAATTTTCTCATAATTAGTTATACTAATCATATAACAACACAAACAGCTCATGCAGAATAAATACATACTTTAAAATTTCGCTGATGTTAAACATATTATTAAGTATTAGACGTTGCTGAATGCATTAAATCCTTGTATGCTTTATTATGTTAATGCGCTACAATGTATTATTATAATATTAGAGTTTTACGGCAACATTATCAAAAATATGTTTGTATAATATATTAATAAATGAATATTTCATACGGTTTTAGGAAATTCTATTTAAACCTAGATGATTTAATAATTCGTAAATATTTTTCTATAGAAAATCGTTCGTACAAAATATTGGAGTTCATCCACCATGAACAAAAATTACAGTACATTCCTTCAGAGCACATCTTATATATTGCGTAAGTGAATAGAATAATCAATTAAATGGAAACATTGTTTGGAAACTGTATTATAGCAATACATGACAGCATCATACTTTCTAGGAAATAATACTTCTACCATTAATAATATATCCTTCCAGCAATAATATATCCTTCTTTGTAAATATATATGTTGTTTAAAAATTCATTTCAAAGAATTTACATAATATACCACAAAATATTTCAGTACAAGTTCATTTTATTTTGCTCAAATTTTCTTATTAAATAAAAAAATCGTTCATACTAAAATATTTTATTTCTTAAATATGAAATAAATGCAAGTATTGACATCATACTTTTGTAGAATATGATAGTATTAAGCTATCATATTAACATTGTGGTGGTACTATTTTAAAAGTTTACTATAATTCTTTTATTATATATTTATATTTATATTTTACTTTGTCATGCCATACTTATAATTTCAAAATATTATGCGTACTGATATTATTTATATTTTTGCAAAAATGGTCAATATCCATGTATAGTATTTTATAGTATTTTCATTTACTCAGCAAAAAGAATGGCAATCTATAATAGTATAATTAACTTAATTAACGCTTTGTAATCATCAATTATAAATACAAATGTTCGCCATGAATTATTGTAGTTATCCTAATTCGGGGGTCCAACTCCCGTCAGAGCACGCTGTAATCACTGCTGAAATTTATAATAAGTCACGTGATTTGTGGAGGCAAGTTTAAACACGAAGAATAAATTAATTATATTTTGTTACCTAGTCAGTTAAAGGGTCTCATATCATTTTGGAAGTATTTGAATTGATTATAATTCCATTTTATCAGCTCAAACTCTGTAACTATAAAATAGATTTTTACTAACGTTTATTTGGGATTCTGAGACCTCTGTTTTCTTCTAACTTTCAGTAGTTCTAAATCCAACCACCAGGTGGGGACTACTTTGCTTGGACCCCCTAATATTTACTGAATATAAAAGCTAAAAATAATTAATTGAATGTTTTTGAATATTATTAAATTAACACACATAACTAGTTTTAGCTTTCTATTGATAAAATAATGAAACACTATGTAGTTTATGTATGTTATAATCAATCGCATCATTCTAGTCGGCAAATCTGCGTTATACGTGAAGCTTATAATCTAAATACATATTTTATCCATTTCAAACTTTCTAAAAAATTTTTAATTGGATCTGTAGTTTAATTAAAAATTGTATTTTAAAATAGCTGAGTAAACTATCTGGTCTGAATTGTTTTGTAATCTCACTAAAGTGAGGAAGTACTCGTGGAATATTTCTGTTTACTAAACGGTATATTGTAAAACAAGTAAAACCACTTACTTAGAAATATGCTTTGACAATTGAAAATAAAAAAATCCTGTATTTCTATCTACAAGAAATAAAAAAATGAAGCATGATATAACAATTTTTGTTCAAATTCTTATGTAGCTCTATTTTATTGTTTATAATAGATTTATTATTTTAAAATATCAAAACAAAATTTGAAGTGGGATAATATTCTGTATGAAAAGCATAAAAAACAACGTATATTGAAAAATGTTAATGCAAACTAGAATTTCGAGTTTCTTATAAAAAATAGAAAGTATATTTTTTTTTAAATTTGTGTATCCTCAGTTATATAAAATGTAAAACAAATTATATTTTTGTCATACACGCATGATTTTCGCGTTTTTTCGTGCCTCTAAAGCGGGCGCAAAGCAGCTGTTTGCCGGCTGACAGGCAAAAAAAATTCGTTTGCCCGCTCCAAACAAAAAAATTTAATCCAGCGGGCGAAAACAAGGTACTTTTCGCCTGCTACTGAGAGAATTTTGTAAATTTTGGAAAATTGTGGAAGATTTTGTAAAAGTTTGGAAAATTTTGTAAATTTTTGATAATTTGTTCACGTTTACACCGATTTGAAGAACAGCCGCAGTAAACACCCGCTCTAGAGGCATAAAAAACGCAAAATCAATACATATATGACGAAGAATACGGTGTGGACCTTGGGTGAAAAGTATTTTTCTGGCCTTGTGTGATTGCAGTACTCGTCTTCGGCTCGTGCTTGCTCCCCTCGCCTCGTACTGCAAAAACCACACGCGGGCAAAAAAAGACTACTTCTCACCCTAGGTACACAATATACTATTCTAGAGTCACTGCACCAGTTTAACATTGCTGAGACCAATGAATGATCAGGTCACGTAAAATGTTTGTTTACTGAAAAATAAACTTTTGAAGTACGTAATAAATTCCAAACGTATAGTTTCATATTTGCGTGATTATTATGAGTATTCAATTTTTACATGCTTGACTGTATAATTACAGGAGGACTTTTTTGATTTTTTATATTCTTTTAAGTATTATGATTATTCATAGCTGATATAATGAGTCTATAATCGAAGAAATATAATACGAACCTAAATATAGACAAAGAGAAACTTTAATTATAAGCGATAATACTTATTATTGTCATGTATCACCATTAGTAATAGTACATTACGCAACTAGGGGCGAAAATGGGTATTTCCAAGCGAGGATGATGATTGAGCACGAGTGGAAGTCGAGTGCTCAAAATCATCATCCGAGTCTGGAAATAACTTTTCGCCCGAAGTTGCGTACCGTATGTTTTATAACAAGTGCATAAAGAAGGTCATTCTTTGTCGTCTACAAAGTGGATTGAGAATAGAGTTTTTCGAGTCGTCCACTTTATTAAGGAAATGGAGCAAAAATAAATAAAGGATACCGAAAATAAAAGGTAGTGAAAATACTCATTTTCGCTACCAATAAAAGGTAGCAATAATAAGTATTTTCGGTAGCCTTTATTTGACGCTTGGAAAACTCTATTTTCACTGCACTTTATAGGCGCCGAAAATGGTCTTTTTTATTCACGTGTTATAAAAATAAGATTTTTTCAATATAGAATTTTACTGCATTTTTTAATTCAAACCTCTGCCTAATTAATAATAAATAAATCAGTAAATAATAAATAGTAAGGCGACCTAAAATACTTCACAAAATAAGAAAATACATAATGCAACAACAATGATAATACACAACAATAAAGAATGTTTCACCGAATTAGTCTCAATCGAACCCAAAAAGCAAAGAAACCACCTAGTGAAAATACCTCGCTTATCGCACATCTACCGACTGGAGCGCACTCTCATCACGCGTACACAATACCAAACCGCGCATATTCGGCATATAATTCTGACACTTCACACCTCGTGTATCTCGCCCCACCTTCAGCCAACATCCACCATTGCATCCATACAACACCCGCGTGATGCGTCGCTCTATCAGGCCTCTGGCAGATTGGTGGCCAGCACGCGAAATCCGTCCTTGTCCGCGATGTAGTGGACCTGCTGTAGCAGGCCGTTGGCGTCGATGTAGCTGTAGGCGCCCCGGGTCGTGCCATCGAGGGAGCGCGACTCCGTCTTGGCACTGGTGTCGCCGGTGTAGCTGTACTCGTACTGGCCGAGCGAGTCCTGGGTGTGCCTCATCGAGCTGTGGATCAGGGGCAGGGGTACCGGGGCGTACGCGACAGCCGGCACCCCGTAGTGCTGCTGATGTGTCTGCTGATGACGATAGCTGTTCGCGGAGATGCGACGGGGCGACAGGAGATCGGCCTCGTCCTTGGCGGCCTCCACGACGATGGCGTTGCTGGGACGCGGGGCCGGAATGCCGCGAGCTTCCTCGCCGGATAGCAGGTACGGACTGCGCTGGCGAGCTGCTTGCTGCTGCGATCTGGGCTGGTACTGCGGTTGCTGGTACTGGTATTGCTGAGGCTGCTGGTACAGTTGAGAGGCCTCGGGTTGGTACTGATACTGCTGCTGCTGATCCTGCTGCCAGGAGAGGGATTCAGCCTTGCGCAGCTGCTCGAGGTGGCGCTTCTTGGCGAGTGCGACCTCCGGAGTGTCCTGGACCGGGCTCAACGAGTTCGGATTCGGCAGGTTGCTGGCCTGCACCCGGAAGCCGTTGTTCGCGTCGGCCGTGTAGGAAACTGTCTGCATCAGGCCGTTCGCGTCGATGTACGAGTAGCCTGGAAAAACGGAGGTTCGGGGAAATTTTGTGGGCGTTTAGAGAGTTTTTTATATTGCAGTGAGAAGTTCGAAGCGGGGAACGATTCGGTCATCTCAGGGTATTAGGAGATCCCGTAGCTTTGAATTATACTTAAACGGCATATGCAAGAAAGTGTTTAAATGAAGATCTCTAGGGGCCTGCGGCGGCTCAGTCGGTAGAGCGTCGGATTCCGCCGGTGACCCGGGTTCGAATCCTGGTCTCTGCCGATTGATACAAGAACCTCTGTAAAAGTTACATGTGCTTTGGTTACAAACACACCGCAGACCCCCATCGTCGATTAGCACCACATGGGAGCACAAACATGGAGACGTTAATTAAAAAAACAAAAAATGAAGATCTCGAAATACTTTGTCAACTATGACAAAATGTTATTTGTTTGCATTGATAACTAATTTATAACTTATTAAATTTGTGTTTCATAAGACATGTATTTTAAAAAATCTCTTTAAAAAAGCATTATACCTTCAAACTTTTATACTATACCGATATTAAAAATCAATACTACTCGAAAATTCTGCAGCATTCCAAGAACGTTAATTAATTATCTGATGATTGCACTTTATAAGAGCTCACTCCACTTAAAAATCACTTCATTTTAACATGGACGTGTGAGAGTGGAAGAATAATTAATTTAGCGGAATCATAAAGGATTAGAAATGGCAAAAATAGTCTTCCAACTTATTTACTGTGGATGTTGAATAACTACATTTTCTATTTTATGAATTTGCTAATAAATCTGGTAACCAATTTTCAAAAACGTAAATTATTTATTTAAAAGCATTTATTTTGGAGAATTTACATCATATGACTTTTACGGTTTTTATATACGTCAAAAAGTATTTGACATTTGACAAATGGATAGTGATATAAAATATTAAGAGTCGTTTTATTACGATCATTTAGATATATGTCTGGCTAAATTTTGCCCCATTATATATTTTCATATTGACTTATTAATTCTTAATGTTTCAATTGCCTTATTCATTGCTTATTCTATTCAGTAAATAATTAAGATTACTCATTGTGTCCTACACTCCCCCAACTATGCATAATTTAAAAAAAAAATTATTTGATTAATCTTTACCATTTTCTACGTACAAAATAGATGTTCGCCTTAACGAGGTAATTGAATGATTGCAAGTATAAGAGTCGACATTGATGAACGATAATGTAATTATAAAATTCTCTTTATGTAGGTCCCATAATTGACACTGATAGCCCATTTAAAGTGACTCTAATATCCACGGGTTCGAGAATGACAGAAAAAGGGTAATACCGCTGCCCGAGATTGCAGGATCAGTGGCGAATGAGCCGGTAATGAACAAGTAATTAATGCGCGATCGAGTAACATTATCGACTTTCCCACTGCACGCTTCGTGAATAAAAAAAAAGGGAAAGAAAAAACCAACAAGGGCGTGCTGAGCGCGAACACAAAGGTGAACACAAATTGATAATAAATACCCGCGCCAATGAAAAAAAAGCCAAGAGCTATAGCTGTAAAATATAGATGTACGATCGCACGAGATACGATCAAGCACTCGACGAGAATATACAAGTGAAATTTGTACAGGATAGATTATAAATTATAGATATGCGACGTTGCGCGCGTAACACGACGCACTCGCTGAGGCGTCATCATAATCATCATCGTCGTCGTTGTCATCGTTGTTGCATCGTTGTCGGCGTCGTCATCGCGCTGCGGTGCATGTGCATGGGCACGGGCTCTCGCGAGCGCGTTCACCGCATCGCACCAATTACGGCGGTTTTCTCGTATACCTATACCTGCCATCACACGGAGCGCGGGCGCGCATTAGTATGGGCGTTAATTGACGACATTGTAGCATTGCCCAACTAATTTACTAGCTATATACCGACTCCGTCGGTGGCACTGTCTCTCACTCAGTCGTCGCTGCAACACGCGCGAGTGCATGTGTGTGTGTGCGTGTATGTATACGCATATGTTACCGAGCGTCTTCGCGTCGCCTCGTCGTTGCTCTATCAGCGTGGATGGCTGTGCGCGAGGGGATGTAAAATTACGCTCGAGTGACGCTTTCTTGTAAAGTGCAGGTAGGCCAATTAGTGCCGCGAACTTGTACTAATTGAATTTAATCCGCCGAGGAGGAGTTTGAAGTTTATTGAAATCGAATTTGCCGCGCGTACTATGCACTTTTATAAGGTCTAGTTATATTTTCGGAAAATATGGCTTGTCCTTTGTGTTTTTGGTTACACGAGAAAAATTATAGGTTGCGTGTAATAAAGGGCAATCTAATTAACTGATTGCATCATAGATAATATGATTTTATAACTAAAGCCTTGCGTTAATTAGTGCTCGATAATTTATCCATCAACATAACTATGTTGAAACTTTTAGTGTGAATATTAAAATAATAAATGTAAATATATCAAAAGTAATTTTTTTAAAGCATCTTAGTCAAATTGCACTGAAATAAAGATAATAATTTTTTTACGTACCAAATAAAATTTAAAAAATTATAAGATCCGGCTATTAATGAATATTTGCAATTACTAAAGCATTATTAAAGCGCAGAAATAAGCATCCGATGCTTTTATTCTTAGTCTTATTAAATAATAAATTTTATCTGATTTGATTCTTGAAGAGTTTAAATTTTTTCCCTAATTTTATTTTATCTTTTTATGCGGAGGTATTTATTATACAATTAATAGCACACGCGCACACACATACGCATACACAAACACACACGGACACACACGCACGTACACACATAGGTACACATATGCGAGCTTACATGCACACGCTTCGAACCGTGATACTGATATATAAAGAAAACATAGGATAATTAACCAAATTTAGCTCAATATTATACCAAGTTGTCTACTTAATAAAAAGCATTGATTGTAAAAGCATATTGATTCAAGACTAAATTGCTATGATTTACATTTTATTTAACACGAAGCGAGCAATCAAACATAAAAAAATGAGAATGCAAAATTTACAATAGGGAACTTGCATGAAAAAATCTATTAGGTCCGTCAGATAGATTATCGAAAAATAATCGGCACGTACTTTTTTAAATAAATGAATATTAACAAAGATACAGGAGGTTGAAATGCCGTGTGACGTCAGAATTCCCTATATGTAGATATACTTCGATGGGGAATCGTGATGTAACAGGACATTTCAACCTGCTGTATCTTTGTTAATGTTCATTTATTTAAAGAAAAAGAAAAAGTATGTGTGGATTATTTTTCGATAATCTATCTGACGGAACTAATAGATTTTTTCATGCAAGTTCCCTATTCTGTTACAATTTGTTCTCAACATTTTTGTAGAACTGATAATATATTTTTCCAAAATGCATTATTATGAATATATACTATACAGCAAATGCATTTATAACAATAACAATATTTATCATACAATAAATGTTCTTTTCATCTCTAAAAGAAATGGCATCCAATTATTTTCAATAAGTTCCCTCGCAATCTCATCACATAATCCAACATGCACATTAGCCAGCCTCTCCAGCATTTACCCTCTACTTCTATTTTCGCTCCGATTCCCCCCTCCTCATCCCCCACGACGCTTTACATAATTCGCCTCGTTCTCGTTCGCCTGCGTTCGGCAAATGTACGCGAGTGGCACATTCGAATCCCTCTGTGCACCTGCATGTGAGTGCACCGATCGGCTGCCTGCCGTTGCATCTTGCAGCACACTGCACTAGAACTGCACACCTATATAGATACAGTTGCGTGTACCCCCCCCCCCCACTCCCCACCACTCCCTCCCTGGCTCACCGCGATTACCATGGCTCACACGTGGCTCGCGTGTAATATCCGCCGCTCATATCCGAGCGCGCACGGACTGAGAAGATTCGCAAGCGCCCGAGTGATTTCGCTGCAGCGCAGCGAGATACTGCGAATTTGCGAGCAAGAGCCGCGCCGCTGCCGCCGCCGCCACCACCGGGATTTTAGTGGTAATAATCCATCAAGAGGGCGCATTTAATTCGAGGGCGCATGAGCACGGGCAGAGTGCGCGAAAGTTATACGGCTGCTGCAGCAGTGCGCGGCTTTGCTTTTAAAGCAAAGAGCGCGTATATATATATATATATGTATGAAGTCGGGATATAATGGAAGGGTGTGCGCAAATGGTGTGAAATGTTTTTAACGATTATTTGCACGCGTGTCGATTCCAATGTTTTATTGGAGTTTTGATGGTTTTGAATTTCTACGGGAAGAAAATGGATTTTATAATTGAGAGCATTAAAGGGGCGTTGTATTGGAAAAATAAGTGACTTCGTTTAACGAGTTGCGAGCGTAAAAGAAGATTTTAAAAAGTTATACACGAGTACTGAAATTTTACCGTTGATTTTATGGCCAGTGGTGAGGTTATTGTTCGATCAGATATTTTGTATGTAGTATGAAATCCATTCGTTGTTTTAATGCATTTGAATACTAAATATAAATTTCATTAACAGTATTCATTTTCTAAGCAATTTATAAATGTTGAAATTCTATATATTTCCTATGCAACAAAATCAAATCTAATATACGCGGAATACTTAAGCATTCCGCGTAAGATAAATGAACTCTATTATGGCTGTATCGGGTTGCGCACTGTGCAGCGAGGCGCCTCAACACGTCGCCTGGTCGCCTCAGATTATTGTGGAAGGCCTGGGCACTTGGGGCCAATCATAGTGTACGTATGTATAAAAGGAACCATTGTTTTATGTTTACGTATGCTGTGTTTCTATGCGTTTTCTATAACTCTCTGGCCGCTCTGGCAGTCAGTCTCCGACCGTATTTGCTAGAGATCAGGCGTGCATCTTTGCTTGTGCTACTCAGAATAAAGTCTAAAGTAAATTGAAAAATTCTGAGTTTATTTCATTCTTTTACCCCATATCCAATAATAAATAATGTTGTAGGTACATGCTTTGAGGCTTTGAACAAGCATATATAAATCATTACAAAATACGATAAAAATTCTCAAATTTGTTTTATTTAAAATAGAAGCATTATTGCAACAACACTTCTCTTTTATCGATGTATAGTATTGAACGTAATTCATAACATAGTTCCTTCTAATATATGAACAACATTAAGTTTAAAGATTAATTTTTTTAATGAAAAGGGAACTTAAATTCACACATCATACATGTAAAATTATATATATTACGAGAAAAAAAAAACATAAAGAATGAGATCCACTTCGTTCTTGTAATAAAATTTTAAACTTCAATTGAATTATTCATATACAATACTTCTCTGTAATATGAGAAGTGAACGAACAAAACCGAATAATTCCACTTTTAGTGATAATTGATTCTATGCGTTTTTTCATTGTATAATAATCGTATTATAACACATTGTTCTCTTCAAATTTATGGAGTTAGTTTTAATCCAAACTCAAAATTCAGCCATCAAAAAAGCTAACTGAAATAGCCATCTTAAATACGTAACTCCATTTAAACTAATAGCAAAAGATTACAGTTTTTCTCAACTTTTTCAGAATCAAAAAAAGTTGGAATCATCCAGTTTCGTTCATACACTCCTCATACTTACTCACTAATACTTTTTCACCCTCAAGAAAAAAGAAAAAGAAATGAATAACCGCACTACAAATCCACCACGTACATTACAATCTCGCGAACATAACACAGCCGCCAGTGCGTAGGCGCCGCGTCCCATAAGCACTTCAACAGAGACGACAACAGCTCAGACTTATACACGCAAGCAAAAGGAAACCGCCCTCCCCCACAAAGCAAATACACGAAGCTTGCGCTCGGCTTACCGCCTCGAGTGACGCCGTTGAAGCTGGACTCGGATTTGGCGTGATGGGGTCCGGTGTATCCGTATTGATAGGCGCCGTTCGTCGGGTCCTGCGTATGATACTGCGTTGACGCCTTTGCCTTCCTCCCCGTCGTCGTCGTTGTCCACGCGTCGGACGGGCTTACGCCCAGAGCGCCCTCGAGCAGCAGCAACAGCAACAGCGAGGCGCCACCGCCGCCGATCAGCCCCACGCGTCGTCTAGCCTGCGAATACACAAACGGGACATGTGTAGGAGTGAAAGTGAGAGAGAGCATAATGATAGATGAGCGAGGGTATTATTGATGAGATCCCCCCCCCCCCCCTCCCCCCTCATAGTCGGAGGAGAGATTTGTTCTTGATGAACGTAATTTTTTGCTCGATAAGCGTCTGGCTTTTTGGAAGGGTGAGGGGAGGATAGAAGCACTTAGATTTTAGTGAATCGTTACTTTCTTTCTGTGATAGACTGAAATAGAGTAAATTAGAATCCTTGATCAGTTGATGAAAAAATTTGTTTACACTGCTTGGGTACTTGGAAATATACATGTTTATCAATGATGTATTATGAAAAATTGATTCGTTATAAGAATGTATATCTATTTATGAATGTAAACATACGTCGATGCACGTTAAAATGAATGTCTAACCATACTTGGCAGTTATTAATTTATAATAGAAATTTAATATTCTTATACATATATAGAGAGGTCGATTGATTTAATTTTGCCAAAAATCATCTAATACCTCTAAACTAAACTTAGGCACTTTACTTTATAAGTCAATTATCTATCGTCGTGGATCCAATTCCTGATCAACCAGGAGTAATACCTGATTGGCTCTTGTTTTCATAAAAAGCAGACTTTATACTTAAATTATTTAGACTTTAATTACACTTTTTTATATAGGAAATAGACATTTCTTAAGGTTTGAAACAAATTAATTTATTATAAAAATAAATTTAAGGTAACAATTTATGTAAAAAATCGATCAATTGAGTCCGGATCAGGAACTGGGTCCGTTATGGTATTATAAAATTAAAACACAAACTTATATTTATTTTCATAATCTATAAAAGAAACAATAAAACATTCAAACTAAGATAATTGGATAACAGTATGAATAAAATCTGTAGAAACTACATTAGATATATTGGAATATTGGAAAAGTAGACGATGTAAAAACTCCACGAAATCGTCGAGTAGATAGCACCGAACAAACTTACTCCATCAAAATCGGGTCTAAAGTTCGTTGCAGTTACGTCATACATGTGATGAGCTGAAGGTAAAAACGAAATGATTTTTTACGCGATGCAGAGAGCGCGATTAAAAAAAAAAGAGGAGCTAAGCCAAGGAGAATAATAAACTTGGCGCCTCCAGCTCGCGCCCCCGTCATCCCCAATCAGATCGCGGAAAATTGAACGTCAAGCACATACTTTGCACTGCGGTAATATCGACGAGGTGCCGATCGCACGTGCAACCTTGCAGAGCAATTACCTCTGGCAAAGAAATCGTGTTTCTTGGACGAAATCTTATTATAACATATTTTTTACTGTGCATCGCATTGCAAATATATAATCACGAAATTCTGCGCTATTTATTAAAGTAAAAACTTTAAATTTTAAATAAATTTTTTGTTTTAGTTACTTTAACGCATTTAAACTATAAAAGAAAATTTCTATTTATTTCAAGGATAAGGCTATAGCGACGATCGCAAATAATCGAAAATATTTTTATTACATTTTTCTAATCCTTAGAGTTTTGAAAGTACGAGTATGTAAGAAAGGTTTTGAAAAAATATTTTAAACCTTTTTAGAGCTATGAAGCTCGCTGTAATTGGTTTTGCGTAAGTACATCAGTGCTATAAATTGCGTTTTCCAAACGTTGACACTAAAAATCGAAATTTTTATTTGTTCCTTAGGATCGCAAATGAATGAAAGAAAAGTATTTTTCTCGAAATTACGTATTATAAACTGGGCGAATATATTACTCCGACATTTTTTTATTAATTCACTTGAAATCTCTATAAGAGCTTTGAAATAATATAATCTTCAATTAAGTGCAACGGTATTTTAATTACATCTTTCCTTTCTCGGCAATGTTGAGAAAATGAGAAATGTTCGTTGTATATTTATGATTCTTTTTTCAAAAGTCTGCAATTTTGTAAATAAAACAATTTTTTTGGAAAACTGAAGCCATTGTAGATATTATACTTATAAAAACGTTATTATTTTTTAATACAAAGCTTCCAAAATGTAGTTACAAAGCCAACCATCCACTCCACTTTTTTATCAAGACCGTCATTGTACAAATAACTGCACTCATTGATGTTAATATTTTTTAATGAAATTCACACGAATCTTACTTTAAAATGTGTACTTCACATTGTGATTAAAAAGATTTGATAGAAAAATCAATTAAATGAAACTGCGTAATATTTTAAATTATAAATCTATCAATCAGTGACGTATAATTGTCTAAATATAAAAGATGAATACAGTTATTTATTTCTAGTGATTAAACTCTTTACTACCGAGGTGGCGCCTGCGAGACCCCACTCAAAATTCAATAATTTATAACTTTATCAATATTAGATTTCCAGCCCTAAAACCTTTGTAAACTCATTAAATATAATTATAGGTATTATGTAAAAGTTTGAAGCTATAAAATTAATTAGTTTAAAAAGTTATAAACAATTAAAGCATAAAAAATCGAAAAAATAAAAATGGAAATCTTAAAAAATTATATTCTTTTTACCAAAAACTATTTGTTTTGAAAGTTTTACACCTTGAATGAATATTAGAAAAGTTTCCATTAGATTTAGTAAAAGCGTTTTCGATTTTTTTGCTTTTTATGTGACTATGTTTTTGACGCGCTTAAAAATGAAGGCCCATAATCTCTTTAAATAAATAATTTTATTTCTTATATATAAGTACTTTTATAACCGAATGTTATTTTTACCTTTTAATTATTGGTGTCTCTTACTTTTACACTTTCTTTATCAAGTAAATATTACGTATATAAATTGATATTAACAAAATTTCGCCACGAGGTTTCCCAGATGCCACGTCGCAGCTTACGTTACTAAATTTCACATCGGTAGTAAAGGATTAAATATATACAAAAATAAATATTCATATTATATGCTTTAAAATGTACATTTTCGTTTGTAACAATATCATATAAATACATCCCCAAGCCAAGCTGTAGCCTAACTTTCCTAGAGCCTCTAGTTGCAGCCGTGAGGCTTCACAGTATTTAAAAGTTACAGAAGAAATAATGTAAAATTTGTATTCTCAACGTAACGAAACAGTAATAGTTCATATGACTTTTAGCAACTTTATATAAACTTTTATTATCAAGTATTTATGTTTACAGTTTTTATTTTAACATTAATTCAAGTCACTTAATGAAAAATTGATTTTTAAATACTCTTCATCATTTTATTATAATAATTTGCAGTATGAAATAGCATCAAGAGTAATTACAACGCATACTAAATCATATCAATATATAATAATTATACTGATATATACCTCCAGGACAAGGTGACTACTCGCATGGCTACTAGAAATTTTTAATTTGATTTTTGTATGGCTCATTCAAAGTACTTTATACCCTTAGAAAATTTGTTTAAAAGGGTTGAAAAATTATAATACAATAATAAAATTCATGTAAAAGAAATTTATTTTATGAAAAAATTACGTTACTAGCTTGATTTTATAAAAACATAGAATTTTGAGTTGTCATAGTATTGTTCGGGGAGTGCGATATATAGTTATTCTGATATTGTTAATGACTTTTTAAAAAATACACGGAATTAACACAACGAATTGAATTTTCATGACACTGTGAATAATGAATTGACTTACACAAAAAATGCAAAATTCTTTGAAATCATTACGCTAAATTATTTGCATGGTGTTACAAAAATTATTTCTATTATTTCTTGTAACTTTTTCGAGACAATGGCTTGTGCATCACCGCTATTGGTTCAGAGTTTATGATAATTTTTACATAATCTCTTCTCTATGTAATATATATTTAAGGCACTAAATAAAAATAAATAAACATACATTTCATTGATGATACCAAATACGTATAAAAATGTATGCATACTAATCAACTTATTTTGACATCTAACTAGACTAAGTCAATTTATAATGTAAAAACAATTAATAAAGTCGGAGCTAAGAAAGGCATATACACTAACAAAATCGTTCAAAAAATAATTAAAAAAACAATAATACTGAAGAATTAATTACATTTGTAATTTAAATAGCTATCTTTATATACAATAAAATATTTCAGATATAGTTTGAGTTTATAATACGTCTCGTCGTAAATTGATCGTTAATTAAAACTTTACTCACGTTGAAATAATCTATGTCGAAAGTTAGTTTTTTTATTACAAATAGACAATAATGCATAGTACACAGAACTTTTTTATGATGGAGTTCGTGAATCGATATAAAATCCTTAATTGAATTATATTATTAATTTTGCAATCATCGATTCACTTAACCCAAAATTAAAAAAAATACTTCGTACAATGGATCATTATTGATTCTAAGTGAAAAATTAACTTCAGTCTATTACTTTACGGTTAATACAATCTCAATTTTAGCAGAACGTTACAAATTTAATTTTATGAAATTTATAATAATTTATTAAAATATCTCACTACATATTCTACAAGATAATTTATACTGTTCCTAGTGTTACGCACACCCGGGAAATAAATAAAGTTCACGTTACATCTATACAATGTCCTCGCAAAATTCAATGTCAGCCAGAAAGCGAGAATATCGCTGTCAATTCTCATATTCACCACAATATACGTCAAGCCTACACCTGTCACCAAATCCTAACGACACCATATCTCTCACTCAATTTCCCTATCCTATCCCGCGAAGGTCGCACATTCGACCATTTATATCCATCGCGCGGCTTCTGCGTTAGATGACGAGATCCGCAGAAGAAGAAGAAGAAGAAGAAGAAGAAGAAGAAGAACCAGAAGAAACAGAAGGAAAATAAGTAGAAAAAGAACCGGTACATCACAGCCCGAGCGAAATCGAATCCAGAGCGCGCGCTCGCTTGGCAGCGGCTAGCACCCTGCAGTAGTTCACAAGCAGAATTAAAGCAGAAGAGGGATCGAGAGAAAGAGAGAGAAAAAAGGGGAGCAAACTCACGTTGATCATGTCTCTGCCGCAGGATTATGCAATCAGCAGCAGCAGCAGCAGCAGCAGTCTTCAGAAACTTTTCTCCAATTCTCTATTTCCTGATCACTGGAGCAACTAGCGATAGTCTCTGCGTATATCTCTCCTCTCTATCGTTCTGCGCGCTGCGACACCCGTATATACCACAATCCCTCGAGATCTATATAAGCTGACGAGCGACTGACTGACTGACTCTGACTTTGCGTGATGTGTGTCTCTTGTCCGCGAGCGCGCTTGCAAGTGATGCATGCACATGCAGGAACGTAAGGCCGGCGCCGGCTGCACTTATATAGCGAGAGATGGGCTCCCCCTGGCCGTCTTCCCCCCACTCTCTTCGCTCGCGACGCGGGGCCCTTCGTTCGTCCACGGGCACCTACACACATACAAACACGGAGATGTGCGCACGCGGGGCATAGACACTGCACTGCGCGCACGCAGACGAAGAGAGAGAGAGAGAGAGAGAGAGAGAGAGAGAGAGAGAGAGAGGAGAATAGGAGATGAGTCCCAGGCAGAGCCGCTGGAAGAGAGCGCGGCCACAAATCACCGGGCGCTCGATTTCCACGCAGGTAAATCACACTTTATTGGTCCAGAGGAAGAAGAGGCTCGCGCGCGCCGGCAGATCTCATCCACGCGAGCCCGCGTGCCTCGGCTTATATGACCCATTGTTTTTCGCGGCGCGCGGCTCGCGTTAAGGAATCTCCGCACTGATGCCTCTGATGCACCTGGGCCCCGTGTGTGTGTTTATGTGTACGCCACGGCGTTGTGCTGTTAGAGGTAGTTAGATATTTCGCGGGAGGCGATGAACGAGAATGCTTGTAAGTCGTTGTGTTGGGTGCCTGATGGGTCTGTGGGAGTTGTATTGTTGTTCGTTTGTGAACATTTCTTTACCGATTGGTCTGTTGATTAGGGTGTGGTGAGTGTAAATGGCAAGATTAACCGTGCAGTCAAAAGTCGATGCAAATATTATGCTAAATTTCAAACAAAATTTATGCGCTAGTGCTATAAAGTAAATTGTCAGGGAGTAAATATTGATCTTTGATACCCCTGGAGAAATTCTAGATATTGTAGTCGGAAGGTCTGGAAATAGCCATATCGCATTCTAGTTTGAAAATTGGAAGCTTAGTTTTCCCAGGAGGATCAAATCAAATTGAAGATCCAAATTCGATTTAGGTATGCCGGTCTGACACATCGTTTTTCACGAAAATACTTCTATATGGGCGTTATTAATTTCTCATTGATTTAATCACATGAAACTACAGATATTATAACATGCTTTGGTGACTATAAAACGTATCCAAAGTAATAGCTTCCATTACATGCATTCGTTACGAGTTACGTTATTAGTGCATGTAATGAATATTATTTTGAAGAATTATTGTTTAGCGCTCGTAATGGTTTGAATCTCCCATTAGTATTCGTTGTCATTAAATTCCAATTATAATTAAATGTCAGTTTAATTTTTAGGAAAAAAACTTAAACCAATTCTTTTATGACACACTAACAATAAGAGTATATGATTATTTAAAATAAATAAATACTAAATTTGTGCAAAAAAGGTTATATAGTCTGGGACTCTTCTAAGGATTCATAAATTATTATTAATAAATTATTTGGTACAGTGAAAACCAACTAATGACGCATGGCATAAGCTGGATGGAACAAGTATCTGATCGAATTAAATTGTTGATTTTCTTTAAATATTGAAAGTTCATTAAATCGAATGTTCATTTTTACTGCTTTTATTGGAGGATTTCAAAAAATTCAAACAAATTCGATTATATAGAAATATGTTCCGTCGAATCTATAAACTACCGACAAATAACAGTATAGCTATAAAAGTATAGTTACCCCTTAATTTATCCCTTAAATCACAAACCAAAGTTTGGGAATTTACTGTGGGTAAATAAAAAGCTTTATTTAAAAATAACTTTGAAGACTTTATTCTACATGTACTGAAGTATACTAAAAAAATTATTTTCCAATAAAAATGGCGACGTACTCGCTCACTTCCGGAATCGTCTTTTCTTGAGTTATGTCAACTTGCGGACACAATTGCTGGACCACTAGTCATCGTAGTGCAAAACAAATACAAAGCTTCCTTTCGAGGAAGCAAAAAGAAATAACTTTATCTGCACCATAAAACCTAATGAAGTACGCATTCATTTTTGAAAATAATTTTTTTTAGAAAATGGCAGCTATTTATTGAAAACGTTCTTTTTTACCCTAAACTTTTTTAAATAAATGCTAATTGCAAGAGCAGTTTCCACCTTTTTTAAAAAAAACATGAGTATTTCAATGCAGTATGTATATCTTCCTATATTATATAGTTGTTTGTAAATCTTATAAGATTTACGCTCTTTTGCTTCATGCACGCCTCACATTCCTCCTCACGTTCCTCCTTATGCCCTCCTCAGCCACTCTTAATAATTGCCAAACATTATGAAAATCAAAAAATTTTAAATTTACATTTAGCTCTGCAGAAGTGACCTATTCAGCTGCCAACAAGTCTAATATTTGTTTTCATAAAGTTCATAACAAGTCGAAGAAATCCCTTTTTGAAACGTTCAAAATGGTTGATAGCGGAGCTCGGTAGAATTTTTTTAAAATTGCTATTTTTGACCACTTTAAGAAATTTAGTTAATTAACACTTTAACGTGAACAACGGCCGAAGCCATATCGATGTGACCTGCGTTGGTGTTAGTAACTCATGATTTCTACTACATTTGCATAAACGCTGAATTAAAATATAAATAATTTTGCTTTTAATGTATACTAAGTAACGTATGATTAATTATTTAAGTGCTTTTCAGCTTAGAAAGTAAAAAATTAGGCAGCCAATCGAACAAAATAGATTTTATGACTTACTACTACTGAAGCACGATTCATGATAATGGGTTAATAGGTGAAAAAAAGTTTTTCTTGACATAAATTTTCATATAAAAGATTTGCAACCACTTTCAGGGACCTCCCGCGCAGCATTTTTTAAAAGTTGGCTGCAATTACACATATATAAGTCCAAAATTCATATAAATTTTTTTGTACTTATAATGTATATTATACATATGAAAAGTTTCTACTAATTTAATAAATACTTGTGTTGTAAAAGAATGAGTGAAAAGCAACCTCTTTTTTAATCATTTACGCAATTCCCCCTATCATCCGCCATGGGAAAGCGATATTTATAAATAATTGAAAATAAAAATCTGTAAATAATTATTAGAAATTAGAAATTAGAAGTTTATTAACCAGAAGAAGATTTACGTACAAAATGACAAAATGATGTTAATCCCTACAGCGGTAAACTACGAGTAGTTACCTGTGCGCAGTTCCGGCACATAAAACTAAAATAACATAAAATACTTAAAATTTAACTTACTTACTTAAAACTAACTTAGACACTAAACTAGTATAGTATAAACTGTAAACTAAAATAGCATCGTTATAACATTGTTTACTTATCTAATAACAAAAATAGTGTTTGTATACACATATATTTACCGTAATTGCACTTCAGATAATTCAGATATCTTTTATCCAGATATTTAGTTTGTTTTTTTTGTGACTTTTTATCTAGCTTTAGTGTTTTTAGATCATTTGGTAAGTTATTGAAAGTTGTTATTGCTTTTGTGTAACTATTTTTATTGCTGACCTTTTTTATTTCTGGGAATCACTAAGTTTTTTTTTCTTAGTGATACTGCTTGACTTAATAAATTGACTTTTTAGATTAGGGTAATGATATATAGTGTCTCAATAGCAAATAGTTGTTCCAATTTCAGTGGATTACCATGGATGGTGAAATTATTTTTATTAACAATTTTGAGTATTCTTGCACCTCCCCAAGCCATTATTCCATAATTAATCAAACTATGAAAAAAAGCATATCTATACTAAATATTTGGTTCTCTTTATGATATATTAAATGTGCTTATACCATTTTAAGTTATAATCAAATACGATTCCTAAGTACTTGCAACTTTCGACTCTGTTTAATTTTTAATTTTTAATTTTTACATCTATTTGCGTTGGAACACGTCTTATCAACGTTTAACGATAGTTTAATTACAGCTAACCAGTTATCGATATAGTAACATATTCTTGTATCGTATCACCAGTAGATATAATTGCAGTATCATCTGCATAAGACAAAATTTCATCAGGATGAATTACCTTCAAGAGATCATTAATATATATAATAAAAAGTAGTGGACCTAAAATGGTACCTTGTGGTACACCCGTATATATATATTTTAAATAATAACTCTCACGGCATTTATTTAAACTTTTTGATACCTATTATTAAGATATTTATTATCGACAGTATCAAATGCTTTGGCCAAGTCCAAAATAGTTATTAGTGTTGGTTTACTGTGATCCAAATTGTTGTATAATATGGTAATGTAGTTTAAAGCATCTTCTGTACCTATATTTTTCATGAAACAAAATTGGTGATCAAATACTATATTATTTCTTTATAACAAAGTCATATATTCTATTATAGTATTCTCTCGAAAATTTTAGCAACATTTGATATTAATGAAATTGGCCTATAGTTTCAAACATTAGATTTTTCCCTAGATTTGTATATAGATACAATTTCCGCTTTATTAAGTGCATCCGGTCAAATAGCTTGCTCAATACATGAATTGATTAAATGTGCTTATCGTTAAATATATACTGCACTAAGCTAATAGGCACTACACCACAGATGGCAGTGTACCAAATATAAGAGCTCTAAAAATTGAATATCATTTGTTACAGAGGGTCTTCAGAATGTGGATCACGGATTTTCAGAAAACTTTGGAGATCGTTTACTGATACCCAGAAATTAAGCACAATACCCATAGTTCCACTGGGTCTTAATCTTAAACCTGAGATTCAGTTAAAAGCATTAGTACCGCTTATATATATATATATATATATATATATATATATATATATATATATATATATATATATATATATATATATATATATATATATATATATATATATATATATATATATATATATATATATATATATATATATAAGCGGTACTAATGCTTTTAACTGAATCTCAGGTGTATAGTTTAAGCTAATGATACTCGACTCTAGCAAGATGTACTGAGCAGTGTATTTTCATAATTGTAGGTTTAACTTGATACCAATCAATGTCTTGATTGTACGATAATGGAGGTACGAAAAGCTTAGGACTATTAGCATAAACTCAAATTTATATACCTTACATTCTTTCATTAAAAAATTCAAAGGTTTTTCTAGAAATAAAGTTATATTAGATTTTCGCTTGAATAATATTTAAAAATAAATATTATAAATTATATTATATTCTTAAAAATAATACATTATCACGATGTGTATAATTCAAAACGACGAGATCATGTGAATAAGAATTTAAATTTTACTCCTCGCAGCGATTTTACTTCGCATATGTTTCCGCGTGGGTTTACCGCACCGCAGATAAACATAAGGGATGCTTTTACGTAGTAAAGACCTAGAGGAACGCGTGTAGACTTTTATCAATTGCCACAGTACCGTTGTGTTAATACCATGGAAAACCCGCAAGTCTTACTTGAATGAAATTGAAGTGAACTATTTGAACAATGTAAAATGTTAACTAATATTATAAATAAGTTTATAAAATAAAAATTAGAAATTAATAAAAATTTAAGTTTAAAAATCAAAAGCAAAACTTTTTTTACGAATTTACATAATTTTTACCTTATTAACATTTACAATAATTTATTTACCAACCATCAATAAATAGAGAAATCAAATTACATTAACTTATATCAGGGGAAACTGGGGTAAAGTGAACAAACGGGTAAAGTGAATCATGCTTATTATTTCTTCAACAAATTATTATTTACGCCTCATATTAATTTTAGTGAATGATAATTATGCAAGGATGATAATTAAAAAGTTTCATTGTATAACCATCAATATTTTATGAAAGAAAAATAATGTAATTCTTCGATCTTAAAAGAAAGATAGTTTGTCGAATTCGTTATAACGATTAAAGATGTTTTCTCAATACGTTCGTGAAAAATACCCTTTTCCATGCTAGCAAAACGAATTGAAAACTGGGCATTCCGAATGTCTTTGCCGGAGCGAGAAGGAATGACTGTTTTTATAAAAATTCAAATTTTTTCCAATCTTTTAAGAAAATTCGAATTTTTTAAGAAAATTTCAATCTATTAGGAAATGCCAATCTTTTAGAAAAATGCTAGTTTTTTAAGAAAATTCCCATCTCTTAATAAAATTCCAATCTTTTAAGAAAATTCCAACCTTTTGAAGAAAATTAAAATTTTTTAATAAAACCCCAATATTTAAAAAAATTCCAATTTTTTTTGGAAAATTAAAATTTTCTAAGAAAATTAAAATTTTTTAAGAAGATTCAAATTTTTTAAGAAAATTCTTATTTTTTAAGAAAATTATAATTTTTAGACAAAAAGTCTATTTTTTTGAAGAAAATAAAAATTTTTTAAGAAAATCCCAATATTTATGAAAATTCCAATTTTTTAAGAAAATTCCAATCTTTTATAAAAAGTCGAATCTTTTGAAGAAAATTCAAATTTTTTAAGAACATTCAAATTTTTTTGGGAAAATTAAAATTTTCTAACAAAATTCAAATTTTTTAAGAAGTAAGCAAATTTTTTAAGACATGAGTGTGGATTTAGGTCACACAGTGCTATAAAAAGCCTTTGTTGCAACGCATTTCGTATTTATACCAAAGTCGGGCAAGATAACCTCCATATTTAACTGTTTCGTATTTTACAGTGTTTTAAAGGTTTTAAGATTCACTTCACCTCGCACTGAATGGCCCGGGTAAAGTGAGTAGGTATTTTTCAAAAATAGGTAAATAATATTAAACTTAATAAATGACTCTTTTTAAGTTACTAGTATGTTTATTGATGCAAAAATTTTTTTGTCAACTTACAAAGTAATGTTTTAAGTTTGAAAAATACATTTTTTTCGTCTTTTAGAGTTACTATGTTCACTTTACCCCAGTTTCCCCCATGTATAATTTTAAATAATTCACTTTTCTTTGTTACATGCACTATATTACACTGTTTATAAACTGCTGTAAGTTTCCATAATAATTAAATTAAAATTTGGTAGAAATATTAGTTCACTCACTAACTTTTTCGTTTGATGGATGAGAAATGTAACGATGTAGATTTAACGGACTTTAATTATTACTGTAACATATTTAATGCAATATTTAATTATTCAAATGGTCTTTAATAAGATTTATTATAATTTCTCTATGTAAGAGACAATAAAAGAATTTGCGTAATAAAAGGCAGTGTCACATTCATGTAATAGAAGAAGTATCATTGAGAAGAAAAAACAATGAAATGCAAGTGACATGTCTGCGAAATAAGAAAAATACAGTGCCTCTGAAACTACAGAATAGTTATACTGTAATTAAGCTTGCAGCACGTATCAAAAATATAATAAATACATTTACAATTGTTTTAGTTTAGTTACTTTGTTTATACAATTTATTACTGTATTATTGATTTAGTTTTCCACTTCACTACGTTAGCACTTTATTACGAGAATAAAGTCCCCTCCATAACAGCATTTTTTAAAAGTTCTAATGATATTGGTTCACTTCAAGTGAGAAATACACGACCAAGTAAAACCGTTCAATGCACAACTGACAACCATACGGAGAGTGTAGCATTTTCCTCCGCGACAGGCATAAGCTTCGTGGATCTCTACGTTGACCCAGGCAAAACGGGAAAAATCGAGCAGCCAACTTAAAACGTTCTTGGTGAAATTACATTTCGTATTTTCCAAAGAATAATTACAAAGCCGCGTGCGTGCGGGTGCACATGGGTAAAGAGCCCAATACTGCACAATGCACGAGAGTCCTTACAGCGCAGTCGCGTTCGATCACGGAGTACACGGAGTACATGGAGTACACGGAGCAAAGGGGAAACGAATAACATTGGCAACTATGGAGGAAGTGCTGCAGCGCCTTTCGCCCAGAGCAGCGCACGGCATGCCGATGCAAATGCATCGCGAGACGCGCTGGCCAGCGTCGACGGTGCTCTCTCTCTCTCTCTCTCTCTCTCTCTCTCTCTCTCTCTCTCTCTCTCTCTCTCTCTCTCTCTCTCCTCTCCCCCTCTCTCTTCCCAGCTCATCCGTGAGAGTCTACTTACCACGGCGGATTTTTCAGCGTCCTTTTGTGACATGCGCATTTTTAAAACTCATCGCAGTGCAAAAATGAATGTTAACGTTTGATGTTACTGAATTAACTCGCGTTAATGTAGTAAGAAAATATACAATACAGTAGTGGAAATTTTTAAGATAACAATTTTTAATTTTGTATAAATCTTATGAGAAAATCCTTAGATGGTTTATAGCGAGCATATTTACACACACACACACTTCCAAGTCAGACAGTATGTTTTTAAACGTTAAAAATTGGCTAAAAATTTTTTATTGAATCAATGCTTTCTCTTTGAGAAAGCAAAAAATAGCCAAAATAAATTTTTACGAAAACAATGCTTTCTCTTGAAAAAACAAAATGAACTGAAGTGAAATTGCCTTTTCACCGCAGAATTTTTTACAATTGACATGTGTTTCAGAAAAATCAAGAACAAAACTGCATTTATTTTTATTTCATTCTGTTTCAGCCACTCCAAATGGTGAAGTTCTCTCAATAGCTGTACAAAATTTCAAATCAATTCATTGAAAACTTACCGTTCAGTTATGCAGCAGTGATAACATTGCGGTAATAACATTTTCATTTATGCCATGTAAAAGGTTATAAATCGACTAAAATAAAAACATTACCTCATAATTAATCTAAAAACTTTCAAAGCATAATGCAGTTACTTTATACTTAAAAATGCACTTAAAAATAGTTATTTATGTAACAGGTACTTTTAGGTATAATAAACTAATATATATATATATATATATATATATATATATATATATATATATATATATATATATATATATATATATATATATATATATATATATATATATATAATATATATATATATATATATATATATATATATATATATATATATATATATATATATATATATATATATATATATATATATATATATATATATATATATATATATATATATATATATATATATATATATATATATAGTATTAGTATAGTATATATATATATATATATATATATATATATATATATATATATATATATATATATATATATATATATATATATATATATATATATATATATATATATATATATATATATATATATATATATATATATATATATATATATATATATATATATATATATATATAGTACGTTGGACTTATTCTAATTTTTTTAGTCGCTTAAATATAAAGTAAAATATCAATATAATACAAGCAATATTAATCATTGCATTTCTTTAAGTAAACGTTCAAATCTACTTGTAATTCAATTTATAATTAAATAATTTGATTGAACTGTAATCTTACATAAGAGCGAACGGTGAATAAGACAATCAAGACTATTATGCTTAAAGAGTACCATATACTCAAGAGTAACATACAAGTGGAATAAAGTTTCAAGAACGCGATAAAAGGAGAAGAATAAATAAGCGTAAAAAAGAGGCGAGAGAGAAAGAAAAAAGAAGTGCAATTTAACAACAGTCAGACGTACCGATCGACTTTAACCGCGCAGCGCTCGTGTGTCAGTTTCATTCAAATTACTCACGTCTCAGCAAATCACCTCTCCGAGATTCCACGTCGAACAATAGCCGCGTGGGTGAACTGCGTTGGATGCGACATTGGCACAAAAAAAACCCTACCGTGTTCAGCGACATTGTAAAGGCCGCGCAGAGACGAGAAAATAAGACAAATTGCCGCGAGAACATTACGCGTATAATGTATTAATCGCCGCGCGTTTACTTTAATTGCTTTTTTACCCGGGCCCAATATCAATTTACTCGTTTATATCACTGACAGGTGCGTGTGTTGAGGTTTCAGTGTAAATAATGTGCGGCATGATAGACTGCGATAATAACAATAAAGAAATATAAATTTATTTATTGTTATGTGCTAATTATTTCTTAATAATTTTTGCATTTTGGAAAAATGAATAATACTTTTTGAGAAATAGGTGTTTTATAAATATTTTGAAGACTTAATTGATAGTAGAATGGAATGTTGTAGAAGAAAGAGGTGTTGACTCGTCCTTGAATTAGAAAGTGATTTTTTTCTTATTATTTATTAATTTATTCTATAAACCCCATTCAGAGAGTTGTATCCATTGTCTTGTATTAACACTTATTTAAGAAACAGAATACGTTAATAAGTTTATTACATTTTTTTAAATTTATGTATGCTGGTTTTAACAAGTATTTATAACAGATTGTATTGGAACATTTTTATATTAAATCTAAAAATATAATAAAACCGAAATTAAAAACAGTAAATAATTGAAAGTCATATCGATAAGTATTGATTAATATATATTTATCAAACATATATATATTAATCATTAGAAGCATAAATAAAGGTTCATACGTACTACTATAATGGTTTGTGTCAAAAATGATTGTAAAAACTCGGTAGAGCGACGGATTTCAATATTATTATCTTTAATAAGTCTGTTGCAGTTCCTGAAATTTATATAAAGTTTTTTATCTATAAAAAGGAATTAGCTTTGATCGATCTGAAATACATAAAAGCGCTTACGTAGCAACAAAATTTGTCCTTATTTGTAAACCTGACCCATCCGCTATTCGCATTTTTCTGGTGCCCAAACCTTCACCTTTAACTTCATCGTTTATACGCAAAAAAGGAGACAGGACGGTCTTATTCGATCCCATTTTTTGCGGTCCACCAGACGTGGTTAGACGACGTTATAAGTCAATCAGGGCGAATGAAAGAAAAAGGCCGTATATTGTCGATGCTCGGGAATCGATCTTTCGAATTGATTGCTTTGTATGCAACGCGGCGACTCGGATGTTCCTTCGAGCTCTCGAATATATCCACTTCTCTCGCTCTCTCTCTCTCTCTCTCTTCCCATCTCATCCGTGAGAGTCTATTTACCACGGCGGATTTCTGCTGGTAAAGAGCGCAGATCGCATATAGGCAAGGAGAAAAATGTCCCAGACTTAAAAGGGCGCGCCCTCAATGAGGCGTCCGGAATAAATTCAAATATCCTGCGCGCATGACTTACACAGGTTCGATTTAACGCTGACCATGTTTCTTCTCGCTCGAGACTCTTCCACTCATTCGTTTGCCTTTTCGTTTTCTACACCACTTCCTTCGTGTTCGTATACCGCTTTATTGCGGGTCTTATTATTCATATGCGCTCGGCGCTAATAACGTCGATTTATATAATCACTTCGATTTCTTTTCACTTTATCCTGCAACTCCGCGTTATAGAGAATAATGAAGCGATATGCACAAAATGGAATTTATCGAAGAAATGTTGTATTTTCACGTGTTTAATTATTTTAATACATTTTGACTAACTAAATAACTTTTAATAAATACAAAAAATTGTTATGTTTTCAAAATGTTGTCCTCGTAATCTTAAAAGTCTCCGCCTTCTTGTCAAATGATATTTTTCTGCTAACAATAGAAACACTATGCAGAAATGTAAATTAGTATGTGTAAACTACAGATGTAAATAAAAAAGACATTTATTTATTTATTTTCCATTGAATAAATTAAACTTATAGCCACGCTGATACGTTATTTGGTCGATATTATGTATCAACAAAGAATACGATTGATCTACTTTTAAAAATTAAAGGTAATAAAACTACTTACGAGTTTTGTAACTATATAGCAACATGTTTAATTTTCGAGGTGACCATGGTTATCCGCATTTATGTTGGTTTGGACTTTCGTAACAAGTGAAGCACTTTTCGATGTTATCTTTCGAATTTTGAAGGCTGCGAAATCAATACCGAACGTCTTGCTCTCAACTTTGAGTTTATCTTTGCATTTTTGCGGTCGACGGCCTCGATCAATTATACCATCACCACAATCGCTCATTTCTTTACACTAGCGAATTCTTAGAGTTAGATGATTTGAAAATTGCAAGATTCGTATCTTGTATGATTTATTTTTAAATCAGAGACGTGATATGCCTTTGTAAATTAGATCTTATCAAAGAATCTGATAATCAAGAAATGATTGACCTTCATGTCAACGCGTGTTTTGACGCGTTATATACCTCCAGTAGAAACAGTGCGGCAAAGTAAGACATTCATAGACATATTTGATTCTTGTATAAAGTGAAATTCTTGAGCAGGGACGTAAGCAAAATTATTTCAAGCAATATTATTAGAGTCATAAATGTCGTTTAAAAATGTAATTATTCATTGTTTAAATATTTAGTTCGACTCCTCATAGATCTTTGATTTATTCTTTCATTCAATGATTAAACAAACCATTTTAAAAGGTTGTGGTTAAAAAATGTACTTATTATAGTTATGTTACTAGTTAAATGTTTGTCTGAATCTGGAACAAAATTTAAGTTATTTTTCTATATTCATGTTCTAGAGTAATTTGCAACATTTCTAAATAACGAAATTAAGGGGAAACGTAGTATGAAAAAGTTTTTTCAAAATAACATAAAATCGAAAATCCTTAATTAAAGAATTATTATTATTATTATTACAGTGGCCAGTCATTAATGGTTAGCAGTGATACGACTTAAAAGACCGGAGTTCCTATATCCGATTGATATCCGTTGATGGGACTATGTAGTCCATAGCCTTGTTCACACAATCACGCCATTTCTCTCTATTCTTTGCAAGGTTAATCCAGTTTTCCTCATAGTGTCCTATTTCTCGCAAGTCGGCCCTGACATTGTCTTCCCACCTTCGTCTTGGTCTACCCACAGGCCTTGTGCCTTCTGATTTTCCTACTAGTACTCTAAGTGGTGTGCTATCATTTTCCATCCTTGCTACATGCCCGGCCCATCCCAGTCTTCGAGATTTTATAACTCTAGTAATATCCGCTTTTCCTTATAACTCGTTTATTTCCCTATTGTGTAAGATTCTCCATTCTTCAGTCAACTCATCAATTTTGCCTCCAAATATCATTCTCATAACTTTGTTCTCAAATAATCTGAACCTATCCTCCTCCCGCTTAGTTAGTGCCCACGTCTCACATCCGTATAGGACTACTGGCATAATAATTTTCCTATATATCTCTAATTTTATCTTCCGTGATAGTAGTCGCGATTTTAGAAATTTTCCCACCGAATAAAGGCATGCATTTCCGGAATGCAGTATTTTCTTAATTTCTTTGTGCGTCTCATTTTTGGAATCAATTATAGTGCAGACGTATTTAAATTCTTCTACTATTTTAAAGGTTTTATCTATAACACCTTCAGGTGCTATACTTATTTACGGGTGCCATTCCCATAGAACATTAATTAAAGAATAGCAATTAATATCGTTTTATTTTCTTGAATAAGCAACAAACGTACAGAGGACTAAAGTACTCAAGTGAATTTAGCGAATAAATAAAGCCCTAGCACGCTGGCGCTAGATCTTTACTTTGTAATTCAAGAAAGATCTCTATCTCTCTATCTCTCCCTCTCTCGTGGCACGATGAGAGGAAGACGATAAAGCACAGCTCATCCCAAGAGTCGATCAACTGGATGACAACGTGTACGACAGCATTCTAAACGCGTTCCAATAGTGCAAGAAATTTCAGCCGCCGCCTCCGTGCACTAGAGCGCACCGCCTTCATGGATGCACGTTACCTATCCTATAACAAGAAATTTGCGTTTGCCAACATATCATATTTCGCTGAAACTTAACAATAGCAATTTTAAGTTGCTATTTAATCCTTTCATTCCTAGTGTTATCTTTTATAGGCAAAGCTCTTGACCATTTAACGTTCACGTTTTATGAAGAAATGATTAACTGCATGTTTAGTATTTTCCGCACGACTGTCTTACTCCTGCAAGTTTATTAAAGTATATATATATATTTTCATATATTTCTTTACCCACATTATATCAAAAACAAATTTTATTATAATATTAAAGTCACAAGACGTCACAATCTTCTGATGCAAGATTACAAGGTTTTCAAAAAACCAAAATCTTAAGAAAATAATTACACTTACAAAAATATGCGAGAATTGAATCACAAAACAGATAATCGCATATAAAACTTAGGAAATCGAGGTCTTAAAGAATTAAACCTTGTTACCGAATTTTTTATTAAATAGCTATGAAAATACTCGAATTTTGTTTTAAGGGGTTGATAGAACATTTTGACCATTTCATAAAATCAATTTTTTGCTTAAATTGTTCTAAATGATCATACAAATCATATAAAAAAACCTAGACACTGATATTGAAAGTAGAAAATCGATTTTAGAGCAGTATTAGTCACTTTTACACACTATAGAACACCATTCAAAATTTTTTTTCAAACTATTATTGAACGAAATTTTAGGTAAAAAATTACAATAGTTTTTTTTTAATCTTGATTATTTCAACAAATATATATATATTTCAAAACGGCTACGTATTTCTCTAGTTTTTGGCATGCCAAAACTAAAACTTTTTAGCTTTTTGTCTCGGCAGATCTAACCAGTGTCGAGTTATATTTCCACCGATAGAACACTTTGTTTCAATGCGCAACTGCGCTGCAGCTGCCAAGCCGCCATTTTGGTTCCAAAAAGTAGTACATTGTGCAACTATGGAGGAAAACTGGCTTTTTCTAAGCGAGGATGATGATTGAGCACGAGTGAAATTCTGGAACGCCCTCGACTTCTACTCGTGCTCAAATCATAATCCGAGTCTGAAAAAGCCATTCCCACCCGTGTTACACATCTTTTTTTTTTAATAAGTGTGTGAATAGGGTCTTTTTCATGTATGCAAAGGGAATGAGAAAATGGGCATTATGAGTCATCCACTATAGTAATCAACATTACTTCCCGCTTAGGCAATGACGCTTGGAATGCCCAATTTTCCATTCGCTTTGCAAGCATGGAAAACGACCTTTTTCATGCACGTGTTGAGAAAAATTTTTGGTTGTATACCTTAAGATACGTACAATGAAGTTGTGTAAAAATATTTTCTATAAAACTTCATACTTCGCTGAAAAAAAGTTTCAAATTTGCCTTATAAAAAGACCATCTGTCACCGACAAATACGAGGATCCACTTTTCTTATTTCATTTTCAATTTTGAATAATTAACTCTATGGAAAGTTGTTGTCCCAATCAAAAAGAACAACTATCCATAGAGATATTTTCTTAAGATTGAAAAATGAATGAAAAAAGTGCTTCCCCGTATTTACCAGTAACACGGTGTTTAACATCACCTTAAGGGGATGTCGGAGCTAAAATCGTGTATTTTCTTTTAGTGATTACTTTTAAAATATAGAATGTAGGGAAACCTTAAGAGCAGAGCACCGTAGTGCTATTTAAAATAAAGCTTTTGCATGCAAGATAAAGTTGATCTGATGAGTTATTTTTCTGATTAATTGGAAATACAATAGGGTGTTTACGCATTGAAACCTATCCTCAAAATTGTAATCATACCAAACTTTTGCTAATAACTTCTTTTAATGTAATTTTACAGTAAGATTTAGAGCTGAGCACCGTAGTGCTTACTATAATGAACCGATCTGTACAAGATAAAGTCAGTCGGACTTGTAGTTTTTACAAACAATTGGAAATACAAAATAGGTCGGACAGCAAAAGGGGGGGGCGGGGCTCCGACATCCCCTTAAGGAGGCAGGCCTGGTTTAAGCCCCCAAAAATTCTTGTTTTTATGAGTCCATAAAACTTTTTATATTTAGAAGCAATCATTCTGAAAATTTTTTAATATAAATTTAATACTTTAATTTCACTATTGTGAAACCTTAAAATCTTGATCCTACACATCACAATAAATCACTATTGTCAATACCATATTTATATGGAGGATCTTTGCGGTGTGCACAATTCTAGCTGACGTGTTAAACGAAATTTTTTTTCAACGGTTATTCTACCCTTTTACATATACCTACTCAAAATTAAGCAAAGTACTTTTTCGTTAAAATTTTTTTTATTATTTCTTTTTTCGGATATCTAACCAATTTAAAAAAAATATTAATAACAATTTTTAATACCCCTACGAAGTGAATTGAAGGTCATGCCATTATTGATTAGTAAAAAAACTACCCGACAGCAGAAATGGTAAAAGATAAATATTTCACGATAGAGCATATAACTTCATAATATTAATGAAAATAATTAACCAAAATATTTGTTTTTTTTATGTTTTATCTATAAAACTATGGTTCAATATTAATATCAAAGAGATAAGAAACTAGAACGCGTACGGATTCTTTCAGGAGTTATTTAACTGGTAGTGCTATGAAGTTGGGCACATTTCAACTTTTGTTAAATATAATATAAATTCATAGCGATAATATTTTAAAAAATCGTGAAAGAAACTATGGCAGCAGAGTGTACATACGTAATATTAAAATTTAACCAGTATTTTCTGGCGACTAACTGTATTATATTTCTGATGATAGAACAATAGTGCAACATCTACACAAGTTTAATTTACATTTCTACGAACAAAGTGTTGTTGCTTATCTTACTGTAAACAGAATCCTTGATAAAGAAAATTTCTGACTATAGCAAAAATTGCTTCGATTCAATTTTTTTTCTAGGTGCCTTTGCAATTGTATACATCGATAAGATCAAGGCAACGCAAACGAAAGAAAAAAGAAACGCGTGTGTGTCTGAAGCGAGAAACAACCGATTTCCTGAACCCGCAAGCGGCAAACCTCGCAAATCTATCGTGCCTGAACGATAAAGCCTTCCGATATAGACTCGAGCGACGTCTTCAATATCCTTTTGCGCGCCTGCGATGGTATACGTGTTCGTTGCCCTGGTCGTTGAGAGCATAAAGCTTTGCTCTTGCTAAACTTCTTTGATCTGTTGTTTGCTTATTGAATGTACGGAGTTGCGTTCGTTTTGTTCTTCTGCGTGTCTATATGCACTGAGAGATGAGTCTTGTATTTATGATAAAAACTGTGCAGTTAGTCATGTGTGTAATTGAGGAAACGGTTTTGAATTTGTTTTTTATTTATAAATACATAAGAATTTATGTTATGTTTGGACAAAAATAAAGTACCCAAAATATTATACATATTACGCAATATTTATGCCTTGTTTTTCTAAATTGCTACTTATCCCAAGAAGTATATTTATGGTGAAACATATCTTATTTTTTGCTATGCCGAGTGCCAGGATAGGTTTAACAACATATAAGGCACAATTTAATTTGCACTAATAAAAGAAAATTGAAAGTTATTTTGTAAAACATATTTGTGATTCTCTAAAAAATTCGAAATATAGTGTATCTTTTTGAATAATTTTGTTATAATCCAGACATCAATTATTAGACACGATTTACGTAATTTATAATTTAATTCTACTATACATGCAATTTAACCCTTAGCTACCGTGGTAGGTCTGTAAGACCCCACTAAAAATTCAATTAGCAATAACCTTATACATATCATATTCTTAGCCTTTTAACTTTTCTGTAAATTCGATAAATATCATTTACGTTATTGTGTCAAAAATTGGTGCTGTATAATTAATTAGTTATAAAAGGTATAAACAATTCAAGCTCCAAAAAAATAAAAAATAAAAATGGAAAAACGGAAACATGAATTTTTTCTAAAAATTGTTTCTTTTTAAAGAGTTATATGTATAATGAAGAGTGAAAAGGCTCCTAGCCCTATTAATTTTATATACGTTTTCAATTTTTTTGTCGCGTATAAAAATGAAAAACTATAACTTTTTTAAACAAATAATTTTATCTCATGCATCAAATTACTTTTTTAACCAAATGCTGTTTTGATCTGTTAATTAGTGTTGTCTCTTACTAATAAAATGTTTTTATATAACAAATATAATGTATATATACATCAATATTAGCTTGGATTAGGACAGACGCCATCTCGCTAGTTACGTGACTAAATTTAACAATCAAGTGTTACATATACCTTTTTGATTAATTCAGGACATAAATAACTTCTCGAGTAAAATAAATTATTCTTGCAGCTGATATCAAAGAGCTACAGACGATACTTTGACAAATAACATATTTAAAAAGGAATCATTATTTATGACAGTGTGTACCCCTTCCTTAGAGATAGATCTCCAGAGCTTTACGAGATAATTTAAAAATCTACTGAATCCTAAAATAATTTTTATTGTTCTGATAAAAAAATCGTACTTGAAAAAAATGTGTGTGTGTGTGTGTATATATATATATATACTTACAATTTAACAATAACATCATTATGATGTAATTATGAAACTTTAGTAATCGATACCAAGAACGTAATCAAAGCAGCTAACTGTAAAAACAAACGCAACCCCTCAAACGCATTCATAAGAGAGAATTCCAGCCACTTTATCGACAAAACGATAACGAATGAATCGCTTCCGCTCGCGCCCCTTCGCACCTCGAAGCAGCTTCGAGCAGACTTTTTCAAAGGGCTCACAAGAAACAACCTGTTGATATAAATTCAGCGCTTCAACAGAAAAATGCGCCACGCGCAATAAAGCATCGACTGGTGCGCTAGCGATTCCCCTCGCAAATACAAACTACACACACACACACACAAAACAAGTATCGCGCACAAAACAATCCGCAACTTTAATAAAGCCCCATTGTCCTGCCCGTGAATTGGCAGATAAGACGGACTATGGCGCGATGCTCGCGCCTCGCGCACATGCATTATACCACGCGTCGATAGCGCACGAGCGATTCGCGCGTCTCCAAATGCAATTCACAAAGTATCCTATACACGATATAATACGCGCGTGCACGGCGTGTACTAGTTGCTCGCATACGACGGCGACTTCGCAGATAAGCGACGAGAGAGCTGCAGGCAAAAAAGCCGCTGAGCGAGGCGTTCGCATTATCGCCGCGCGCGCGCCAGGAAGCGCGGAGCAACGGACTCATCCCCCTTGTTGCGCGGGTTGCCGCTGCCCCCCTTTTCTCGCACTCGCGTTTCTTCGCGCGGGGCTTTTACGAGGCTGTTACTTATACGTTTCACCCTCGCCGCGCGCGCGCTCGTCATATTTTATCGCGTCCTTTTCTCTTAGGCTCTTCTGCCTCGAGTCTGCTCGCTCGCGCTTGATTTTTGCAGGCGCGTGTGCGGCAGGTATGTAGGTACCCGACCGCGGCGAATTCTCTTCGCGGTGAGGCGCGTACAGTGAATTTTGCGGAGATCCTCGCAATGGGAAGGCAATTTCGTAGACAATGATTCGCGTATTTTTTTTTCTCTATTGTATACGGTTTTGGATTTGAAGAATTTTAATACACTGCGCGTGAAGTTATAACTGTGTACTTTATATGGTACGACGTAATTCAACGGTACATGACGGTGAATATACGTTCTAAGATTGGTTTTTTTGGGTGCTTTTTTATATGTAAGTAATACAATACCGAAGGGCGAAGGCAGTGCATTATAAGATATACAATTTTAACTTGCTCTTTTTTCTGCTACTTTTTATAGGATCCAAGGAATCAGATGACGAAACGAGGTAATTGAAGAAACATTATTTTGAGAATAGTCGTCATACGATGTACATCCCAACCCATGCATAAAATATCTCATTTTACACTACAATTATATTTTATTAAATTCGGTATATCAAGGCAGCGTAACGTTGACATTTATTGCATATTACAGTATATTTCATATTAGTGCTTATAAATATTATAATTTTTATTATACCCTGCAGAGATTGTAAAATACGCAATAATATTTATGATTATTTAGTTGTTATGAGTTACAAATTGCTTCTGTATTTTAATTTCATAGTAAAAAATATTATTGATAGTCCTATTAATTTTAACCTTTCCGTATAAGCTCCATGTTCCATAAAGAAAACTATAGATTATTCTTCTCGATGCACATTACTTTAATGTTTATAAAAATGTTTATTGTAAACAAAATTTTGGAAATGACATATCAGCTCAGAGTACTTTGATAAAGGAACAGAAACAGTCACAGTAAAAGAGCCAAAGGAGGTAAACATTAAGGGGCATTAAAGGTAGATATGTAATTTTTAATAGGGAGTTGGAAAAAAAATTATTTAAAAAGTTTATAAACATTCTGTAATTTAAATAATATAGCATATTAATAGAAGGGTGCTTAACGAAATGGAAAACAATTATTTCAACAAAATCGGGACGTTAAAAGTGTAAATATTATCAATTTAAAAAAACTTCTACTTATACAATAGAATTTTCTTTATTTCTCAATCAATATTAATATTTTAAGGCTTATTTTCTTCTTTAAACATTTGTCTACAAATTTTTTATTTCAAGAAAGTGTGCTGGAACGGCAAAAGATGATCGGGCCGTCAAATCATCAAGAGAAAGGAAAGATAAAGAATTGCTTCCTGATAGAGGAAGCTTAATTTGTGATGTTAAAAAAAGGTTTGCTAGAAACAAGTTAGAAACATGTTTTTAGACATTAGGCATGAAAATACGAAAATAGTGTGTATGTGTGTGTGTGAGCGTGCGTGCGTGCGTATATATGTGTGTGTGTGTATGTATGTGTGTGTATATGTGCGTGTGCGTATACGTGTGCTTGAGCGTGTGTGTATGTGTGTATGTACGGATGTGGATTAGCATTACTCTGAATATACACTGGCAAGAAAATTAATTTTTTTAGGCCCATTTTTTCTTCTTTTTTTTATAAAGTCGGCGACTAAAAAAACATTTTTTGTTTTCTTTTTTATAAAAACGGCAGCTTAAAAGAATATTTTTTTCTTTTTTATAGACAGCGGCTCAAAAAAAGAATTTCTTTTGATTCGTTTTTGTATTTTTAGCGGTGATTTGATTTTTGAGTTTTAGTTCTCCGGGTTTATTGATACCTTAGAAATAATATCATCGATTGAGTGATAATGCATTTGAAAGAGCATAAAACTACCTATCTTTTTCGACCCCAAATTTTGAATAATCTATTTCCCTAGTTTTGTTATACACAAAATCGTCATTATTTTTCAAACGGTTATATCTATGAAATAGAAGAAAGAAAATTTTGTAAAAAATTGAGATAATTAGGAATACGAAGAAGAATATTTATATAATTAGGAATACGAAGAAGAATATATGCAAAATTTTAGAGGGTTCATCTTTTTCTTTAAAAAAGATAAAAGTGTTTTTTTTTAAATCGATTTTTTGGTACCTACGATAACTGGAGAAAATCGGCAGCATTTGATTTGAAACTTTCCAAAAAGTTAGCTTTTTATTATCTCTTGGTTAGGTTCTTTACCCAGATCATAACAACCTTTATATTCCAAGAAATTTGAGCTTATGTATTTAAAAAAATTTTTTTTGATCGCTTATATTTCGAGAATGGCACGGTCATTTTGTACTAAACAGGGCCCATTTTTTTCGTTTTTTAATGAAGATTCGAAATTAAAAAGAATATTAAAGATTCATTGACTCGTTGGTTTTATATCGATTTTTGAATTTTTGGATTTTAAAGTTTACGTTTCTCGAATTTTTTGGTATGTGAGAAATTTTAGTGTAAATGCATTAAAAAGAGCATAAATTTACCTATCTTTTACAATAGAAAATTTTGGATAGGTTCTTTCCCTTCTTTTATTATGCACGAATAAAGTCATTTTTAACCGTTTATACGGTTATATCTCGGAAATCTATGATGAAAAATTATTCAAAAAATTATAGATGGTTAGGAATTCAGTGAATCTACGTACTAACATTTGATTACATTTAATTTAAATATTTAAATAATTTTAATAAATTATGTACAGAGAAAAAATTGCTGTGATAAGGATTATTACCTATCGTTCTGTATTTTTAGTAAAAAATTATCTTTGTCAAACCATCAATGATAAAAAAGCACACCTTTTTTGAGTTATTAATTAGAAAGAGATATTATTATTATTATATTACTACAGTGGCCAGCCATTAATGATTGGCAGTGATAATGCTTAAAAGACCGCCGCTCCTATATCCGCTGTGATCATGTTCGCATCATCACCGCAGCCACCGTTCATGGTTGATGGGACTATGTTCTCTCTATTATTTACAAGGTTAATCCAGTTTTCCTCATAGTATCCTATTTCTCGCAAGTCGGTCCTGACATTGTCTTCCCACCTTCGTCTTGATCTACCCGCTGGCCTTGTGCATTCTGGTTTTCCTACTAGTATTTAAGTGCTGTCTAATCATTTTCCATTCCCGCTACTTGCCCGGCCCATCCCAGTCTTCGATTCTAGTAATATCCGCTTTTCCGTATTACTCGTTTATTTCCCTATTGTGTAAGATTCTCCATTCTCCGGTTAGCTCATCAATTTTGCTTCCAAATATCCTTCTCATAATTCTGTTCTCAAATACTCTGTACCTATCCTCCTCCCGCTTAGTTAGTGCCCATGTTTCGCATCTGTATAGGACTACTGGCAAAATAATTTTCCTATTGTATATCTCTAATTTTGTCTTCCGTGATAGTAGTCGCGATTTTTATAATTTACCCACCGAATAAAGGCATGCATTTCCGGAATACAGTCTTTCTTAATTTCTTTATGCGTCTCATTTTTTGAGTCAATTATAGTGCCGAGGTATTTAAATTCTTCTACTATTTTAAAGGTTTTGTCTAACACCTTCAGGTCGCTATACGCATTCACGGGTGCCATTCTATCAGTGACCATGTATTCCGTTTTCTTTTCGTTAATTTCTAGACCTACTTCTTTTGCCGTTGTTATTAGTATTAGTATCGTCTGCATAGGCTAGCAATTGCTTTAAGAAACCTTTCAGTATTACTCCTTCCCCGCATCCTTGTACGGCCCTCACAACGTATTCTAGTACTAGGTTAAACAGAAGTGTTGATAGCGCATCCCCTTGTTTTAATCCATTGTGGATTTCCAATGGTTCTGATGGGCTATTTCCTGCGCGAATTGTGCTCCTGCTATTAGCTAGACATATTATTATTAAATTAACTAGTTTTTTTTAGATCCCTAGTAGTATTAAAACGTGGTACATTTTAGCCCTTATAATGGAATCGTATGCGTTTTTAAAACCAATAAATAGTTTGGGTAGTAGGTGTACCGTTGTGCTATATTCCCATTTCTTTTCTAAGAGTTGTCTAACTGTGAACATATGGTCGTTAGTCGACCTACTTCGGCGAAATCCACACTGATAATCCTCAAGGATTTCTTCCGCGAGGGGAGTGAGTCTCGCTAGTAGTAGGATGATATCTTATAGTGTATACTATCTTATAACATGTATATATCAGAGAAATCCCCCTGTAATTATTGCAATTTGTTTTATCCCCTTTCTTGTGAATCGGGATTATGATTGAGTCTCTCTATTCCCTAGGCATAATTTCCCTTTTCCATGGTACGTATAAGAGTGTGAATTATTTCAATAAGTACCCAGATAGCAGCCCGTGCCGAGCACGGCGTGCTGGCACGGCGTGACGAATTTGTGCCATCACTGTGCAGTCGCGGCGTGCTGTCCGATTCGGTGGCACGTCGTGACCGCCCTGTGCCGTCATCGTGCCGTCACGCAACATCACTTTTTTGAACTTTTAGATTCCAGCAGAATGACGGCACAGTGCAATCCCGCCGTGTCGGGAAAATCGTGGCCGCAATGTGACGGATTATGGACAGCACGACGTGCCATCAATATAATTATAAAAATATAATTTAATTGCATATTTAAGTTATTATTTCTATTACAAATAAAATTGATAATAATAGTAATGATTTGTTAATTTATTTATATGGGGCTCAATTGGTGTAATTGAATAAATAAATAAATATAAATAAATAATAGTATAATTTTATGATTTATATTTTTATTAATAATAAATATATTTGTTTATAATTGAATATTAAAATTGATTTACATTATAAATTTAAAGTCTTGAAATAATTTCGAGCTTTCTGTTGTTTGAAGTAATATATCGCATCCCGCCATTGCAGTAATCTCCCTGCTTTCATGAAGACTTGATCTTCAATTGCAGACGCGTGCAATAAGTGAAATTGTTCTTAATAATTATAGCGGTATTATTGTAGTTATTAATTATTGTAGTTATCTGTGGTGTAATTTGGAATTCTGAATTATATAATTCGACTGTGGCAAGTTTGTGGTGGACGTTCGAGAGGAAGTGCAGCTCGTCTTGTGGATCATCCTGGCGCGCGCACGTGCAATTGCAGTTCATAGTAAATAATTACTATCATTAATTATTTACATGCTGCAATTTGGATTTCCCAAGAGAACTGTGGCAACTATCTGGACATTTCAGAGTGAAGAGATTGTCTTGAGGATCACCCTGGCTGAGATGTAAAATTTTTTTATTTATAATTATTCTAATAATTATATTATGTTAATAAATAGGTTAGTTTTGACGAGGAAGGACGAGTGGCCACGAAGGGGCACGAAGATGAGAGCTGCAAGGCCCAGGACGGCGTACTTGCGGCAGCAGCAGTGGCACGGTTAACCTCGAAGAGGTTATGTTTACATACAGCTTCCTACTGCATTCGTCCACTGCCAATATTATCAGGTGAGATTAGTCATTAGTTCGTATACCGTTTGAAAATAAAAAAAAAAGGTGAGATTAGTGTTTAGTTTATCACTGTAATCTCCCCTTACTAATGCTGCGTTGTTTCTAGGTGTCTGGTGAGTGCTTCGGAGGTTAAATGAACAATCAAACTCTAAAATCCATGAATCTTCAAACATATGAAACCTACAACCCATGAACCGTCAAACCCCTGAACGCAAGACTTAGTTTTATAATTATTAAATTTTTCATTTCTTAAATATATCCTTTATTTTTAGGTCAACTACTTGATTTATCTTGGTGGTAGAAATACCGATGACTCTGACTTTGCAGTCAACACAGAGCTTCTGTGCAATGTTACTTGGCTTGGAGATAAGAAAAAAAATGTCACAAGACTACGTGATACCCGTTTTGTGTCAGCTTGTGAAGGTATATTGTTTTATATATTTTATTTTACTTGCCACACTAGACTTATTATATTAATTATGAATGTTTCCATTTTTGACCAGGGCCCTGAAAAGCCTTAAGCAATGTCTACGGCGTCTCGAAGAGATACGCAGAGACGTGCTGCTGCCCGAAGAAAGAGATGAGGAGCAGCTGCCACCATCTCCGAGGAGAAGACGAGCTCCTGATGAAGAAGAAGAAGAAGAAGAAGAAGAACATCAAGAACCCCTGCCATCCAGTCCAAAAAGAAGAAGAGTTTTTGAATGCGACATTCATGAAATTTGTTTTGCCGTCTGGGAATTCTTTAGTGTTATTATTACTTCTATTAAAATAAAAATAATAATTGTTTTCAGATGCCGTTGAGAGACGTTAGAAAATAACTCTAGAACCGATCCAGCACGTACTGAGAGACGACGTCAAGGAATAAAGACTGCCGATTCAGCGACTGACCCAAGACTGAGGTAGACAAGCTGAGGCTGGGAGCGACAAAAATGACATCGTTTTCAGACTTGCAAGCTGAGCTTCAAGGAGGGCCTAGCAAAGGTAATTTATTCATCATTCGATTATAACTTTCCAACCCATAATGCAATAAAAATCTTATTTTTTTGTTTGTTTTCAAAAGAGTTCATAACACTTCGAGCGCAGAAACGGTGTGCACCTGCCTGGAAGTGATAGCGATCTGCTGAATGGTTCCCAAGGTCATGCTGTTGTCGTACGAGCGCGTGGACATGCCTGCAAAACTCTCGATGACGCAGGGGCAACTAGAATGATGTTGAGTAGGAGGCTTCTTGCGAGTTGCAGCTCAGACAATCCCTGTTAAAAAATTGAAGCTGGATTTCAAGCTTGAAATTCATCGATGAGGTTGAATCTGGTTTGATCGAACTTAAAATCCAGCTCGATTTCAAGCTCGAAATCAAACTCAAAAAATCCACCCTGATCGACCTACATTTCATGTTTGATCAAGCTGGATTCAACCTCATCGCTGAATTTCAAGTTCCATCGAGCCGGATTCAAACTCATCGCTGAATTTGAAGCTTGAGATTTAGCTTGATATTTTCAATAGGGGAACCTGCACAAGGCCTGCACCATTATTTACGTAAATATTTTCAGGGACTATATATATATAAAATTTCTTCATATATATATATATATATATATATATATATATATATATATATATATATATATATATATATATATATATTCCACGTCGACCATGGAAGAAATTTTTTACATTTCGTTTTAAAATGTTTTTACTAGTTCAGAATAGTTAAAAAATGTATGCAAAAAAAAATTAGATCACAATACCCTAACTATGCAGAACTGTGGCCCTATTAAAAATAAAGTTTTTTTCAATTCTTAGAAACAGAGAAAACTTTAATAATTTTTAGCTCCAGATAGGTGCAATTTAGGTATTTACACATATACATTTTTATTATTTTTCTGTATATTTTTCTGTAAATTTTCTATAGAATATGCTAGCACTTTTTTTAGGCCCTAATTACCACGTTTCTGATTGATTTATAAAAGATATACCGTTATATAGTAATAAGAGCTTCAAAATGAGACCAGCTAGACCATGGACCGAGCTTATTAACCGAAGTAACAGAATTTTGAAGGAAATCTACATACAATTTGTATATCTATATATGAAGATTTATTTTATAAATGATATACACTACATACATATAGATATATAAATTGTATGTAGATTTCTTTCAAAATGCTGTAACGTCAGTTATAAAGCTCGGTCCATGATCTACCTGCTCTCATTTTTAAGCTCTTATTACTACAAAATTTTGAGATTAAAATAAACTGCCGAAATTTTTTAAATAGCATATAACGGTATATCTTTTATAAACCAATCAGAAACGTGACAATTGGGGTCTGAAAAAAATGTCAGCATATTGTACAGAAAATTTACAGAAAAAAATGCATATATATATGTAAATACCCAAATTGCACCTATCTCGAATTGAATTTTCTACTTTTCTAAAAATTTAAATAAACTTTATTTTTAGGGTCACGGTTCTGCAAGATTTGGGTCTTATGAGCTAAAATTTTATTTACATGCTTTTTTCACTATTCTGAACTAGTAAAAACATTTTCAGCGAAATGTAAAAAATTTCTTCACGGGTTTACGTGAAATATATATTATTATGAAATATTTAAATTCGTTCAGAATGAACTTTTACTACAGTTTCTCTATTAGTCTTGACGTTTCTTTCGTCTTTACAATACATCAGGAAAGTATAATACATTTTTAGGCCAATTTTTTATTTGAAAATTTTTATATATCAAATTTTTAAATTTTAAATCTCACCTGAGATCTTACCAGAGATCTCGTGTAAGATTTTGAGTAAAAATTCATGAGGTTTTCGCATGATATTTCACCTGAGATTTTTTGGTAGGGATATATAAAAAAATATATATATATATATATATATAATCATGCGAAATATCATGCGAAAACCTCATGAATGTTTACTCAAAATTTCACACGAGATCTCTGGTAAGATCTCAGGTGAGATTTAAAATTTCAAAATTTGATATATAAAAATTTTCAAATAAAAATTGACCAAAAATGTATTATACTTTCCTGATGTATTGTAAAGACGAAAGAAACTTCAAGACTAATAAAAAAAACTGTAGTAAAAGTTCATTCTGAACGAATTTCAATATTTCATTAAGTGTACATATAATAACATGAGATTTTGGTATGAGATCTCAGGTGAGAATCTTACTTGAGATTATTCAGTAGGAGTATGTGAATAATCATAATTAAAGTATAAAATTATAATTAAATTTAAATATTTACGTAAATAAATGGTATATATATGTTATTATTGTATGTATATATCTGCTGCGGATTCCCGGAAAAACAACTCAAGTCCATTTTTTTTAAAATTGAGTTTTAAGCGATTTTAATATCTTTATATAGTATATTTTCAGATAAAAGTGCACAAAATCAAGAAAGTGAAAAATAAGTAGCCTTATCTACTATTTATGATTTTTTTACATTAGTTCAAATGGAAAATAAAAATTTTAAGTATTAGTATCTTCAAAACAGAAAAGTGGACTTATGTTGTTATTCTGCAAAACCATATATATAGTATGTATTAACTTATTAATTTATTGTACAAAAATTAAATATTTAAAGTATATAAATAAAAAATTACAAATATAAAATACAGTATTTTTATTATGATAAAATTATACATTTAATATAAATAATATATATATATATATATATATCGCCGTGCTGGCATATTGTCGGCAAATTGCACCGCACAGTGCTGACACGTTGCCGGCACGCGGGCCGCAGTACCAATCGCGCATGCAAATTGCGTCGGCAAAATGACGGCACTATGACGGCCCGCGTGCCAGGACCGCGTTCCTGCACCGTGCCGTCTCAGAAGCGGGGCAGGAATCCGTCACAATGCCGGACCGCGGGCGGCCCGCGGGCCGTCAGCGTGCCGACACAGTGCCGACTCAATGCTATCTGGGTAGTCTTCCCCCCTCTTTAAATAGTTCCGTTCATAATTGATCTACTCCAGGGGATCTGTTATTTTTTAGCTTTTTAATTGCCGCGTATATTTCGTTAACGGTGGGTTGCTCGATGTGTGGTTCAGCAATGTGGATTTCGCTGAAGTCCTAGACGGATTGTTGCTCGTGTACATTTAGGAGCTCATCAAAGTAGCTTCTCCACATGCTTAATATCCCTGCTGTATCGATTATTCGGTTCCCTTGTTCGTCCCTTAGAAAGTCGGAATTGTTCTGTGTTTCTTTCCTGATCAAATTTATCCATGATGCAGAAAGAGATATAGCAATTTAAAATTAATTTACTAGAACAACGAATTTGATATTGGAACAATTAATTTAGTTTGAGGAAGCTAAGTGCCAATGAATTAGTAGCGGTTTTTTTCCAAAGGTAGCTGTAAAGGGTAGGTATCGCATCTGTATAATTATATAGGTAAACCAGTTAAGTATGAAATAAATAATGTTATTCAAAACTTTAAACGCGTTATTCTCGAAAGTACATTTTTCAATTTGGCTAGCAGCATAATTGGATCAAATTTTATTCGATTGACTTGAAATGTTCTCAAAGTTTTAGATGGAAATTCGATCTCTAATAGTATCCTTTAAACACGTATTTTACGAAATGACATATCGTTTTTCACGAAAATCAATAGTTTTCCATGTGGTGAATATGTTCGTAAAGTTCTGGACTGAAATTCGGTTTCTAAAAGTGTCTATAGTCGAGTAATACCTACGTGCGCATCGATCAGGTAACTGAAAACTTCAACAAATTTTTCATAACATCATATTTTTAAAATTGACGGGACAGATAGCTCAAATAATTTTCAGGCAACGGATGCACACATATACTTTAGGGGCCGTTCATTTCTTAACTAATCATTTTAACTAATAATTTCTCGCTTATAATTCTTTACTGGCAAGAGTAAAAAAAATAAAATAGTATGTTTAGTAACAAAATAATTTTTTCTATTTTTCAACTTTTGTCTATTACAAAATACAACGAGTCCGGACCGACTGCGTATCAAAAGCGGCGTATATGAGCAATATCTTATTACTCGGCCGAAGTCGATTGACGGTTGGATTTCAGTCGAATTCGTCCGACAGATCACCTTCCGCGAATTCGTAGTAACAATATTATCTACAATGATGAATTAGAATATTATGTAAATAATAATATATTTCTTACGTAAGAAATTACTATATCCCCCCCCCCACCCACCCCCGCCTGGCAAGAAATCGTAAGATATTTAAGAATCCCTCTCCCACCCCCCCCCCCCCATGGGTGCTTACGTAAGTAATGAACGGCCCCTTACTACTAATTTAGAAATATTCTTCACTTTTGAATTCTTTAAACTGATTAAAATTTTTAAAATCATCCATATTTTAAAATTTGTATAGGTTTTATTACATGATCAAAGAGATTTTCTTCGTAAAAGACCGAACTTTTTTCCAAGTTCCACCATTTATAAAAATGTATGCATTTGAAATAAAATTAGGTTCAGTCGCTGCGTATCATCATAAAAATAAAACAAAATCTTTTTAGTTTCTTTCTTTTTAACACCTGCAGCGGATACTACACATCACGCGGTCCCGCCAGTTCATACCTCCGACGAAAAAGTCTTTGGGAGAGTCTCTAATATTTTAAGCATTCGGAACCATATAACCAAATAATTCCATTTTCAAAATTTAGTAATCGTCATTAAAATTTTAATAGAATTTGTATATGTCGTCATTATTTTTCTGATTTGAACAATATAATTGATAAATAGCATATTCAACTATTATTTGCAGTATTAAAATTCATGAACTTCTGGTGACACTTTGCAAAATTTTGAAAATTGACTATTTACATTATGGTTCTGAACACGTCACAGCTAAATATATGCGTTTAAAATAGCTTATATTTTTTACTTCAAATATGTATTCATACACATAATAAGTTTCAACACTTTTTAATTGCAAAAAATTGCGAAAAATTGCTTTCATTGTAACCGTTTATATAGAGTGATTTCCTTATAAAAATCCGTAACTGTTTTACATTGTTTATGTAGTTTATTTCATATATAGTCACATAATCAAATACCCAAAGAAAATTCACTCTATCCCGAATTTTGGTATATACTTCCTCCCCTAAATCAAATATTCAGAACATCGATCTATCCGATTATGCCTCGAACACGTAACTCGACTTTCCATTATTTGTTATACGTCAGGTTGTTTCACCTCGAACATTGATTCCCCCCCCACCCCCCGCCCCCTCCCCGGTCTTAAGAATTTCCACACCCCCATTCCTACACGATTTCTCTTATTTGCCTCAGTTTTACGCTCTACGTGCCAATTTGTCATGTCGCCCTTTTATTCCTTGGGAGCGCTCTCTCTCTCTCTCTCTCTCTCTTTCTTTCTTTGTCTGTCTCTCTCTCTCTCTCTCTCTCGCGTGCATATAAAATTCGTCCTTCGCTCCTCCTTTCTACACCGAGCTTTGGTCATATATACATTTGCCGCGTGCACGCTGACACGTAAAAGAAAGTGACGGCGAATCTTCCTCTTTCTTCTTTTCTTACCCTTCCCGCCTACCTCGCGAGTGCGCGTTTACGACGGCCTCTTTCGACAGTTCGTCCGCCCTCTCCGCTATACTTTTTCATATACACTCGATTTTCATCGCTCTTCGCATAGCCGTTGGTTTACGTGGCGTTTCTTTCTTTAACTCTCTTTCTTGCTTTGTCTCTCTCTTTTACTCCTCGGTTTTCCGGTCTTGTGGGTCCGTACCTCAATTAGGATAAGATGGTAGATTACTTTTTTATGCCTTTTCTTTTTAATTTGCGCTTCGTCTTATCCTTTTCTGCTCAATTACGTGAATAAACAGAACGTAATAGTTGCTTTTCTTTACCTTGACGGAAATGATCACTGAAGATTTACTGACTAATAATGTAATTCTACGAAATAACTGATAATAATGTAAGAGTTAATAGGATATAAAAAATGTTATGTTTTAATTTATGGGGAGTGAAGCTTAGCTATTATTTAGCATTAATTATAGAACTTTATTCATTTCACTATATTTATACATAACGATACATAATTAGTACAGCAAAGCTCTCTTCAGTAGTATTTACCAAACTAAATTGACACAAGTGATGTCATTTAATAATTACGAATTATACGTATAATAGAATAATTCGATAATTATATTTTTTGATTATAAACAAATAATGAGGTAACAATATATAAAAAGATACAGTATTTATCAAAAATATTGTAGGAAAAAATATTGTAGGTGGTCATTTAATTAATGTTGTATAATATTTTAATACAATTAATGCATCTAATACAAAGTGTATAATAATTAAGGGGGCAGGCCTGGGTTAAACCCAAAAAACGAGTGTTTTTTTACAAGTCCAGAAAACCTTCTATGTTTAAAAGCAATCATTCTGAACATTTTTATGCTATAAAAACACAATAATATCTTAAATTTTACCAGTATGAAACCTCAAAATCTTTACCTAATACAGCACAATAAATCACTGTTTACAATACCATATATAATAAACATTTTTTTGTGATAGTTGTTTGACTCCTTTTGACATGTATTACAAAAAGAGCGGAACACTTTTTCGTTAAATTTTTCTTTATTATTCTTTTCGGAGATCCAATAAATTTTTTCAAAAAAGATTTTTAATATTTTTTAAAAAATTGTTTGGATCTCCGAAAAAAATAATAATCAAATTTTAACAAAAATGTGATCCGCTCTTTTTGTAAAACCTGTCAAAAGAAGTCGAATGTCTGTCGAAAAAAAAATTTCGTTCACCATGTACCTCGAATCGCGTAAGGATCAAAGTTCCTTTAATAAATATGGTATTGAAAGTAGTGAGTTATTGTGCAGCATAGGATCAAGAGGTTTAACAACGGTAACATTTAAGATATTATTATGTTTTGATAGCGAACAAATTTTCGGATTTATTGCTTTTAAACATAAAAAGTTTTCTGGACTCATAAAAAAAGTATTTTTTTGGGTTTAACCCAGGCCTGCCCCCTTAAAGAACAAGCATTGAGATTTTGACGGTTTAATATGTTCTAATAACTCTACCCTATTATAGTATTGATCATTAAATATTTAAGAAAAATATTTCAAGATGATTTAATACACTAATTACGTAACAATACAGTGTACTACGTAAGTTACCTTAAAAGCAAATCTTTCTCCATTCAAAAAGAAAATTATCTTATAAATTGCTTACTCTTATCCAATCCAATGTCTTTATCAAATTTTCCGAATTTCCGTGCCCACATCTCTCTCATCTCAGGCAAACTCATCTATACCGCAAACGCGCATACGCGCCCGAGCCGTACAATCTCCTGCATTAGATTCCGCGCATCTCTTTTTCACGGCGGCGTTGGCCATACGTCACGACGCCCACATAAGATTCGCGCTCGCTCGCGACATACGAGAACGAGAGACGCGCGCGCGAGAGGACGCGAAGAACGGAGGGACGGAAAGCAGGAGAGAAGGAGAACACATACCTAACTCCGCGAAAACAGGATCGCACGTCGCCGCTGGAACAAAAGCAAACTCGCGCGTGGGGATCCTTTACGAGTGCTTTATGCGCCGAAGGCGCGTCGACGCCGCGCGCGGCGATACCATATACCACCCCCTTCTGTAAATCTAATCGGGGCCTCTCTTATCCCTCTCCTCGGCGCGCTCGGCTGATAGGGGACGGAGTAATAAATTCACTCGCCTGCCGCCGTTGCCGCCGTTGCCGCCGTCGCCGACGCCGCGCTGCACATTTCTGCGACTGATTTACCGTGACAGAGAAGATCTCATGAATTTCACAGATTCGGGATTCCCGACTGCACGACCTTATGGAAAAACAGCCTCGAGGGATGTGTCAGCTCTTTCTCGCAGATTTATACTATATATGCCGCATTTGGATTAATCGGGTTTTCGTTGCTTTTTTGTACAGGGGGATTTTCACTCGGTGGCATAATCTTTTAAGCAGGAAGCGTATAAATGGCTAATGGCAAAATTTAGCTGGAGAATTTGTGATTTACGGAAAATCAAATGGAAATTCCTGACAGTATTCTAAAGTGAAAATGGCTTTTAGTGACTCTTAAGGGCCTGCTATAACAGGCCTGCGATACCGACCGAAATCTGTGAGGGAAGTTCTGCTTTTAATTTTGCTTCCTCGTAAAGGAAGCTTTGTAATAGTAAAAAAAATATTTTCTTAAAAACATCATAGAAATATGTTTTCGACCATTTGGAATCAAAATACACTATTTTTAGAAAATGTCCGTATGGATGTGAGTGTGTCTGTGCGTGTATTCGCGCGCGTATGTGTATGTCTGTATGCGTGTGTGTGTGTGTGTGCGTGTATGTATGTGTGTGTGTGCATGTGTGTGCATGTGTGTGCGCGTGCGTGCGTGCTTGTGTGTGTGTGTGGGTGTGTGTGTGTGTATTTGTGTATGTGTGTGTGTGTGTGTGTGTGTGTGTGTGTGTGTGTGCGTCATCATATCTCGAGTAATCCACGGTTAAATATAATGTTTCAGAGCCGATTTTTTTTGTTTTCTTTTAAAGATGGTGGTTAAATTTAATGTTTCAGGGATCATTTTTTTTGTTTTCTCTTAAAGAAGGTGGTTATATTATAATTTTTTCTCGACGCGTTTTTACTTTTTTTATCGGATTTTGGATTTAGTTTTAGTTTCTCGGTTTTTCTAATACCTTAGAAATAATATCATTGATTTAGTGCAATTGAAAGAGCTTAAACTAACCTATATTTTCAGACCCGAAATTTTGTATAAGCTATTTCTCTTTTTCTGTTATACGCAGAAACATCATATTTTTTTAACGGTTATATCTCGGAAATATATCATGGAGATATATTTAAAAAAATTGAGATGATCAGTAACATCGAGTACAATATTCAGGAAAATTTTTGAGCCATTTTCTTTTTCTTTTACCGAGATAAAAATCATTTTGTAATAAATATCGTTTTTCTATGTTGAACGATAACTGGAGTAAAACAACAGTATTCCCTTTGAAAATTTTCAAAAAGGTACATTTTTACAATCTCTTGGCTAAGTTCTTTGCCCAGATCATTAGGACTTTTATTTTTTAGGATATTCGAGGTTATATTGTTTTTTTAATTCTGATTCCTTATTTCTTGGGTATCACGCGGTAAATTTTAACCAATGACCGCTAATTTCTTTCTTCTGTTGATCAAGAACTTAAATTAAAAAGATTTAAATTAGAAATTTTCAAGATTCATCAAGTCGTTTATGTTTTTTAACTTTTTTTTATTTTTTATATTTTTTTTTCAAAAATCTTTTGATTGTTTTAATATATATTATATCCAAGATATATGTATATTTTTAGTATTACAACTAGAAACTGTACTGCTGAATTAAAAATATAGTAAATTCTGATGAAAAATCTTGATAATAGTGATAGTTTGAGGTCAGACGCAGATGCATTCTGCATGTCCCTATTTATAGTCACGAAAAAATAACGTTTTAGTTGTATTTATACAATATGTACACTGTTTTCTACTTATGCATCGTGTTAACTAATCGTGTTAGCTAATTTGCACGTATTAACATGCTATTACAATAAAACGATACAAATCATATGAATTAAGTCTATAAAATCAACGGTGATCAGAAATAGGTACACATCGAAATCACCACTTTTTGCTGTGAGCAGAAATAGGTGCATTCTGTGTACGCCTTTTGATGGACTATTATTAATATTTAAGTCTTTAAAATGGTTTTTACGCGTTTACACTGTATTGTTAGATTTATAATTAAGACAACAATCATAGCTGCTTTATAATTTAATGTTAGAATAACTTTTTAAAACTTTTTGTGTGACGCAAAATGCTTATATGAGCAGAAATCGGGACATTCACCTTATATGTATATATTTATATCGACATATTAAAAAGCAATAGACATGTTATTTATATACTCACCGCAGTATTAAATAGAATAAATAATTTCATATTGGAACAATTTATAAAGTTTGAGGAAGCTAAGTGCCAATAGATTGGCAGCAGCTTCTTTTTGTAAATATAAAGGCCAAAAGGTATCAAAACGGTCAATAACGATTAAAATTTCTGAGAAATTAAAAAAATTGAACCTCCAAAAGTATCGTTTTTGCTAAATTTCTTCTGAAAAAAATGTAGTATTCGACTGATATTTTGTCCGATAACGTAGACCTAGCGCTGACTCGTAACAGAACGGGCATAGAGCATTTCTTACACATAAGAATTATACACGTAATTATTGTAGACAATTTAGCATTGGTCAAATTATATATAGATATATTTGACCAATGCTAAATTGTGCACAATAATTACGTGTACAATTCTTATGTGTAAGAAACGCACTATGCCACAGAACGAGATATTATCAAAACACTGGAAGCGCAAGGTCGCATAGCGAGTTAGTTATATTGCTTAAAATCAATTTACTGTTTCTTTCAAGGAATTTAACTTCGGTGTTAATATTTGGCCAGTAAGTGGAATAAAGCAAATATTGAGTATTCCGAAAACTGCCTAGTTGCCTCTACCGCCGTTGGATTCAGACATATACAAACACACACACACACACACACACACGCACTCTCACACCTTCCAACAATACATTTTCTTTCCGATTACAGATCGACCGCGACAGTAATTAGCGAGACCCGAACATGACCACACCTAATACATACACGACACTATACTTTTATTTGCCTACTTAGGCCTTTGTATATTTGTAAGGTTAGAATATAATTTAAAGAGAAAATCAGTGCCTTATGATTTATTTAAACCTCCCTCCACAAGACAGCAAAAAACTCGCTCATTTTCTGGTCCTTCGAGCCGGATTTCAACTATTCACGGCAAATCTCGAGCAACAAGCTAGTGAAGTTACTGCCTACTTGTGACATCTCAGTTAAAATTCACGTGCATCTAAAAAACACTAGAGCCTCAACCAGTGAAGTGCATTCTGGTGTCTTCACTTGTCGTTTGCTGCATATCATTCAACGTAGGAAAATTAAACACGTCGAAAATCAGGCATCATCTTTAATTTTAGGCAAAAGAAGCATCAAAAAAGTGTAATTAAAAGGTGCAAGTGAAAAATCATAAATCGTGCGTAATTTTAGAGCATCTCTAAATCACCGAAATTCGAAACGAATTTCAACGACCAAAAGTCTTAGTGTGTATGTGTGTAGGTCGCACCGAGCGAGTTTGTTTACATGCGCTCGCTCGACGCTTTGGCCAATTCGGTCTTTCTCGCGCGCTCGTAAGTTCACCTAAGCTCGACGCCTCGAGCCGAGCCGCGCTGCCTAAACATTCGGCACCCGGCCGAAGCAACGCTTTCGCTTCCCTCAACTCTCTCCGCTTACGCGGCAGTGTATCTGTTGTTTTATCGGGCTTTAAAAGTACGATGGATATTCTTACGGATAGTGTATCGCATTTATTATACGCGGACGATTTGCAAACCTACACTCAAGCTACTTGCGATAACCTTCATCAGAGGATAAGACGCTTGTCGGCTGTGGCCAAAGCAGTGTCGGTGTGGGCTTCTGAGAACGCTCTGTGTCTCAATGTCGGAAAAACGAAGGCAATTATTTTTGGGTCAGAATCTAACATTAAAAAAGTACAGAGTATGGATTTGCCTGGCATAGAGATTCAGGGTAACGTCTTTGTTCACTTTCTTGACACAGTTACTAACCTCGGTGTAGTCATGGATTCGAAGTTAACATGGAGACCGCAAGTGGATGCAGTTAGCCGAAAGGTTAATAAGGCCCTACATGGGCTTAAATCATTTCAATCCAGTACCACCGAGGCCTTACGCAAACGGCTTGCAAGTGCTCTTGTCCTGTCTCATTTAGATTATTGCTCTTTAGTGTATCTTGATGTGTCAGGTGAGCTCCGGATGAGACTGCAAAGATTGCAGAATTCATGTGTGAGGTACATATGTGGTGTTAGAAGGTATGAGCATATCAGTCCGTACAGGAGTAAACTTGGCTGGCTTGATCTTGAGGGAAGAAGGGCGTATTTTGCGGCGGTACAACTATACAAAGTTATTAACATGGGTCAACCCACGTATCTTGCATCCCTTTTTAAAAAAAAACCAGGCTCGGACCTCTAGTAGGACTGATTCTAGGGAGCTCTCGATTCCATCGTCGCGTACCGATACAGGGTTGAAATCTTTTCAATCTCAAGGTGCACGCCTATGGAATACGATCCCTCTACGTACGAGGGTAGTTCAATAAGTCTTTAGAATAAAGTATAAAAACAATTTTTTTTGGGTAAATTTTTTTTTATTTTTTAACATAATCTCCTTGGAGCTGTATACACTTGGTCAATCGCTTTTTAAGTTTTTTTAATCCTTCAGAAAAGTGCGTTTTCGGAAGTTCCTCAAAATAAGCACTTACAGAGGCAATTACGTCTTCGTTGTCCGTAAATCTCTGTCCACCGAGCCATTTTTTCAAGTTTGGAAATAAGAAAAAGTCACTGGGGGCTAAATCTGGTGAATACGGTGGGTGTTCGACCAATTCGAATTTTAGTTCTTCAATTTTATATTGAAACGAAGCATGTGTGAACTCGGGCGTTGTCGTGATGAAAGAGAATTTTTTTTCTCGCCAAATGTGGTCGTTTTTTTTTAATTTCTTCTTTCAGCTGCTCTAATAATGATGCATAATACTCACCAGTAATTGTTTTACCCTTTTCCAAGTAGTCAATAAGTATAATTCCACGTGCATCCCAAAAAACTGTAGCCATAACCTTACCAGCTGACTTTACGGTCTTTGCCTTCTTTGGAGCTGGTTCGCCTGTGGAAATCCACTGTTTGGATTGTTCCTTTGTCTCAGGAGTGTAGTGGTGTATCCATGTTTCATCCACAGTCACAAATCGACGAAAAAATTCCTCAGGATTCCGACTTATGCGCGCCAAAAGAGACTCAGAGGCGACCACTCTATTGCATTTATTCTCAGCTGAGAGCAAACGCGGCACCCATCTTGCCGATAGCTTTTTCATGCCTAATTTTTCATGTAGAATTGAAACAACTGCACCTATAGATATCCTTGTGGCCTCAGCTAACTCACGCACTTTTAATCTTCTATCCTTCAACAACATATCGTGGATTTTATTGATGATTTCGGGAGTAGTTGCTTCTACGGGCCTTCCTGAACGTGGTTCGTCACTTATTGATGTACGACCACGCTTAAATTCATTTACCCAGTTATAAACCGTTGCTAAGGCAGGGGCAGATGTGCCATGAACTGAGTCCAATTCATTTTTTATCTCATATGGAGTTAAACCCTTTAAATGAAAATGTTTAATTACCGCTCTGAACTCGTTTTTTTCCATTTTTCTTAACAAGCAATTTTTTTTTTCAATTGGTTATAAAAACACGTAAACTCAGAAGATGTGGACTGTGACTGCACCATATATCTAGTCGGGAGTGGTGCTGACTGAAAACAGATGATTTGGAGCGATTCGCGCGCCATCTGTTGGTCATTCTAAAGACTTATTGAACTACCCTCGTATTAAGCACTTGCCCTCACTACGCAGTCTTAAAGCGACAATTCGCGACTATTTGCTATGTAAGTCCAGGGACATGTACCATGTATATCTAATGTAGAATGACGCTAATCATACGAATGTTGACTATAATAGAAATTGAAGTTTGATAGTCTCAAAAAAAAAATATTATTCGTAATGATAAGAATATGTGATAAGTGTAATGACGTGATTGATGTACGACAGATATAATATTGTGTAATATATGTAAGTTAATGACGAGCAATGTCGAGCTGTGATATGATTGACTATACTAATGATCTCTGTAAATATGTATTATTATTGAATGTAGTTTATTGTTTTTGTCTTGCACAAAATAAACATCTAATCTAATCTAATCTATCTACTGCTCTCTCTCTCTCTCTCTCTCTCTCTCTCTCTCTCTCTCTCTCTCTCTCTCTCTCTCTCTCTCTCTCTCTCTCTCTCTCTCTCTCTCTCTCTCTCTCTCTCTCTCTCCCCTTTCTCGCCTCAACTCATGCTACAGCAGTGCAAGTAGCTAGCTGCACGTCGTTCTCACGCAGGAAGTAAGCTTGCGAAAAATCTTCTCTCTCGCTCTCCCGCTCGCGGAGCAGCCGATCATTCGGTGCCTTTAGCATATTTTCTCTCGCTCTCCCATACGAGGAGCAGCATAGATATTAGCGTATTTACGCATTTTCTCTCTCGCTCTCCCGTGGAGCAGCATATCAAGCCGTACACTCTTGTACTACCATTTGCAATAGACTAAATCACAGCCATGGATCAACTTGTCGAAAAACAAGTGAAGGACGCGGACTTAATGTCTCGTGCATTTGTTAACCTAAAAAAGAAGGTCAACAAACATCTAAAGGATCCATCCATGCCAGATTGAAAGCCCTTCAGGCAAAATGGGCTACCTTTCAAAAAAGGCATAACCTCATCTTGGAGACAGCGACTGTTGACGATGAAAGCAAGAATTATTTCAAGGAGGGACTCATGGAAAGCGCTGAGGAAACCTTTTTAGAACAAAAGGGACAATTCTTAGACGCCTTCGATGCATTGGACGTCAAAGCACCTAGTGCCACTCTCTCTGCTACACCTGCTGAATCAAAGCCTCCGTTCCGTAAGATACCCCCCATCAGTCTACCTCAATTTTCAGGCAATCATTCTGATTGGCCGTCGTTCAAAGATATGTTCACGACATTTATGAAACGCGACTCAAATATTGAAGACGTTGAGCGTCTTTACTATCTAAAACGCAGTCTATCTGGCGAAGCTGCCAACCTGATTAAAAAAATTCCTGTGACAGGTGAAAATTATAGTCGTGCCTGGACGCGATTAAAAACGCATTATGACAACAAGCGTACGTTAATCCACCTGTGTCTTGAGTCATTGTTTCAGCTTAGCCCGGTAACATCAGAATCCGCTAGTGCCTTAAAAGCCCTTAGAGATGGAACAACAGAAGTGGTTGATACGCTGCAAGAACTACAAAGGCCAGTTGACAAGATGGACGACATCCTAGTCCACATTACCGTCAGACGTCTTGACACCAGAACACGCAGAGACTGGGAGCTTTATCTGGGCGACACCACCACACCAACGACATGGAACGAGTTGGATGCCTTCCTCAAGTCGCGCATTGAAGCGCTAGAAATGACGACATGTCAGAAACCTAACTTACCGTCCGGTGGTCAATCGCAAGCGAAGAAAGCGCTACTTGTCCACAAGAAGTCGAATTATGTTGGACTTACTGTGCATAATGCTACGAAGCCTCACGTTCGCATTTGCTCTTATTGCAATGGAAATCACTACATTAGTGCATGTGACAAATTTAAAGCCTGCTCTCTCGATAACCGTCACACATTTGTTTCAGAAAAACAGCTCTGTTTTAATTGCCTTGGAGTGCATCGTCTTCACGACTGTAAGTCAAAGGGAACCTGTGTCTCTTGTCAGAGTCGACATCACACACTGCTTCATCGAAGCTTTCAAAACTCCACTTTAGACACCACTCAATCTCAAGGTTTTCAACAAATCACTCAATCACGGGCGGCGCTGTCTCCAGGTGCCCCACCTCAACATGGTCTTCACCAACCTGCAACCGCCAAACCCTCTGTCAGTGGAAATGTGCCGCAAGCTACAAAAATTGGCGTCACGTCACTCGCAACGCAAACTCCTCCAAATCGACAATCTCTCTTGCTCGCCACGACACGAGTTTCTGTATTTTCAGAGCATAGCCGCACTTCTTATGCTCGAGCGCTCATCGATCCCTGTTCAGAGGTATCCTTCATGGCAGAATCACTCGACCAACGTCTGAAGACACCTCGTCAATCTGCATTCGTGCCTGTCTCAGGCGTGGGTGCAATACCCAGCTATACAGCCAGATCAAAGGCAACAGTTGTAATTTCACCTTATTTTAGAAGTGATAATCGTTTTAGGTTAACGGCACTAATTCTGCCTCGTCTTACGGATTACATGCCTTCTCCTAGGCCGATGTCAAACACAGAAGCCTTTCTGGAAGGATTGACTCTCGCCGATCCTCAAATCAACTCGACTGATCCAGTTGAACTGTTTATTGGGGCAGATCAATATCCGCAGCTAATGGAAGAAGGTCTTCGTAAAAGCCCTGACGGTAACCTCATCGCACAGGCAACTGGATTGGGATGGATTCTCACCGGCTCTTCTCCCGCTTCAATCAGCGACTCACTCACCGTCTCCAGTTTCTCTTGCCACATTGATCTGGATCTAGCAGCCCTTCTTACTCGTTTTTGGCAACAAGAAGAAGTCGAGTCGGAAAAGACTGTGCCTCTTACCAAGGATGAGCGCGATTGTGAAGATCACTTCGTTAGAACTCACAAAAGAAATGCCGATGGCAGGTATGTACTTCATCTGCCTTTCAAATCCAACCTGCCTGATCTCGGCGATTCTAGAGAAGCCGCAATCCACGCCTTACACCGAACCGAGCAACGGTTCAAGAAACAGCCTGAATTCTGCGAGAAATATAACAATTTTATGTAAGATTGTATCTCTCTTGGCCACATGAAGGAGTTCTCAACACTCGATTCAGCCCCAAAGGGTTCGCTATCATTCCTCTTGCCTCATCATAGCGTATTTAAGACTCATGGGGACACTAATAAGCTGCGCGTCGTTTTCAACGGGTCAGTCAAACTGCCTTCCGGGCACTCAGTCAACGAGTGCGTTCATATAGGCCCTAAACTCCAGCTCGACCCATTTGATGTGATGCTGCGCTGGAGAATTTTACGCTACGTCTTCTCAGCCGATATTGAGAAGATGTTTAGGCAAATTCTGATCGCAGAGGAAGATAGGGTGTTTCAACAAATTTTGTGGATCGTCAACTCAGTCATCACAATCTTCAACCTGTGCACGGTTCCATATGGTCTTGGCCCTTCTCCATATCAAGCCATTATAACTCTTCAACAACTGGCCACAAATGAGGGTGCTAGATTTCCTCATGCAGCTCAAATGTTACTAAAACAGTCGTATGTAGACGACATCCTTGCTGGAGCAGATACTCTGAAAGAAGCCATAAACTTGCCTGAGGATCAGCAAGCCACTACTCAGCACATTTCGTGGCCTCAAGCTCAAACAATTTCAATGCTAGGTATAGCATGGTAACCTCTCCTCGATGTCTTTTCCTTTGAATTTAATTTATCTGTGTCCGAGAAGGTCACCAAAAGAAATGCCTTATCGGTTATCGCCCAGCTGTACGATCCACTGGAATAGATTACACCAGTGACAACATCATTCAAAATATTTATGCAGTCTCTGTGGCTTGATGGAGTGACGTGGGACGACCCCTTGCCGTCGCCCTTGCAGAAACGTTGGAGCCTGCTTATAGAAGATTTACGCTATCTTCAAAGCTTCGCAGTGCCTCGTTGGATCGCATCCTCAGGTGACCTTGAGCTTACTGAGTTGCATGGGTTTTCGGATGCTTCAGAACGTGCCTTTGCAGCTTGTCTGTATCTACGCACCGTAGATAAAGAGGATAATGTAAAATGTATTCTCTTAACCTCAAAATCAAAAGTTGATCCACTCAAGCAAGTCTCATTACCTCGTCTGGAACTCTGTGGCGCCGTAACCCTCGTACGTCTGGCTCATAGAATCCGCCGCACCTTGTCTCTTGACCATGTACGGTGTTACTGCTGGTCGGATTCCACTATTACTCTTGCCTGGACAAAAAGGAGCCACCGACTACTTGGAAGACGTACGTAGCGAACAGAGTTTCTGAAATTCAAACGACGCTTCCCAGTGCCGCATGGCATCATGTCTCCTGTACTGACAATCCAGCTGACTTGCCTTCAAGAGGCATGTCCGCATCAGATTTGACAAAATCATCACTTTGGCTACATGGGCCATCATTCTTAGCCAGCACTTCTTCACGCTGGAAATCATCAAGCGATTGCAACATTCACGACCTTCAAGAAGAGGCCCTCGAGCCACGACCTGCTGCGTGCCTTGCAACAGGAGCACCACCATCGGACCCTGCTTTCATTGCAAGATTCAGCTCACTATTTCGACTCGTTCGTTAAGTTGCTCGGTGGCTACAGCCCTTACTGCGGGCAAGAGCTCGCATCGCAGCTCGTCTCACAAACCATGAGATTACTGACGAGGAACTCACGCAACTTAACGTATTGACACCAGCTCGATTATTGCAAGCCCTCAAGGCGCTAATTCACTGGGTGCAACATATTTACTTTACCAATGAACTCAATTGTTTAGTAAAGCTTGAACCCTTGCCTCGTCCAAGTACTTTAATTCGCCTTTACCCTATTTTAGATGAACATGGCCATCTTCGAGTCGGCGGAAGATTGAGGTACTCATTACTACACCCAGATGAGAAACACCCTTTAATCTTGCCTCAACAGTCGAATCTCACTAAACTGCTGGTTCTAGATGCTCACATTAATACGCTGCATGGAGGTACGCAACTCACCATCAACTATCTTAGACAGCAGTTCTGGATTCTTCGAGGACGACAACTCGTCAAATCGACCATTTTCAAGTGCCTTCGCTGTTGGCGACAGCGAGCTTAACCTACCACGCAACTCATGGGAGACCTCCCTCTCAAACGAGTTCGACAATTCAGGCCTTTCCTTCACTCAGGAGTCGACTACGCAGGACCAATCTATCTGCGCTTCTCAAAAGGTTACTCAACAGCTGATTTCTTGAGTGCCTATAAGCCCTTTACTGCCAGAAGAGGAATCTGTGCCTCTCTTACGAGCGACTGCGGCCTCAACTTCGTTGGAGCAGATAAGGAGCTCAGGTGCCTGTTTGAGCAAGCCAGTGCTCAACATGACGAAATTGCCCGTCTCCTGGCTACTGATGGGACTGAGTGGCACTTTAACCCGCCAGGAGCCCCACACTTTGGTGGCATCTGGGAAGCAGCCGTCAAGTCTGTTAAGTATCACCTTAAAAGAGTTATTGGGGAAGCTCTCTTCACCTTCGAGGAAATGACAACGCTGCTCGCCCAGATTGAAGCGTGCCTAAACTCACACCCATTTCAACCCATTTCTGACGACCCAGAAGATCTAAATGCCTTGACTCCCGGACATTTCTTAATCGGTGTGCCTATTCTTACCGTCCCTGAGCCACTTGTACTTGACTGTGCAACATCACGCCTAGACAAATGGCAAATGATTCGTCATATGTATGAAGATTTTTGGAGTCGATGGTCCGAAGAATATCTTCAGAGCCTACAACCACGACCAAAGTGGCGTAGCAAACAATATCAGGTAAAAATTGGTGACCTTTGCCTGCTGCTCTCGGAGTTGTGCCCACCTTGCAAGTGGACACTAGCTCGTGTCACTGCAGTTCACCCAGGCCCGGACGGCTTAGTTCGAGTCGTGAAGGTGAAAACTGCGACATCCAGCTACACTCGACCGATTTCTAAAATCTGCATCATGCCTCAAGAGGATGACTGTTCGCCTGTATTTGGCGAAGGCGGGCGGGATGTTCCGAAAACTTCCTAGTTGCCTCTACCGCCGTTGGATTCAGACATATACAAACACACACACACACACACACACACACACACAGACACACACTCACACTCTCACACCTTCCAACAACACATTTTCTTTCCGATTACAGATCGACCGCGACAGTAATTAGCGAGACCCGAACGCGACCACACATAATAAATACACGACACTATACTTTTATTTGCCTACTTAGGCCTTTGTATATTTGTAAGGTTAGAATATAATTTAAAGAGAAAATCAGTGCCTTATGATTTATTTAAACCTCCCTCCACAAGACAGCAAAAAACTCGCTCATCGAGAAAATAGCACAAGCACAACCGCATAGCACGAGCATGTAATATAATAGAGGGCAGAACCCGCCGTATATATAAAAGCAGACCCCAAGCGCATATGGTGTGCGAGAACCTTGCAAGCATCTCTGCGTCTAACTGTAGTTGTGTACAAGGGGTGCTCTGCGTATGCCCCATGTTACATGCTCCCTTTTCATGTTCTCAAAATCCAAGTGGAAAGTCGCTCGTTTACAATTTGCCATGGTGATGAACGAATCTGAACTTATTCTAAGTAAATGTAGAATAAGTGCGACTTAACGGAGAATAAATATAGGTAATTAAATTTTTTGTTTTTGATACAAAATTGAATGAACAGTTTACTTTTAGAAGTACCTCTGTACCTCTACCGGACGGATGATCATTACAGATCTCCATTTAAGAAAGTATTGTTTCGATAAATATATTTTTTGTGGGTTTTCAACGTAAAATCATGATATCCCAGATAACACGACTGGTTGTGGAAACATTGCCGCAACGTGTCACTGACCAACTGACAATGTAATCCCTAAAAGTGGTGGTCACGTAGTGGGCAGGGCCGGATTAAAGATTTTGAGGCCCGGGGCTAGTGCAGGTGGAGGCCCTATTAGCAGGATTCGGGGGGGGGGGGGGGAGAAACGATACAAAAATAACTAAAACTTTAAATAAGTCCTACATGTAAAGTTTTATATAATCAATTCTTATAATTTATTTTTAATACGCAGTTTTTCATTTTTATTTAATAACTAGTCGTTAAATTTCTAAAATAAACCATTTTTATAAACATTTTTGAAACAATAAATATTATAAATTTGTAATCAGTACAAACAGTTTACTTAAATTCATTTAATAGATTTTCTTCTGCACTTCTCTTCAGCAAACTCTTTTATTAAATTATCAAAATTTAGTGACCTTAATAACTCCGTTTCAATGGCCAACCTCGCTAAGGAACATAAACACATAAATTGTTGAGATTATATGGACAATTAGAAAAAAATATGTTTTTCTATTAGTTGTGATTAGTAATCAGAATTCTGATTAGTAGATGAATGACATCATTTCTTGGAAACGAATTATCTGAACGCAAAAAACAAAACGGTTTCATGTTCTGTATCGAATTGGCTATGGCCTCAAGCAGAATGAAACATTTTCAATGAAAAAAAACAAAATGGCGGACTTTTGAATTTTTTCATTTTTTCAAAAGCCGCCATTTTTTTTTTTTTTTCATTGAAAATGTTTCATTCTGCTTGAGGCCATAGCCAATTCGATACAGAACATGAAACCGTTTTGTTTTTTGCGTTCAGATAATTCGTTTCCAAAAAATGATGTCATTCATCTACTAATCAGACGAGTTTCAGCAGCCATTTTCATAACCGCTATTTTGAACAAAAAAAAAAAATTTTTTCAAGTAATTTAATATATGTGCTTTCATATGTAAAAAAAATTGATTACTCAACATGTTTTGTACTATGAATAAAATTTATTGAAAAAAATCACGTTTTTTGGAGTAACCTGGCCTTAAAATTCAAAATTGCTGATCCATCGTGGTGGAAGAAAAATTGAAATATTTACTTCGACCGCAACTTTAATTTTTGATTAGTTCAAAAAAGAAAAATATAACCTGATTTGTTTTACATAAGCTACCAAAATAAGCATAGTGCCAAAGAAGTTCGCAGCGAAGTTGAAATTTTAGTTTCATTAAAATTTTTGTGTTCAATAGAAAATAGAAAAAAATGTAGTAAATAATAATATTAATTTAATATGAAAAAAGAGAACCCTGTGCATAAACTGATAGAAAAGTATAAAAAGTAAAAAACGTAATGTAAAGTAAAAAAACTGTTGGCTTTTGAATAATTGAATGATTTGTTACGTATTTCTACACTTTTTACATTTTCTTTCATTTTATTACTATTAATAAATTTTATGAATTAGCATCTTAAACAAATTACAATAAAAAGTAAGAGCACGTAAATTTTGTAAATTTTTTCATTTTCTTCATTAGATTTTTTACGATGTCGTAAAAATTTGCTTTATATTGAAAAGTGCATTTTAACTTTTATCATTGATTATTAAATGTAAGAAATAGTAAGGAAAAAGTATGAAAATGTTATTAAACGTAACAAAATATTTTTAAAAGAATAAAAATCGTCTGAAATTTTCTTACTTTTTATTTACGTTTGGTTTTGTTCTACAAGGGGTATTGATCAATACACTATGTATCAATCATATTGATAAAATAGTAAACTACATAATGAGTTTAATAAAATGAACTCTTATGACATTGCTTGATATCGCCAAATGGATACTAACTTTATAATACAGCAAATTAAAGAAAACTCTATCGCTCATAACTGATATTATCGCAGTATTTACAAAGTATAAAATAAAGTTTGATTTCTTTGAAATACATAGCCAGCTTATTACACGTAATATTATTAAAATACTTTTACTTTGTTAGCTTTTCATATAGATTTCAAAGTCACACTTGTTGCGCTTCTGCATTCCGTGGCCTGAACGTGTATGAAGCCAAAATATCCGTCCATAATTAAAGTATGAGCTTACGCATTCTGTAATATAACTTTATATAAAAGAAACTTTATATTTCACGTCAGATTATTGTGAAAGAAATTACTCGTACTTTCCTATATATAGAAACGACACTCGCGTATCTTCTTCTCATCATCTGGAGCTTTTTTCATAAACGTCACCTCTATTACCTGGAATAACATGTCTCAATATAGGCGCTAGATCGTAATTTATAGCTCCAAAATATTTACGAATCACAAGTCCATCCCCGTGTTTATCCACGCTCGCAAACGACGCTAATTGCTTCATCATTGTCAAGCCCGCGGCCATACATCCCTTCTATTTTCGCACACGACTCGACCTCGAGTACATATACATTGGCATAGCCGCCCCTAAAACTCAGGACACGGACAAAAATAAAGTCCACCGCGGCAATCGAACTCATCCCCCGAGACCCTCTTGCGCAGAAAAAAGGTCTCTTCTTTCTTTTCCGATAATACGTCTCTCGTCGCCGCGTCGCGTCGTCGCGCACGTCCTGCAAACGTCAATTGCCTCGTATACACATCCCAACAACGTCTGCAATGGGACAAGTGTCGATTTTTGACCGGCTATACGCGAGCGACTAACACCTGTGTGTATATGTATATATACAGACGACGATCGCGTCGGGCGTTAACGGGCTGCAATAACCGAGTCGAAAAGCTGCAGGAACACTCGAGAGCGATCGACGAGCGTCGGAGTCAGCCGTCGCGCGCGTCCACGGCGCTGAAAAGCACGTCAATTAATACTCGTCAGCGGCTTATACACACGAGTACACGTGTATAGTATATACGTCGGGAAGCCGCTTTGGGCGACAGCTCATGTATTATGGGAACGCGGTATTGAAGTAAAGCTCGTGGCACAGTCGCTGGATGCACTGCGTGTCACGGGGTGTCACAGTCGGATGACGTCGCGCTGTTGACGCCGCAGCGCGTTACGTTATGCGCGTATAAAGCGAGACTCGACGCAGAGAGACGAGAAGGAGGAAGTGGAAAATCGATCTAGCCAAATGAGTGTGAAATTACATTGAATTTATGACGTGTGTTTGGGATCCGGGATTTATATATATATATATATATATATATATATATATAGTAGGGTGCACACCGCATGCGTTTGCGTCTAGGCGCTGCACTACGACCTTTAAGACGCTGGGGCGTGTCGCGTGTGCAGGTACCGCGCGTATGGTTCACGCGTTCGCGACGGATACTGCAGGTATGCAGCTGTGAGTTATGGGCGTCGCGCGCTCGGAAGGGCACGGATTCCGCGAAGCGTGCGGCAGGTAGTCCTTGGACGCTGGAGCAAGGAGTTTCTTTATTATATAAATGAATTTGTGAATTTTCCAGATTCCTTGATCCCTGAATTTTCACGTAAATGCGTCAAATAGATTTTATTTTTGTAGCATACCAATGAAACTATTTGTTTAAAGTTATTTCACTATTAACAAAATATGTATGAGAATTGTGAAGAAACTTTTATTTTCCACGGTATACTAACTCAGTAAAATTATATATTGGATATGGTAATTTTAATTTTAAATTAATTTAGGATTTAATTTCACTTATATATATATATATATATTATATATATATATATATATATATATATATATATATATATATATATATATATATATATATATATATCTGTACATATAATATTATATAATCATATATAATCATATATAATTATATATGACTACATATAAGTCATTTTTACCCGGGTGAGAAAAATCCATAGATTATATTCTGCTTTCTCATATAGGAAGCTTTGTAATGATGAATAAAATAATTTTAAAAAATATTTTTAAAAAGCGCTTTTATTTTGCAATGTCACTAAAAGGTATAAAATAATTAAGATTACTGTTAAATTGATTACTTTACTTTTCTGTTGAAGTAAAAATTAAATATAAAAGTGCGGGGCATTCACATATGTGATACATGGTATATTACAATGAAAGCCAGCTATAGCAAAATCTATTTAACTATAGGATTTTTTTGTTAGAAAAAGGATAAATCATTACAAATAAACATATGCATGAAGCTATATCCAGCTTGAAGAAATTTTTTATGATGACTCCACGTTTTTATATTTAGTTTTTAATTCAACAGTAAAGCAATGTAACCAACTTAACGTATATTAATTATTTTATACCATTTAGTGCATTACAAAATAAAAGTATTGTTTAAAAATATTTTTTTAATTATTTCATTTAATACTCTTTAGTCTTAATATTAAAATATGTATGCTTAAGATATATAATAATGAAGAAGTAGACATAGATGTAGACGCATGCATGCTCAACCACAGATAAGTACACACACATATTCGAACACGCATTATACAGCCGCACGAGCACGCCCACACATATTAAATATATACAAATACTTCAAAACAGATTGATTTGAAAAAGTATAATTATCTTACTAAAATATAAACATATACTCACCCACACCCACAACCACCCCACACACATACACACATAGACACACACATACATACATACGCACACACGCACGTATTCATGCACACACTTTTCATACAGATTGATTTGGCATACATGACAAATTTGATAAAGAATCTCAAAATTTGTAATATTGGCCCATTTGGCTTCAATAATTTTCGAACAGACCCAATCAAAGCATACAAATGCATTGTCATCCAACGATCCGACCTACATGTGTCATAAAAGATTCAACTTTGTAGTTCATCAGGAATCGTCTTAACAATTTTAAAATTTGAGGACATGCATATAACCAGACACATAGACAACAACGGCCGACAAGTTAAATAAAAGCCATTAAAAAAGGTTTTGCTGAAAATATTATTCGCTATGTTCAGAACTTTGACGCCCCCTGTATTTTACAATTCGTTGGGTAATCTCTGAACTAATGGACTCTAAAAGTATATTCGCTTTTATGACAGATTATCGCAAAATATTTATTAAAACTGCTTAAAACATTGGTAAAATTACTATTTTTAGAAAATGTCTGTGTGTGTGTGTGTGTGTGTGTGTGTGTATGTGCATATGTATATGTTTATGAGTGTGTGTGTGTGAGAGAGAGAGAGAGAGAGTGTACTTGCGTATGCGTGTGAGAACAAGAATATATGTTTTTTATTTTTATATTTAAATTTTAGTCTTTAAAATGTTTGGTCTATTAGACATAATATCACTAATTCACTGCGAAACGCGCATTTTAATTTATTTTAATAATTACTGTTTTTATGACATTATCACTTCTGTTCTAATAGCCTGACACTTAAAATAATTAGGGGTCTTATTATTTATTCTTTTAGAACATATTAAAGACATTTCAATGATTCTTGCATGTTACAGCTATGTATACGATGTGAAGTAGAGCCGGCACCCCGTTTTGCCCCCACCTTCCCCTGTAAATGGAATGTTCCTCAAATTAATAATTCAAGATAGAATTTAAAACCACGTTTAATTACTCCTAATATTTAATTACTCCTCCATATTCCCAAAGATGAGAGATTCGGTTCGATCTGTTTTTCTGGTTCGTAATTGATTTCACTCCATCGACACTCGACCTTTTCATTATTTTTCCAAGGGTCAAAGCAGCATCGACCTGGCCCTCTCCACTTTTATATTAAGAAGCTATTTTCTCAGAGCTGTGTGTGTGCGCGCGCGCCACCGTGGCAACAGCCGCGGCAGCAACAGCAGCAGTTTCCTCTCAGCTCCTCGACCTCGGTCGCGCTCGTTTATTCTTCTTTTTCATTTTTTATTCTTTACACTGCGCCGTGTTAGCCGGCAGCAGCCGCCACCGTCACCACCATCAAGGGTGCAAAGGACGGAGAGAAAGAGCAAGAAAGAGAGAGAGAGAGAGAGGGTGAGTGAGCGCTGCACAGCGGAGGCTCATTGCTGATCATTAGGGGCAAGCTCGCGAAGGCAAGATGCGCTATCGCGCGGGAGGTTCGTGTCGCTCGGCCGCCGACACGTAACGCTCGGCCGTGCTAAAAGGCGACGTGGCGCGCCGCGTAAGCACTGCTGAGCTGCTGCGAGGTCAGGCCGCGATTACTCCGCGCGAGAGAGAGAGAGAAAGAGGGAGTCAGGATATTCCTTTTTCGCCCCTTTAAGCCGAGAGGCGAGCGACCAGCGACGTCGGGCGAGCGAGCAGATTATCTCGAGGCGAGGCGTTGAAGAATGAATTGCCGCGCCGTGGCAAGCAATCGGCTTGATTTTTGCACTTCGTACACACTGCGTCGACGGAGAGATTTGCATGAGTTTGTTTAGTTGTGCAAAGATAGTGAACTTATAGGTAGGTGAGCTTGAAATGTTGTTGATATTCTTTACAAATTTGTGATTATAATGTTAATATGTTTAAGTTAAAAGTTATGATGTTTAAACTTTTGTAATCTAACGCTTATCTACAAGCTTTTCTTAAGAAAGGGACTATACCTACACCGGAAGAGTCACAAGCTTAAGACGTTCTACTTTTTTTGCTTTTTACTTGCTTAAGAACATATTTGACATAAAAATTTTGTTTAATTCTTTCTATAATATACATTGTTTGTGAATCGAAGGAGTTTGTACATATTAAGCACAATAGTATTATAATACTATATAATAATATAATACTATTACGATAACAGGAAAATTATAGTAAATACTATAATTTTCCTGTTATAATTCATATTGAGGAATGCACGGAAAATACTGCTTAAAAAAATGAGTTCTTTATGTTACATTTAGTAGCCCTATATCGTTGACTTTTATTTTCTCCAAAAAAGAACTACATTTTAACGTTCACAATGGACATAAGACATGTATATAGTAGTGAGTAGTTGAGAAGTTAATAATTCACAGCTTTAAAAACTTCGGTTATCTGCACTCACTCGCAACAACTTGTGTACGTCTCTGCAGACGTATGCGTTTTCATTTTTACTTACTTTTGTTTAGGCATATCTTCTTCAAAGTTAAATACATCTTTGATGGCTGTAAATAACTATTTGCATACCTGAGGATAATTAACTTCGAAGACTTCAGTTAATAAATTTGAATAGACAAGTCTCACGCTAGTCTATACGTTATTTGCTGCACGTCAATAATAAACGTACTGCAATTGAAGTCGGTATTGAAGAGACAATAGACCCGTCAGCTAGATCTGTAGTAAGAACTAGAACCAGATTCCGTAAAATGTAACGTAAAAAGAAAAATAATAATTATCTTTTGTGATTGCTCATTATTAAATCATAATTGTTATTATTTATTGTTTTTTATAAAAAAGGAAAAAAAATTTTCAGCAACATTATTGACACATAATTTTTAATGATTGGACACCAATATCAATAAAATTATATAAAAAATAAGAAACGCGTTTTGATTACAAAACGTGTTTAAAACAAACTCGCATTCAGAGATCCATTTATTTAGGGATCGACTTTTACTTTCAAAATAGAAGTTAGTGTCGAGTCAGTTCGTTATGTAACTTCGAAATATATATGAAAACGTCTGAAAGAAATATCTCCAATATTCCAGTAATGGATAATATTAATACAGTAAAACCGAATTAAATTTATGTAAGTAAATTTTGTTTTCTACTTTATCCTTTCACGCCTCAAATCATATCCATATATAATACATAAAAAAATAAGAAAAGAAAAAGGAAAAAACCGCGCAACCCCTTGAATTTCACAGGCAAGTAGCTAAATGCATCCAGCGAGAAAGAAAAGGAAGCTCAAAGTCACGCGCGGCGTCCATCCAAAGAGCCTTATAAAAACTCGCAGCGTAATCATAACAAACCCAATATCCCGTAACGAAATTACCTGCAAAAGCTCCGGCTCTCTCGCTCGCGCGAGGGGTCGTAACGTTTAAATTTACTATGCAGACGCGATTGGATTCCCGAGCGCGCGAATATGAAGGTGCGCGGAGCAGAAGCAGCAGCTGCAGAAGAAGAAAAAGAACAAGAAGCAGCAGCATGCGGTTCCGAGAAAGGGTAACTACAGTCACTAAAGAACAAAGATATGCACCGGACAGGGTCGCCGGCGCGGGTTGGTTATACGACGCTCTCGCCTCAGGTTCATTGGCACATCTATCCGTTGCGTGCGCGTGCTCTCATGCACACATACATACAGACGGCCGCGAGAGAGATCTCCGCGGCCCGGGGATGAGATGTGCAGAGTGCCGCGAAGAGGATAAAACTCTTCCTTCCTGCATGCGCGCACGCGTATTTGCAGTGCGAGACGGGCTCTCTGTTGTTTATTGCGTCATGAAGCCGGCTGAGAGGATCTTATAGGTTTATGCGCTTTTGCGATGATTTTAATTATCTCGTCTTCGCGCATTCGGGACGTTGTTTTGTAATTGAGATTTTCGTTCTTGAGGAATTAACGAGATTTAGGGGAGGTAGGTATGCGGTGGATGCAGGTGAAGATACTAATACGGCAAGTCAATTTCAAGTCGTAAATCACTATTCTGGGTCTATCCTTTAATAACTTACCAGTCATGTGTAGTAAAAACTACATTTACAAGAAAAACATTCTACTTACATCCACAAACGTGGTGTAAGCTAGGCAATATGCAGTTGTAGTTATGACAACACTCATTATAATTTTGTACATCTCAAGTTGACGAATAACAATGAGCAAAGTAAATGTTAGGTTTACAATTTCGGCATATTTTCTTTCATGTCTAATGGTCAGAATGCAAACCTTTTATTCAAGTTGTAGGATTTCCTGATTTTAATTATGCTTTAATTTTATTTTATTATGCTTTAAAAATATTTTATCTCCATTTTTTATATTTATAAAAAATAATTTATTCAGGAACATAAAAATAATCATTTACTCGATTCGTATAATAGATAGTGAAATAGTGAAAGTTTACTAAGCGCAAATATATAAAAATTTTCAAACTTCTTTTCTTCAATATTCGGTTTCGATATTTTTCTTTTTTTTCTTTCATAACGCTTCCGCTTTAATGTAAGCAATAATCTTTCTTTTTTCAAATGTATTTGGTATACTTAATGTAAAAAAGTTTATTGTTTTTTACAATATATTTCTTTAATATTAAATCGTTCAAACTCAAACTTAAAATATACGATGCCCTTCATATTTAAATCCTTTGGAAGAAAACTGTTTAGTAAAATTTACTACATTTTGTAATTTGCATGTTAAGCAACGAAACGAACGTAGAACGTTATACATCAGCAGTGCAATTGTATATGAAACAATGAAATCATTTTACCCTTATAATCATCATTTTCGTGCACCTGTCTGCTATTTTGTAGGCGTTACCAATCTTCAAAATCTGACACTTCTTTAATAGGTAATTGCTCAAACGTCAGACAGATATGGTAAAATAACGGGAAAGAGATAACTTTACTGGTTTTAGCTTTATGTGCGGTTTCCTTGGTAACTCTAACATGAAAATTTGATTTATTTTAAAATTCAATCAACTTGAATTTCCTTAAAATTTATAAGTTTTTATTAGTAACGGTTGTATTTACAAAGTTTTGGAAAAGTTAAATTCAATATGATGTAGACAAAAACATCGTTTACAATATATCTTACTAATATGGTGTTATGTTTCTCTTTCTGAATTTATTACGTTGCACTACATTTCAAAATAATGTTGAAAAATAGAAAGTAGCAGTTAAAAAGTATTATGTACCAGAATACATAGTTATGACACTGTGACACAGATGCCTTAATATTCGTTCCTATATACTCACGTAAATTTCGAAAGCAATAATTTTAGGTCTCAACGGGATACAGAGAATAATATAACAACAGATATTTAAATACGTAATTCTTTTTATTTATCACACTACCCTCATTCGTAGCATTTACAATCATCGTGTGTTGTACATATTTATACATATAAAAAAAGATGATCCATTCAACGATTCGTTTTTACAATGAATAGATGATAACGACTGATAATGAAATTTCACGGGTTACACGTGTAAATTCGACGCCCGCGACAAATGAACGATTTTCCGCGCTGCACCAAGCACAGCGTGTACACCCGTGAACGTCAAAAATACAAAAAGAAAATACAAACGCGCGCTACAGAACGACGTCATCACTGTCGATTGAACAGCATCAAAATTCACTCGAGCGACGAACGCGGCTTCGATGCGGCTTTTTCCACCCCTCCCCTCCCGCGCGCACAATAATAAAACAACAATCTCGCAAAAGAGACAGAGAGAAAGAGAGAGATACGGGTAGAAAGGGAAACAGAGATGGATAGAAATCCACGCGCACCATCGAAAATGAAATTTCCAAAACGCTCGTCTATATCCGATTTCAAAAACTCCTTTTCGAGAGTCGTCGATGCGCAGCTTCCCCTCCATGCGTGTACCTTAGCCGGTGCTTAGGCGCTGTCGACGGAGATGGCGTCGGTCTCGGCGATGACGGCCTCGGTGGCGGGGGCGACGGGTGCAGCCGGTTCAGCGGGGAATCCAGCGGGGAATCCAGCGGGGAATCCAGCGGGGAATCCAGCGGGGAATCCAGCGGGGAAGCCGGCAGCGAACTCGCTGGGCAGGAAGGTCTGGGTGGCGACGGGCAGAGCTGAAGCCGCGGCGTACAGGGGCTGCTGGAACTCCTCGACGATCCTGGCGCCGTTGTACACCTGGAAGCGGGCCTGGCTCGAGGTGGACACGGGTAGGGACTCGACGATCGGCGCGGCGACCTGGGCGGCCTTAACCTCGACGATGGGAGCGGTGGCGATCGGGGCGGCGATCGGGGTGTGGATCTCCTCGATGATCTTGGCGCCCTTGTGGATCTGGAAGCGCGACTGGCTGGAGGTGGAGAAGGGCAGCTGCTGGCCCACGGTGTGGAGGATCGGGGCGACCGGGGCAGCCTTGGCGAGGATGGGAGCGGCCTGGGCGACGGCGAGGGGGGCAGCGGTGAGGAAGGCGGCTGAGGGACGGCTTGCGAACTCGTCGTAGATCTTGGCGGTGGTGGGCGGCAGCTGAGGGGCCGCGTAGGCCAGGGGAGCGAGTCCGCGCTTCTTGCGGTAGAGCAGAGCGGGTGCGCCGTAGAGGACGGGCTGCTCGGTGACGAGGTGGGCGCCCTTGTGGATCTGGAAGCGCGACTGGCTGGAGGTGGCCAGGGGCAGAACCGGCAGGATCGCTCCGCGCTTCTTGCGCTGATGCTGGCCGAGGGCCTCGAGGGTGGCGCGCGAGTGCTCGGCCAGATGGGCGGCCTTGGCCGCGGCTACGTCGGGAGCGTCCAGGGGCACGGAGCCCTCGGTGGGGATGTTGGTGCCGGCGGCGCGGAAGCCGAACTCGTCGGCGATGTAGTTGACGGTCTGGAGGAGGCCGTGGGCGTCGACGTAGCTGTACGCGCCGGTCGTCGTGCCATCCAGGGCGCGGAACTCGGTCTTGGCCGAGGGACCGCCCGAGTAGCTGTAACCGTACTCGCCCGTCGCCGTGTTCTGCTCCTGCGTGTACTGGCCCAGAGGCTCGACCGCGTGGCCGATTATCTCGCCGGCGAAGGCCGACGCGACCAGGAGAGGAAGTAGTGCCTGAGGAGAATTTCAGTCTCGTTACTTGTTACACTAGCGTAAATAACGACTAAATTATCTATAAAATAAAATGAAAATCTGCAGATTCAATTATTCCAAAATTTTACCCTACAAAATCAAAAGTATTATTTTCATGTCGTAAGATTCGAACCGTCTTTTAAATCTGGATTTTTTTTCGACTCATTTCGTACCAAAATCCATTTACCATAAATATATATGTGACAATGCCAAAGAGAAAATCCCAGTGTAACAAAAGTTTATCGAGCGTTCAATATAGATCCCAACTTTCCCGGATAGAATGAAAGTCGGCAGAAGCCCTTTAAGAAAAATATCAGTTCATTTTCCAAACGAGAAACAAGTGAAAAGTGTCTCTTGCAGCTCGCTGCAAGAGAAATACTCACGAGGGACTGCATGTTGCTGCTCGAGTGCTCTGCTTGAAGCTGCTTACGGATTAAGGACCGTGCGGCTAGTGCGATGTACTGGCTCTCGGCTTTTGACTTATATACCGGCTCGCACACAGCCGAAGCGCGCGAGCTTCGGAGCAGCTGGCCAATAGCCGCGACCAGGAACCGACGCGTTAGCAGGTTCATCCGGCGAAGGACAACCGAATTCCGCTCACTCGCTCGCCTCATGCTCCTTCTTTCTCGTTTGTTCGTTCGTTCTTTTCTTTCTTTCTCTCTGCCCTGCCTTTCCTGCTCTTAATATATCCCGATCGCCTCGAGTGCGCGCCTTCGCCCGCCACCCGTCTACACTCGATACTTTACGTGTGCGCCTCCTCGAATTTACCTGCCGCGCTGCGCCGATCCCTTATGTGGCTTTTTTGCGTCTCGCTTTGCTTTGTGCTCGCTCTCCTAATGTGTATATACACACCATCGCCCCAACACTATATCCTCCTGTTATATTGCGAGTACTGCGATTGCATATCTATGAGATGTTTGTCTTCTCTCGTTTCTTTGGTTGTTGTTTTTTTTCCTTTCTTTTGGCAGGCCACGCCGGATTTTTAGCGCTCGATTCTTTCCAAGTGACGAAATTCAACGCTCGCGGATGGCGAGATGCTTATCGACGCTTGTACGCTTTTAATACGGCTTTCCAGAGACGATGCGTACGCGCTTGTTTGTACACGGATGATTGCGAGCGTTTTCCTTATGGGCTGATATGGAAAAAGGGTCGCACGCGTCAACGTCAACGCCGAACGAAATAAGCAATCGAGCGCGGGGATTTGTGAGGCCGCGCGCGTTGCGCAAGCCGGCGCTATAACGGTTACGAGAGGCGAAACTGTCTCGCGCCTTGCCAGATGTAATATTATGCATTATAATGAGATGTGCTCGGCTTCTGTTTGAGTGTACGTACGTACATGCGATATTTGTCAGAGATGGATTGTGTGACTTGTGGGTATTGTGCGATGTGTATTGTTGCCGTTGTCTCATGAGGTTGAATATCTGTATATACTGAAAAATAATTCTGAAGCCTGCAAGTGAGAGATGCGGAGATGATTATATGTTATTAGTGAATAGAAGCTGAGAAAATTAAGACTTTCAGAATTACATATGGGCCATTTTCTTGATGAAAGAAAAATTATGTTGAGTATGTGCTTAAAGAAGTATATCTACAAGATTTATATCGACATACGTGTATCCATAAAGACTAGAGTAAAAGGAGTATGAACTATGTACGAGATTGAAAAGTAACCAGATTTCTGGCTATGAAATATTTGTCTGAAACTAGTTACTTTTGAGTTTGTATTCAACCGTAGAGAGCGTGCACGCTAATAGTCCCCGATCGTTTAGTAACATAAATATTTGTTTTGGAAATTCAAGATAAGTGTTTGTGTGATTGATTCCGTTACTCACTTTGATACGTGATTTATTTATATTGCTCATATAATTAAAAGATGGAATAATTGAAAAATTGCACAGTAGAAGAACGCAAGAGTGGCCAAAGTTCCGACGTTTCTATTACAAAAGATAGCACAAAATTCGGAGTAAATTTGTTAAGATTATTTATATTTAAAAAATCGTGGTGAAAGAATGTTGAAAGTTAAATTTTGACTAATATTTACGTGCATTGGTTAGATGTTAAATACTTGGAAATTATTTGTAAAAATTGCAGGTTATTTATTTATTTATTCATTCATTTATCAAGGTTATACGTGTGATATATAACTTTATTAATATGTAACTGTAAGTATAATATTATACCATGAAAAGTAAGAATTTGACATCATTTAATTTGTTTAAATAAAGATTATATTTAAATAGCATAGCTTTTAGTTATATATATGTATTATATATATAGTTTTTTTATTCCCGTCTCTGTGGTTTACAGCGCTGCCTACAGTGTGAACTTGTCTTAGTATTGGGATCGGATTCCTTATTCTAGTCCTCATGTATGTATCCATTAAAACGTAGATTGAAACAATTTTTTTCTTTTCATTTCTTTGCATCTTAAATTAAAATAATTCGCTTGTTTTTTTTATTTATTTTATATGCCCTATATCTTTTTAAGGAAGTACAATGCAGTTCAAATGAACAAAAAAACGCAAAAAAACCATAAACATTGTTTCTTTTTACTATATTGGTAATTATATCTTGTAACATACTTTCTTGGGGGTAGCTTACGTTACTTTTTACGTTAAAAAATTGGAAAAAAAATTTATTAAAACAATGCTTTCTCTTTGAGAAAGCAAAATCGATCTTTTATCAAATAGCGGCAGAGCTCTTCCACCAAGAGTTTTAGACTTTTATATAGTTAATCCGATTTTACATGTAAGACATCTTATACTTTTGGTATTTATATTTTTTATTTTATTTTATAAGACTAAATATTGTATAAAAATGAATTCTTTTTTACATTTCAATTAAGAATAAAATGCTTTGATAAAATTTATTTTGTTAAATACAGTTTATAAATACAATTTTAAAAGGAAGATCATCTTGTAATGCAATCACTATTCTTATAATACTGAGTACGAATGACGGATTTCTTAATCGAGGGATCAGACGCAATAAGCGATTACGCACGGATTGCGCTGAAAGAATTGCCCATTCAGATATCTTTTGACCTTAATATTATTTCAATTTACACGTTTGTTTTATTTTCTTGTATTAAAGAAAGTATGCGCTGTTATATTTTTCGAAATTATTCGAAAGTCTAAAAGAGGCAAAGATTCTTTGAACAATTAAAATATATTCACGTACAGACACTTGTGACATCGAAATCCTCACTTATTCTACAGATTTACTTCTTCTTATTTTATCACTATTAAAATAAAAATATTTAGATATAACATCATTTTGAATATAAATCTAAAGTTAAAAAAAAAAGCAAAAAATGTTACCAACAATTAAAAAATTAAGATAAGATTACACAAAAATGTACCTATAAAAAGTAGCATACAATAACAAAGCTTTCAAAAACTGCTTCTCGAACTGTTTTTTCAGTACACGAAACCAGTAATAACACACACCATCGTTTTCGAAAGGCGCCCGGAAACTTAAAATCGCGCCAGCGCTAAATAAAGTAAGCTCGATCCGCGTGTACACAATTCTCTCGAAAAATGCGACCTCGCGTGCAGCGAGTCGCGCGCCCGCCACGAGTCTCACCCAACTTCCCAATAAAACCTGTTAATCCTTATCACTTTGCACGCCAATAAACGAAGCAAAAAATAAAATAGACAAACACTCGACTCCAGTGGCCTCGCCGTGCCTTACACATCCCGCTAAGTAAAATAATCCTCAGGACAGTATTTTCTTTACAACGCGCGACCCTCCTTTTACTTCTCTTCACCGCCTCTGTACACCCATACACAGTCAATTACGAAACAATAACCTTTGCTTCTCTGTAATAATTGGGAGTCTGCAGGAGACACAATAGCCGAGCGCTGCACACACATATACCTTTAACTCTCCGAGAAAGAAAATTAAAGAGAGCGAGACTAGAAGCTGCCTCCACAAAGAGGCGAATTATTAAATATTCATGGCACGCCGCAAGATTCTCCCGGCTACAGGAGCAGCAGCTAACGAGGGGCGGTAACTTTTTGTAATCGAACGAGAGAGCTGCGGATCTTCGGCGCGCGCGCGCGCGTGGAGCTGTATAAGGACACACCGTCCTGAATCCGGAAGTTCCTCGCCCCGGGGAGCTTTTCTCGCTGAATTCGAATTTTAAGCTCGACAAGCCGGCGGCGGCAGCGGCAGAAGCTGGCGCCCCGTTTGCCCGGAACGCGATTTCTCTCTAATTACCATTTTGCGCGCGTGCACCCCGCCAAAGAAAGAACAAGCTCGGGAGCGGCTGCTATATCGTCGATGTTGGCCGCCGGCGCATGTTCCTCTGTGTGTTCTGTAGACACGTGGGATTCATTTTTTTTTCTTTTTTCTTTTCTGGAGAAAGGTTTTTGCTGATGAATGCGGTCGAAAAGAATCTGCAGGTTTCGAGGGTAACGAATTTGTTCGGGCATTATTGTAGTACGTGTTAGATTACAAATGTTATAAGGGAAATTCTTTCAGTTTTAAACATTTGATGTATAAAATTAGCAGGAACGTTTTAAAATCGATTGATATGGCAATATATAATAAACATTGCTATTTTTATTGTCATAATTATAATTAATATAATCATAATCATTATCGTAATACAATGAACCCGTAGAATAGAAGGATATTGTTTACAAGATAAATATCTGCAACCAGAGTCGAATTTAAAAAAAATTGAAAAATACATATTGTATAATAGAGAATTTGAGAAATTGTTATAATAGAGAAATATTGATAACGTATGTACTATCTATATGCGTACCTAAATAAGTACCCTAGATGGAAAGTTCTTCTGACTCAAATAGTTTGAATTTTTTTTAAATCCTTCAATGAGTTTAGCAAAAAAGTGTTCCACCCAATGAATTTGCAGTATTTTAGAAAAATTTAAACTGTTCGAGTCACCGGCAGAACTTTCCGTCGAGTGTACATAGCAATTGAGCCAAGATCTAGTCTTACCAAACTCGACATATATCTACTGACACTTATGAATACATCACATCTTCAGAGGCTTTAAATTTCCGTAGTTCGTACATTTCACGCAGCTTTATACGGTAGTGCGATTTCGGACGTTGATCTTGAGAAATAAAAGACACATTATAACTTACGGGTATCCGCATATTCCAAAGTATCAATGACTTAATTTAAAAAGGAGCCTACCAAATAATATTCAATTTCTAACCTCAGTTTGTTTTTCGATTTCGATTAATGTACACTCGACGGAATAAACATCTGATCGAATTTGTTTGAACTTTTTTGAAATCCTCCACTGAGGTTTATCGAAAACGTGCATTCGATCCAATGAACTTGTAGTATTCCAAAAACATTAAAATTATGAACGAAACGATACGTTTAAATAGTTATTACGTAAATAATATAAGTACATGTATTTATAATAGGTTTATTAAAATCATTATAGCATTATTATTGAAAGAAAATTCATATAGTTTAATTCCAAAAGTGAAACAAAAAATATTCATTTTATAAGTGTTACTTGGCTTCAAGAATGTAACAATGAAATTACTAATATTATTTATATTTCTTCATGCATTTTAAAATCATTGCATAATAAATATTCACAAGCAGCCGTCTTTTTGTAATACTTAATCTTCTAGACCTGTTTAACATTATCAAATAAGAAAACTAGATCTCTATCGATATCGTACGGATTAGAAAATGTGTTGGATATTAAAGTTACTTTGTTATGTCACAATCAGTCCTTTTTGAATATTATGATGTAAACATATTATGTTCTATGTCAGCTGCTATTGGGGCAGTTCAACAATTTTGTAGACGATTCTGTAATAAATCATTATGTCATAAAAATGACATTTATGAGCATATTTCATTACAATTCATTTCAATATTCGAATAAACTGTATCAAATAAATCTCGCTAATATCATAATATACAGACAGATATCTTACCATCGCTAATAAACAATAATTAATCGAACAGGCTTCTTATGCCCTTTCTACTACACCAGAGGATTATCATAATCTCTGATTAACTTTTAATACGGAATAATTTTAATATCCACGATCTTATCGGAAAATAACCTGTACTATTGAATAAAGGATGTTTTTCTACGTTTTTTCATATCAAGTATATTTTATTTATATCTTTTGGATAAATGTTATTCATTTTTTAAAGTTAATCAGAGACGACGATAATTCTCATAGTATAGAAAGGGCATTATAACTAAAGAACAATTTTTTTACAATCAATTATTGAAATCATATGTGGAAATAAAAGACTTAGATTTTTTATACAAATATATGATTTTCAAATAGCAGCGAAGCGATTCATATTAATTCGACAAATTCGATTACAGAATCACGAATATTGTTATGAAAGTCAATACAGTTGGTATCAAATAATATTATTACATTAATATTTAATGTAATACTATAACTGGACTTGCGTAAGTAAATTAACGTAGTCAATAAACAAGAATCGCAGCGTATATTATTCACATTCTTCTGCTGTTATTTTTCAGTGCAAAAAATATTCATGTAAAAATACTTTAATGGTGAATATGTTAAATAACTGTTCGAGTGCATGCACATAAGTAGTTTAAAAAATATTTAAATCTTACACGAATAAGACATTCCTATATTACGTTTTCATCAAATTAAATTAAAAGAATAATTATCGCAAATGGGGCGTCAATGGCTTAAGTAGTAAACGCGTACCTCTTAAAACAAAGGCCATTCAAGAGTCGTGGGTTTGAATCCCCGTCGGTCCGAATTATTCGGGGACACTTGTAAAGAAAATGTTTTTCCGGATTTTTCGATGGTAGAGGTCAGGCCTGCAACCTGCTACCTGCTTAAGGGCAGTAATGCCCGTCCATTAAAAACCAGTTAACACAAATCGAGTCCATCGGATAACACAGTTATCAACAACGATAACCCATCAACAATACTTATTCCCCAAAAACCGCTGAATCTCGCCGACCTCAAACTTTCAACAAATTGTACAAAGCAAACCGATAGAAGCCGCGCCAAGAAAAAAACAATGCAATCCTCCAGCTGCGTTTAATTGGTCCCACGAGTCGCGGCCCGTTGTTCTTCGCTCTCTCACACGCTCTGCACGCGAGCGCGCAACAAGAAGAAATCGGGCTCCGCGACGACGCGATATCCTGCAACGCTCCGCTGTATTTTTACGTCACCAAGGTCGTTCGATGCTCCCCGGGTGTTGTACAGAACCGCAGCCGCGCCGCGGTTCTCTCTCTCTCTCTCTCCGGGATATCGCTCCAGCATATACATATATATACTGTACACATCCTATACCGCCACGCACATCACGTGAATCGCTCTCCGCGCGCGCGCTCGCGCCATGTTTTACGAGAGCGAGCGAGAGTTGCGCTAGCTCCGGTTCTGCGGGCGCTCGAGAGCCTTGAAAATCGCTCCAAGTGCACGGGCGAAATTGGCGGTGAAGGTACATCGCGACGTCACGAGCTCCTGCTCTCTCTCTCTCTCTCTCTCTCTCTTACTCCTCCCCCCCACTAGCGCCCGTTTTGTGTGTATATATGCGTTCACGTGCTACGTGCGAACTGCGAGCAGCTTGTCGGCTTTTGGGATTCCGGGCCCGCGGGGCAATCTATACGTGAGCGCGCGCGCGCGCTTTTGTCGATAAGGTATACGGCAGCTACGAGCGCGCGGGTGCTGGGATTTACGCATGCAGGAACGGAGGGAAATAATTGACCGTCGCAAATTCGCGTATATACTGTGTGTACTGTGTACGTCGAGGAAAGAGATTTGTTAGTTCGAAGTAACGATGATTTTTCTTCCTCGTAGAGGAATAGCTTAGTGATGGTGAAAATAAGTTATGCTAAAATCTTTATAGAAATATGTTTTGAAACATTATGAATCAAAATACACTATTTTTAGAAATATTCTGTATGAATGTGTGTGCATGTGCGTTAGGGTGGTTCAAAGTTCACAAAAGTTTTCAAATATCAAAAGTAAGCCTCTAAAGAGTTGGTATTTGTCAAAAAAATAAGTTTCCTGTAAGCTGGATGTTTAAAGTTAACATTTAAATGTGGCTACCTCCAACTTAAGGATTTTTAAAGAGCACTTATGCAATTTTTTTGTAAAGTCGCAAATTAAATAACTAAAACTTAATTGTTCATGCTAAAAAAAGTTTTGACAATTGATTATACTACTAGAATTGAAAATCAGTTGCATCCTAACCGGGAAAACAAATTTTCTTTGACTTAACAATCGTATAAGTCAAAATTTTGACTTAAAAAAGATATTTTTGAGCATTTTTAGTAACCTCAATCTTTGACCAATGTTCAAAAACCAATATTATTTTGAAACTTTATTCCAAATAGTATCAACAGAAAAATTGTCACACCATAGGATATCAAAATATGGAAGTTATACCAATCTCTGTAATGCATTATCGCATTACTAACATTTTAAATGAGATCTCTTATAGTTTGATGTAATTTACTTCATGTAATATATGTCATAGGTCGCAGCACTTTTTAGGACACTCTGATCATAAATTATGCTCAAATGAAATTTTATAAAAAAACTTAGGTAGAAATGGGAGATTGTAAAATATTGAAGAAAGTTCGGCTCTTATTTGCAGTCTCCCATTTACCACCTAGTTTTTTCTATAAATTTCAATTGAGCATAACTTTTGACCAGAATGTTCTTAGAAATGGTGCAACAACGCAAATAAAAGGTCTTCATGTTTGCTTTCATATAAAATTGCATACCAGTACCTATGACATATATTACCTGAAGTAAATTACATCATATTATAAGAGATCCCATTTAAAATGTTAGTAATACAATGCAATACATAGACTGGTATAACTTCCATATTTTGATCCTATAGTGTGTCAATTTTTCTGTTGATACTATTTGGAACAAAGATTCAAACAAATTTTAGATTTTGAACAATCGTCAAAGATTAAAGTTAGTAAAAATGTTCAAATATAGCTTTTTTAAGTAAAAATTTTGACTTATACGACTGTTAAGTCGAAGAAAAATTTCTTTTTCCGGTTAGGATGCAACTGATTTTCAATTCTAGTAGTATAATCAATTGTCAAAACTTCTTTTAGCATGAATAATTAAGTTTCAGTTATTTAATTTGCGATTTAACGGATAAGTTACATAAGTGCTCTTTAAAAAACCTTAAAATCGAGGTAGCCACCTTTAAATGTTATCTATAAGCACCCAACTTGCAGGAAACTTATTTTTTTAACAAATACCATACTTTTAGAAGCTTACTTTTGTTTTGTTATACACAACGTCGTTATTCTTTTTCAAACGCTTATATATGCGAAATATAAAATTTTTTTAAAAACTTGAGATGATTAGGAATATGAAGAAGAATGTTCAGTAAAATTTTTAAGCTTCATCTTTTTCTTTTGAAGAGAAAAAAAATTTTTGTAAACAAAATCTATTTTTTGTCACTTACGATAACTGGAGTAAAACGGCACTATTCCTTCTGAAACTTTGCGTTGGGGTTAGAGGAATCTAAGTACCAATGAATTGGCAGCGGTTTTCTTAATTTTGATTGCTTATATTTTGAGAATGTCGCAGTCAATTTATATTAAACAAACGAATTTTTATTTTTAAGTTTCATCTTTTCGTTTATATTTAATAACGATTATTCTTGCAATTTATGATCTTTTTGTAATTTATCTGTTAACAAACAACAATGATAAGAAACATACCTTTTTTGAGCTATTAATTATAAAAAAATATAGTAATTCGAAATTAATGTATTAGAATAAAAAAATTCATGTTGGCACAATTTATTTAGATTGAGGAAGTTAAGTGTCAATGAATTGGTAGCGGTTTCTTTAACGATCGTTTTGTTTCACTCGCATATATATATATATATATATATATATATATATATATATATATATATATATATATATATATATATATATATATATATATATATATATATATATATATATACTTGCTTTATTTCGGCTTAATGGCGTTGCTTCCTTGTTGGGAATTAGATGGACCGATCGTAAATGTGTAAACTTTATTTGCTGTAAACGGGACATGTTTTTTGATTTTCGATGAAGTCAAATAGTACACTTGACGGAACAAACATCTGGTTGAATTTGTTTGAATTTGTTTGAAATAAGGCAACTTCATTGGATCGAATGCTCGTTTTTGCTATCCTCATTGGAGGATTTCAAAAAGATGAGTGTACAATAAGATACCTAAATAATGTTTACTTTAATATTACAGTTTATGAAATATTACGAATTATATAACAATAACAGATTTATTCTGTATAATAAATAGATTTTTAATAAATTGTAAATATTGTTCTGAAACTTGCAATACGAAAAACATTAATCAAGTTCCTTGGTTAAAGTACAATTTCACTTTGAGCATGAACAGTGAATGAGAGCTCTAACGATGTAGCTGTAGCCACCGCAAAACGATTTTGACCAAATATTTCTTGATGTGCATTTATTTAAGAATATGAATGTAAAATAAATCATACGTAACTTAATTGCTTTTTATTATATTGAAAGCTATTTATTTTTTAATCATAAACTATTAAGAAAAGTAATTTTATTATCGACAAGACGTAAATATGTAATTATAATTACAAATATAAAAATTGAGATAATATATTTGATTTAATTTACACTTTAAGATATCATTATTTATATACCATCAACATTATAATTTGTATGTCTCTAAAATATTTAATGTAAACAATCAAACCTCAGTCATTTATTTCAAAGTAACACATAAAGTATCGCGGCTGCTTTGGGTTTCAGGAACAAAGATAGCGCAGCGACAGAGATACGATGTAATAATGAATATTCAGGAGCACATATTCAAATTTCCAAAGTGTAGCGCCTAGCGCAACCTTCCGTCTTTAAAGCAGAGAGCGCAAAGTGCAAATAAAATTAGGCAATTTTGCGTTTGCACTTGGTTTTCAATTTTATTGCCCAGTTTTCTGGGGCGCTCTTATAATGACTTTTAATGATACTACTTTTATATACTTTACGAGTCGTAAAGTTGGTGATAATCCAATTTTTCTTTTAAAATAAGTTGAAAAATTAGAATTACAAGGAAAATTAATGCAAGGAATAATATCGAATAAATTTTTTGATTATATGTAAAACAATAAAAGCAATAAAACACAGTAATTTATTAATACATGAAATTAGTAAAACATATTCTTTTACAAAATAATTATTCTTTATAAGATACTAGAATCAGGTTTTGATCTTCGAGTCTAATAAGACTAAATAATTAAATATAAGTAGACTGTATATTATTATATTTATACGATGCTTTAAGAATTTAATGTTTTACACAAATTTTAAATAGATGTGTGGATAATTATTTTGATTGTAAAATATAACATGAGATATAATAATGTACTGTTATTAGAATTAAGTAAATATAATAATAAATAATTTTTCATATAAATTAATTAATAATATCAATTTATAGCATTGTAAAAAAAAAATATTAGAATTGGAAATCTCAAATAATCAGCGTATACATTGATGAAAAGTAGCGTTTTTATTAAGAATATAACATTTATCATAAAAAATCATAAAATGTTTCAATGCCGATAAATATAAAAGTGCGTTATAATTATGAATAATTTATGGTGCTTTTAGGTGACATTTTCAATCTTCCGATTTTAAATTTTAAATTTTTATGCTCGTAAAACCCATTAAAAGTTAGAACTTACCTTTTCGCGGATAAATTAAATTCGAAAATCGCAGATCTAGGTCACGCTATCACTAGTGGGCGTTGAATTAAAAATAAAATGATAAAAACATTGAAAGTCCTGCTTTTTCTCATAAAAGTACCCAAAAAGTCCCTAATTAAAGCATATTTTAATGCCAAGTAGTAAATATAAATATATATTGCCTTAAAGAATGCATGTACTACAAGCTACAAGTCTCAAGACATCTGCCAAAAAGTTCGCACAAAACCGGAAAGTTAGCCGCTAATAAGAGGCTTAAACTCTCTCAAGATAAACATAAAAGCCGCGAAAAAAAAGAAACGCGCGTCGTGCACGAAAGCGAAAAAGCGGCGAAAAAGCCGAGTGCACTGCTGCAGTGGCGCAGCCTTACGCGCCGCGCGTATCCATTTTACATAATTCCATATTTTAAAAATATACACCCGGTCATATTTCGAGTGATGAAAATGAAATTCAGTTGAATACTCAATTAAAGTTCGCCGCATTACGCTCTCTCTCTCTCTCTCTCTCTCTCACTCTCTCACTCTCACTCTCGCCACAGTCCGAAACTTCTATTCAGCGTGCCCGAGCGCGTATAATGAAAATGCAAACAAGAAACATTAAAATTCGTCCGCGCTGTTTTCTCCCCTGCCTGTATATATATACACATACTCACTCGCACACACTTGCATCATACACATCGTACTATATACACTCGTGGTGATTCCAGCGCGACGCTGCATAAGCTCACGCCGGAAAGCGCGGCTGCGGCGAGTCGTCCCGAGTTGCAGCCGCGCGATTATGCCGCAATTATAGCGATGCGTGCGGCGCGCGCGAGCCACGTGCCGAACGAATGAAAATTTATTAGCGCCGCCGGGCGCCGAGTCCCGAGATACGTCCTGTATAATACTACACGTATATATTGGATAGGACGAGCTCTTCCCAACTACTACTATAATATCTTGCGGATTCAAACAAGTTACTATATTTATTTTAGCTTGTTGTTTGCTATGCAAATATAATTTTATTAAGTGTGGACTCGTTTCTTACGTGTGCAAGATCTGAAAAAGTCATGAATATATTATCGATGATGCAGATGTGTGTGTGGTTTATGCCCTGCGTGAACGGGGTGTTGGTCGACACTTTTCTTGTTTAAACACACTGACATTGACTGAATAAGTTAGTTTTTCACATATAATCGAATAATAATTCATCGTACCAAGAAATTTTATTAATTTCAGTCTAGTGAATGATGAAAAACACTTAACTGAACAACGCGAGCCATGTTGAACTTAAATTGAATCATTAGTAGTAAAACATATCCATTGTTTTTTTGTGATTGCATATAATGAACCAAAATTTGTAAGTATATTGCAATTTATTATAGAAAATAATTAAACTGTTTTTTTACTTTTTTGTTATCGACATTAACTCTAAAACTAACATTTCACAGCTCGTATACCCTGTAGTTATTTTCTAGTATAGCACATGAATATTTATATTATTTAAGGTTACATCCTTAAATAGTATAAATATTCATGTGTTATACTAGAAAATAATTACCACCATTTCATAACTTTAACAACTTACAATTACAAGCGTTGATTGTAGATACATTTATTTTGAAAGTGAAATTGAAAATTTATTGGATGACTTTATAAATTATTGAATATGTCAGACATTTCAATAATTCGGATGTTCAGAATCATAACGAAATACGTTCATTTTAGAAATTTTGCAAACTATTGCAAACATTTTAATGTAAGCGACATAAGTGAAATTTAATTAATTTTATCAATGCAATTATTACTTGAATATACTGTTTATCAATTACATTATTTATAACAGATAAATTATAAGGTGATGAATAAACAGTTTATAAATTTATTTGGACATTTACTAAATTTCGAAAATGGACTTATTCCGTTAAGGTTCTGAACGCATCAATTCTAGAAAGAATGTTTGAAACTAAAATCTCACAACTGTATGGTCTTGCCAAACTTGTCTTTTTCTACTGGACATCTAACTTGTACTGCTAATGAACTGTATAAATATAGCTTTGTATTTAAAATACGCAGAAAGCCAATTTCTTATAAAAATTACTTTATTTTAGCTGTGAATAATACAGTAAAAGTGGGACATAATATGATTTGGCAGTAAAAAAGATTTTTAAGGAATCAAGACTGTGTAATATGTTAAAAATTAACAGAAATGTTAGAATTTCTTATTTGAAACTAGGCACTCAACGTTTTTTTCAGACAAAAGATAATGCTTAATTAGTATATAAATTTTAATTAAGATCTTTAGACATTCAAAGTCCTTTGAATTACGAAATAAATCAAAATTTTAACATCGACCTTAACTCGCCATGCTTTTTTGTTGACGTTGATTCAATATTGTTAAAACGATTATTGCTATTTACGATATTTTGAAATATATATTTAAATGTACAAACATAAAAGTTGTGTTATCTTAATTAAAAACTTAAAAACCTGTGAATTTTTGTTTAAAAATATATAATTTTGAATAAAAGATATAAAGAAACAAAGTATCAAATTTTAATCTCACGCTCAAACGAAGTGACGAATCAAACGATGCCATATCAAACGATGCCATTTGTTAGAAAAATATGTTATTTATTAAAAAAAAATACCCAAAAAATATTGTTTTATAATATAAACAATGTTCAGAACTTAGGAATGTTGAGATTAAAATGACTTTTTAGTAATTTACTTTTTATTAAATTTTCATTGATTCATCGCATACAATAAGTTATTATATTTGAAAAATATTTTATTATATAAATACCATAGTAGAAAACTTATCATGGTACCCATATTGGCTATAAAAATCTAGCTAGATAAACTAAATAGTACTAGACTACACAAAACTCGATAAATCTCTACAGATCTACATAGGTTCCTCGATAATAATATTATATGCATGTGAAATGTGTGAGGTTATGTGTTTATCGTATAAAACTTTTAATGTAATTAATGTAAAAACAAGTTTAACATGAAAGTTCTCATTTATAATGATACGAATTACAGTCTTATTTGTACCAGTTACATGCAAGAGAAGGAAAAATATTTTTAACCTAAAAAATGAGAATTTGAAAATAATTATTTTCTTCGTATAATAAACAAACAATGTCCGCATAATATGTGATTATCTTATTTAATCTAACTAATTTATCTGTAAACGAGTGATTTGCGTAAAATTCGTAACATTAATAATATATTCCAAATTAATCTATTAAATTTTATGAATAATTTTATAAATTATTATTTTACTGTTTCTGATAATATAGGCACAATTTGTATTATGATTTTAGTAAGGCAATTATCTGATTTATTCAAACAATTGTTTATAATATATAAATATGTACTTTAAGGTAATAATAAAAATATAATTATTATATAAACCATACAGGTTTTGAATCCAAGTCTGGTATTTAGGATGGAAAAAAATCAAATATAAGGAAATTGATTTAAAATAAAATAAATAGTAGGCACTGAAATTCATGTAGAGATTATTTAGAGATTATTTACTACTTTTAATTGTTTAACAGTTTTACATATACTTGCATCATGTGTTGATTATTTCAAATAAATCAGAAATCTCATTGCACCTAAAACTTGATAACCTCACATTTTGGAGGTTATTCATATTTATTTAAGGTGGAACTCCACTGATATTTAAAAAATCTCTCCCTTTCGTCCAATAATATTAAAAATTCGGTAACTTTTTTGTCATGATTAAAGAAGATTGTAAAAAAAATTTTGAGAATTTTTTACTAAAATTTTTTTTCTAGTTTTTGGAGAAAATACATATTTTTGTAATAAAAACAAGGGGTTTTAAAATAGTTCCTTGTGCATACGAATTTAACGAATTCTATTTAAAAAAATTCTAGAATACTTTTCAACTTAAAATGAACAAAAGTTAATTTTTTTGAAATTGTTTAAACTCAATTAATGGTCTAAAATAAATGAAACGTTCTTTGATCTTAAAAAAACATAAAAAATTGCATGTCTCAACACTTACAATAAATGAATAAAAAATTTACCATCAAAGTATCTTAAAACAAAATATTAACTTCTTTTCACAATACTTTAACCGATATTTTCTGGAAGATTCAAAAATATCCATGGTCATGGGTTGCGCAAAGAACTTGTTGAAGGTAGAAATGTCAGTTTCAAGAAAAGCGCGTTTAAAGTTTTAATCTGGTATGCTATCCAATGTTAATTTTTTCACTCAACAGGCTATAACTTTGATATAACAAAGAGATTTGACATTCAGAAGGTCTCAAAATGTTCATAAAGCTATAAACATAAAAAACATGTAATAAAAAATATTTCGATTATTTGGTAAAAAAACAGGTGAGTTCCCCCTTAAATTGATAAAAGGTAAACAAGAATATATAATTACTTATAAATCAAAACATTACACAATAAATTATACTTTTGTTTCTTAAAAAATAACCTTTAAGTGGTTGTTGCTATCGAAATTTCCCTTATCCAATGTTATCCGGGAAAGTAATGCGAGAAACTAGAAGGGGCAACCGTTACACGCTTTTATAGTAACAGTCTAATTTTCCTACATAGATCTACATAGCATGGGCCTATTCTAGATATATCTATAAAGGGGGAGAGATAAATTTGAACCAGGGTAGGAAAGAAGGATTTACCGAGGCACGAATTATAATTAAACAATTGTTATAATACGTTACTAAATAACCTTATCTCTTGTACCATTTCTGAATTTTGTGACAATAGCTCGAAATTACTTACTTCGATATGTGAACGCATGTAGGGTAGAATAAATTTTAAAATCGAATGACAGATAACAACACTAATATGCTTTATACTACAAAACAGAAGTATATATAAAATTCATTGTCATTGCCTACTATATCATTTATATCTATTTAAGGTGACGCTAAACCCTCGTATTATTGGTCAATACGGGAAATCACTTTTTTCGTTTATATTTTACATTTCAAAAAATCTCTATGGAAAGATGGTATTTTTGATTAGGACAACGACGTTTCAAAGAGATATTTACTCAAATTTTAAAATTAAATAATGATAAAAGTGAAGCCTCCTAATTGTCCGTGTTGATTTAGCATTACCTTAAAAAAGCGGAGTGCCAAATTAATTAGCAGCGTTTTTAGAGCGCATTGAGAAAGCAATCTATTAAAACAGTTAGCAACGTTTTCTCAGTTCATTATTTTTCAAAATCTTAGTATTTTCAGTACTACTTTCTGCTTCTATACTTTTCTTCATTTCGTTAAAAGCTTGTATCTATCTATTTACTCTGTACGTCCCAACTTTCAGAAATACTTTGAAATCATTTAAAATACACGCGAACGAACTTCACAATTTAATCTACATTCTATATTTTCTGAAGATTGTTGAACTTTTTTAAATTGACTACGCTATTAATTTAAATGCTGCCCTGAAGTTCAATATCTGGTTCTGTTTCAAAACCTTATTTCAATGTTTATTGAAAATTTTGTAAAATCAAATTACGATGTTTATTGAAAAATTTGTAAAATCAAATTGCGACGTGTGTTAAAAAAATTAATTTCGACGTTTATTAAAAAAATTGGCAAAATCAATCTTGACTTTACTCCAATCACGTCGTAATTATAAAATAACGCAAATAGCAACAACGCATTATCCCGCTATAACTGTCAGCAAATACCAATAAAAGCTTCGAAACAATACAGTTGCGCGCGCGCTTGCACGCATTCGACCACAAAGCAATTTATCAATGCTTCAACAAGTGGTGCATTAACTTTCAGTCGGGCGTCGCATCAATTTAATATGTGATCCCGTGCCGAACGCGCAAACCATAATAGATTGAATGGAGCTGGAAACTTGAGAGCTCTTACCCGACGGACAGCGCCCAATCCGACCGCGTGCACAGATTGACAGAATGCCCGAAGCTCTATTATAACACTTAGCCGAACTGCGCGTTCTCTCGCGAGCTATAAAAGAGAGAGAGAGAGAGAGAGAGAGAGAGAGAGAGAGAAATGTCTGAGGCACACACAGAATCTAGTTATTTACTATTGCGGTCCTCTATCTCAAACACAAGTCAAACACACAGACGCTGAAAGCGTTGCAGTATATACAGCTCGAAATATCAAGAGACCGAGACCTTCCTGAAGTATATGGGTAAATCCACGAAACTTTTAACTTCTAGCGCTCTATGATAAAGCTTTTAATAATTCTTATGTTAGTATCAATTTTATACATGCTATTAGTCATTTTTGGCACTAAATATTGCGTCAAACCTGTTATATGGTTGACAATATTATAGATGAAATAGGTGGTATTTTTAGGTTTTTTTAAACAGTCAAAGATGGAAAAATCTTGAAACGTGTGTGTGATTAGTAACATTTTTTTATGCTTAGGTAATAATATTTACAAGTTAGTTGAAGGTAATTCAATCTATAACTAATATTGCACCTTTCGAACGAGACAGTAACAACTTAAAATTCTATGTTTTTGTAAAAATAAGTAAGTAACGTACATTTTTTATGAAATAAAATTCTTTTTCTCGAAATTTATAATTATTGTATTATACCTACTTACTCGTACCTAGTTCCTCAACTTTTTTATCAATTTTCGAAGTGTATAATGGGCTTTCATTTAACTATATGAGCTATTTTGTGTATAGTAAAATAAAGTTAAAAAAATGGTGATATATCGGTTTTGTTTTAGGGGTGCGATATACAATAACATTGCTTAGCTGACAAGCGAGTAATTAACACGTTACTACAGCAAATAACAAACAAAAGGAAGATTTTGAGAGACATGTATCCTATTGTTGTTCCTCAAATAAGTACTGTTCATATTGATCCATTGGAGGATTAAAACGTAATTTTGTCGAAAAATACATTTCGTATTCTGACGCACCTAATATTTTGTTTAGTTTAAGCTGAATTCGCGTGTAGGTGTATGTTTCTAAGATATTTTAACTTATATAAAAAAGCATTTATTTTATTTGTATATTGAAAAATGGGGTGGCTGTGGTCAGCGAAGTTACTTGGGTCACATTTTTAATCAGTTACGACTTGTGCATATATAAGAATAAATCCTTTTAAGCGCTCAAATATCTATTAATTAATATAAGAGATACATTTTGCAAGTGCTTTATTAGCAATTACACTGCAAATGCACCATCTAATATAAATAAGCCTTAGTTGAATGGCTGGATTAAAGTCACCCTGCTGACTAAAGTCACTTAGTTTTGCGGTATTAAAAAATTTAGAGAATATCGGTCCGTATACCGATTTTTACTTAACGTGTATGTAAAAAGTACAATGCTATTCTTTAAGGAGAAAGATGCAGTTAATAAATTTCTCATAATAACCGAATGTTACTTGTCACACTATGCTCACAATTATTTCTTTCACTCTTCCTTTTCTTGCAAAGTTAAAAGTTCCATGGATTTGCCCATATATGTGTTTGTATATATTTATATAGATATATAGAAGCGAGAGAGGGAGAAAGATGGAGAAAGAGCGAGCGCGGGTCCAGACTGCCGAGAGAAAGATACACGAGTCGAGATAGTCTGCGAGGCTCTGGCCGCACAACTCGTTGAGCTCGCCTACACCTCTCTCTCTCTCTCTCTCTCTCTCTCTCTCTCTCTCCCCCCCTTTCCCTCTCCCTTTCCCACTCCCTTTCCCTCTCCATCTGTTTGCATACAGGAGAAAGCTATTAAGCAGTCGTGAAATATGTTTATACTCGCGCGGTATATAACTGTGGCGATCGCCCTAATCAATTAAACGGTGTGTTAATACATCTCGCGGCGTATCATTCGTTTATTCCGCTTATATTCACTACGTGCATCCGATTGGAGGGGATAAGAAAAAAGACCGAAGCGCCCATGGTAACGAAAAAGAGCATAGAAGTCGGAATGTAAATGTATTACTGTATATATATATATATGTATATATATATATATATATATATATAATACATACATGAGATTAATATTACATCTGTACATAATGTATCATATAGACAAACAATAGGAAATTTTTACAAACTCCTCATAAGATGTGTGTTTAATTTTCCGACTTGAATGTCGATCCAGATGGCTCCACCAATTGCACACGAAACGAATAAAGATAAGAGTGATTCAGTGCCAAAAATCGTTACATTATTAGAATAGTATTTAATAATTATAATTGTGAGCTTTTAGATAGCAGAAGATTCATGATTATAAGTTTCTTACATAAAAAGTAGAATAAGATTTACAAAGCTCATTAGGTATAATAAAAGTGATGTTGAGAAGTCGTTGGAAATGCGGTTACTTTAATTTTTACTTCTAATTTTTTCTGAGATTTTGTTTTTCGGCAATGATGATTTTTAAATATCAAGAGAAAACATTTTGGAAACTCAAATAATGCTCCAAAATGTACATAGGCAATGTGAAAGATTCTAAATGTACTCTAGTGTTTCAAAGTTAAATTTGACTTCAGACTTAACTTTAGCAGCAAAAGTTTAGAATTGTGTGAGATTCACTGAAATTCATTTATTAAAATATAAATGAGAATCTGCAATTATTAAGAATTTTGACTTTAGTAAGAAAATATCTATGCTATTAATAATTGTAAATTAAAACTTAATATTCTTAAAGTCACATAATATCCAACAGTCGGAGTTTAACTTGACACGTCGTCGAGACTAAACTAATTTACGAGTGCGTCCGCGAGCTCGTGAGTATTTTACAATCAAAGTTACGTACTGAGTACAAAGTGTCCTTTATTTATTTCAGTGCAAATATTGATCTAGTAGAAAAATGTACTTATAATTTCTCTTTTTAAGAGCGGGAAGTGTTCTCTGTACGCAGAGAGCACCTGTCTTCAATGGTCAATATCCCCATGAATACACTCACAAGTTTTACCACACCCAAAGGTTCTTACTCCCAAGTCACTCAACAAACGACATTCCCTACAAGAGAGCAAGCGATGGTTTTAAATGCCATTAAAGGTGTTTCTGTGGAAGACTATGTATAGTGCAAATCAGTAAAATGACTCACACCAATAGCATCAGATTTGTATCAAGAATATCAAACAGCCGCGTATGTATTTACCTAAATAGCACGGAGACAGCAGATAAACTTACTAATACTACTACGAAAATAAACAATGGCTCTCACGAATTGGAAATCAGACCGCTTATATCAAAACTACGGCGAATAACACTGTCAAATGTCTATGTCCATTATTCCGCACAGTCTCCCAAAATTCTTTAACATTTTAGAAACTGCTACTTGTAAAAGTTACTAAAAAAAATTTAAAAAGCCGCATGCACAACATTCTACACACACACACACACACACACAACACTCTAAGAATATTCTTTGGAACACCAGGAGCATACTTCAGAGATGGCGACGATGGAAGAAGCTGCAACGATTTTTTTTGGGCTCCTCAGATTTTATATATTTTTACTTAATATAAATCTTCCATACTGCGTTTATTTATTCTTTGTTTAGTAAGAGTCTCTTTTCCAATATTTATTTTTAAATATTTTTTTATTCTTTCTTAGTATTTAAGTAATATCCAAAACATAACCTATAATTAGCATCCAACATCAATTTGGGCACCCCTAAGGTGGTTTGCCTTAAAATACTCAAAATAAAAATAAACTAAATAAATCTAATAATGAACGAAATTGAGAATGGTGGTAAACCACCTCATTATCCTAACTTACCATCTAATCAATTAAATGAAGGTGATAAGTTCTATAACTCCCCTGAGATACAATTTCCAGGAAATGATAAAACATATCGGAATTCTCTAAATCTGACAATCACAACCACGATAATACCTAATATCAAATGATCACATATGATGAAAATAACTTTAATGAAATTTTTAAAGTCAACAATTCAAACCAACATGTCCGAAAAAAGAGTAATATAATATCAAAATATAATATCACAAAAGAAACATATAACAGAAAATCTTATTAAAAGCTCTGATAAAATTATGTCTAACAAAGTTCAAACACAAACCCAAATAACGACCAATCAACCAAATGCCTATAACAGCCTTCCTATTATCAAATAATACTGAAAAAATATTTTCCCACCATACAAAATTTTAATACAAAAAATCAATGATCAACCTAACCCTACAAAAAACTCACAATCAAAAGAAAAAACTTTACACCCAATTGACATTGCAATAAAAATAATTCCCATGTACCCCAAGAAATGAATGAAATCAAACATGCAGGCAAAAACAGAGTGGCTATTATTACATCAACAGGTTAATTGCTAACGATCTTCTCAAATCAAATAAAGTTTTTGAGAAAATGAATCTTCAAACTATAATTCCAAGCTCATACATATTTAAACAATGCGTTTTAAGAAATATCCCAGAAGATATTTCAGATGAAGATATCTTAAACAATTTAGAATTAATTTCCCCAGTTTCAACTCTTCCTACTGTTAAAATCTGCAGATTCTATAGAAAATCAACCCGATCATAAATCTCTAATGAAAACGATAACAAAAATTTAAATCTGATTCCAACTACAACTGTTCTAATTACATATCAAGGACAAGTTATTCCCCAACACGCGTACTTGATGAGAGTTAAATATGACGTTAACCCCTATTATCCTAAAGTGAAATTCTGTTCGAATTGCTTTAGATACGGTCACGTTAAATACATCTGCAGATCTAAACCAAGATGCATTAAATGTAGAAAAAAGGAACACTCACAAGATGCTTGTACAATCCTAACCAATGACACTACTTGCATTAACTGCCAGGAACAACATCCACCAACTGATTCAAACTGTAGATCTAGAAAAATAGAACATATATGCTAGACATGGCTGTAAACCAAAACAAAAATATTCAAGAAATAAAAATTGAAATGAAAGCTCACGATACTAATAAGAAAAAATTCAGTTTTTCCTGAACTAGCTGAACCCGACACTGAAAGCTCATCTAATGCTACGAACACTATCTCTGCTTCAATAAAATCGCTTCAATATGTACCGTATATGTCTAGTAGTAATAGAGGTTCGGTTATTTGTTTACAAAACGACGCGTGCATTTAAAAAGTATAATTTACACAAAAATACGAAAGCTCCCAGTAAAATTTAAGTGTCTTTATTAAAGAAATTTATGTTATAAATAATAGAATGCATGTAGTCATATAATTATTGTTATTTTAAAAATAACAATAAAAACCGAATAATGTAAGTTATGACGAAATTTAAAGAATCGGTAAACAAATATTGTAGTTTTACAATGAAGTTTTATTATAAAATTTTATTTTCGACATCAATCACAAAATTTTTGTTGACTAAGTTACGATTGACTAATTTTTGGAAAGAAAATTATTAGTTATCAAATACTTTTAGTATTGCATATACATATTTCTATAATCTCGTAAGTTGTTATTTGTTGATAAAAATATTTATTTTGGTGGCATACTATATTGAACATTCAATAAAGTATAATAATGTATATTTCTAAAAACTGATAACTTTTCAAAACAAAATTTAAATAGGTTAGATTTGCAAACAAAATACATTCTTGCTTAAGGTGATACTAAAGCCACCTGTCACCGACAAATGTGAGGAGCCACTTTTCTCATTTAATTTTGAATGTTTAGCAAATATGGTTATGAAACGTTCTTGTCCTAATCGAAAACCAAAATTTTCCAGAGAGATTTTTGCTTAAAATTGAAAATTGAATGAAATAAGTGGTTCCCCATATTTGACGGTGACAGGGGATTTAGCATCACCTTAAAGCATAGTCTTAAGCAGATTCTAGCCAGATATTAGCTATAATTTGACTTATTAATAGCTTATTAATCTGGCTAATAATTAATAAGCTAACCAGCCATTCTAGCCAACTTTCTACCAGGGTTACTACTCATGAATTAAATACCAAAAGAATAAATTGGGATATCTATCACACTCATCTAGACAACTTCTATACTAAAAATGAAACAGAAATAAAAAACCTTGAACCTCTTCGAAAATTCATTTTCTTAATTCAATCTATGAAAATGGCTATTAAACCCCACATTCAATATAACAAAATATACAACCAACTTTCAAATTTACTCTATAAGTCTAAATATGACCAATCAGATGATAATAATATGAATATTCCCCCTCCAGAAGAAGCTAAATCTAAAATTAAAAGAAAATTCAATCCTTATCGTACATCAGCCTCTTGGTGGGATGAAGAATGTCCAACCATAATTACGAATAGAAAAAAAATCTATAGAATTACTCAAAAGCCCAAGCATAGATAACCGTAAAAACCTTATAAAAATTGAAAGACAAACAAAAAAACGATTAGCTCAAATCAAAAAACAAAAATTCAAATAATATATAGAAAATAATATATCAAGAGACATAGATATTAAAACTATATGGGAAACTATCAACAGATTCAAAAAATCCTATAACGTATCCAATAACTTTGCAACCAACGACTCCGAACTTATTAATAATGCGAAAAACTTCATAAAAAATTATTGCACATCAAGCAATGCAAACACAATTAATTATCCAGATCCTACTTCCCAAACAAACAATACCCTATATAAACAATTGGATGAACCATTCACCATAAATTAATTAAATGCTGCTTTAAGGGGGCAAACCACCTTTAAATTGTCATAAAATCGTTTTTTTTTTATTTACCTTATTTATAGGAAATTTCCCGTAGAATAAGCTCCCGAAAACCGTTTTAAGATATCATAATTCCTTTCAAAGTTACAATATAAATACTGAGACAGCTTTTTTGCCGATTTTGCGTAAATTCGGTATTTTATCAATTATTATTTATTTTATTATTATTTATAACTAAATGTTTGATTGATTATTTTATTTAGTTATAAAGCAATAAAATATAATATAATTGGAACCAATTTGAAGGCTAGAATCCTTCAGCGCCACTACAGGTGAATAGTTGAACTTACATGCGTTTGAGATAAAGGTCGATAAATCAGATCGAATTTTTGACTAACCTTACCCGTACATTTTTGCTACTTTTGACAGTTGGCTTTTATGTTTACAAACCACCTGTTAGTAAACACAGCTAATATTTTTATTGTACTGAACTTATACAGTGTTTTAATTGCATTTGACAATTTGTGAATGTGTGTAAATCAGTGTAGTGAAAATATCTTCTAAAAGAGATAAAAAAGGAAGATTCACAAAAAAAGCCTAGACTATCCACCAGCTCAGCGAGGAAACTCCAAAACACAGCTAGTGCTACAGACACCAGTGATACAGCAAACAGAATCATTGACACTTCAAATTTATTTTCTAAACTTAGAAGTGTTCTGTGTTGTAATAGGTGCCATGGCAGTGTTCAATTAAATGAATCTGGTGTGCAGGGTCTTGGTTTCAAAATAGTGTGAAAGTGTCGCTCAAGAGTTTAGTATGATAAGTACAGTTTACTTAATTTATTCATTTTTGTGTTTTTTTTTCATTTCAGGTTATTCAAGGAGGAGGAAGACTCATGGGACTCCACGCACCAGAAAATATTGATGTACACTGCTACAGATGTTTGTCTGCTACGTTGAAAAGAAGAAAAAAGTAGTTGCAATTGATAAGATGAGTATAAATTATATGTATTAGAACTTGTAACTTAATTGTTAAATAACTCTAAATGTTGTTTTTATCAGTTTCAGCTTACTGTCCGTAAGATTCTAAGTGAACGCATGGACAGATTGGGCTCAAAATTTATGGATATACTCATTATAGTAGTACTTTTCATATGAGCGTAGGGATTTTGATTTGAACGAGTAGAAAATTTTTTACATCTATAAAAGTGATAAAATTATTAAAAAATAAGTGTTATATTGACAATGTTCATATAAAAAAATACTTCTACTCGTTCAAATCAAAATCCCTACGCTCATATGAAAAGTACTACTATAATGAGTATCTCCATAAATTTGTAGCCCAATCCATCCATGCGTAGACTTGGAATCTTACGGACAGTGCTTAAAGTCTTCGAAAACAGTCTGGTTTGCCATGGAGGCATAGAAGGTCCAACGAAAGTAAAAAATATACAAATTGGTAGGTTTTTATGTATACTTTGAGGAAAAAAACCCTTATTAAAATAAATATCAAAATAAAAATTCTTAATTAATTTTTTTGTTTCAGATTTTAAAGGTGGTGTACCCCCTTAAACTCAACAAACAAGAATGCATTACTTGGTCTTGACCAAATTGACAATCTTATGCTTATGCATACTCCAAACCCTCTCAGACTCGTTCTCCTTGACACAATTAACTATTTGTTTGACAATCAATCATTCCCCGATGACTGGCACAACTTTTTAGTTCTTCTCATCCCAAAAAGGTTCTAAAACAAAGTTCAGACCAATCTCTTTAGCTTCTTGCGCATTGAAAACTACTGAAAGAATGATAAATGCTACACTCCTCCACTATATTGAAAAAAATAATTTATTTCCTAATCATGTACATGTACATGTACATTAACTTTAGCTAAACTAGTCACTAAAATTCACACAATCTTTAATAGTAAAAATCTATATGCGGTGTCTTATTAGACATTAAGTCAGCTTTTGACAATGTCTGTCCACTAATCCTACAAAGAATTTTAGATAAAATTGGTATTCCTCCCAAAATGAAACGCTTTATTTTTAATATATTGACAAACAGACAACTATTTTTTAAGCTATCCAATGAAATTTTAGGTCCATATATTATAAATATCGGTATCCCCCAAGGATGTATACTTAGCCCCACAATATATAATTTATGTGTTATTGAAATTGTTAATACTATAAATCATCCAACAGAACTCCTACAATATGCACATGATACTTTTATTTATCTTATCACACAGCATCTATCTGAAGGAATCCAAAAACTAGAACAATCATTAGCTAAAGTTAATGATTACTTCAAATTAATTAATCTCACAGTTTTTCCTGAAAAAAACAAATTCATTATTTTCTCAAATGAGAAATTTTTAGGACTCGAAGACAACACAATCACTTTTAACGGAACTACAATAAAATCATCAAGAGTAATGAAATACCTAGGCCTCTATTTAGACCATAATCGGTCCTGGACAGACCATTATACACATATAATTGGGAAATCTACAAAACTTCTAAATATACTCAAAATTTTAAGAAATATATGGTGGCGTGGTCACCCCCAAATAGTACTTAATATATACAAAGCACTCATTAGAAGTGCAATAAAATATAGCTTATTCCTAACTCATACAAACAAATCTTCTCTAAGAGATAAACTTCAAAAAATACAAAATCAAGCTTTAAGATTAGCTCTGGGCTATAGGAAATCAACACCTATCAACGTTATGCATGCTGAAGCCCTTACCATATCCATTACACACAGACTAACCAACCTATCAGATAAATTTATTTTAAAAAATCTTATGGAAAAAGATTCTCCCTTAATAAACTATCTAGAAACACTAAATCCTTATACCTCCTATACCGATAAATATAATCTAAAAAAAAATTATCAACCATTAATTTCATGAAACTGTCTCAAAGAAATAACAAAAAACAAACTACAAACTCACGAACATTCAATTTCATACGACTATGACTAGCATGCTCTTACAAACCCCATTAATATAGACATTAACTCAGGAAAAACTATTAAAAAATCTAATAACCCGCAAAATAAGTTTCTAGAACTCTTTAATGAAGATATGAATCATAAAATAATACCTGGATTGTACTGATTTTGCAATACTATTTCCTAAAACCAAAAATTCAAATTTCATATTGACAAAACAGCTTCTATTTATACTGCTGAAGTCCTTGCTGTCTTTAAAACTATCCACGTAATCATTTCTAAAGAATTATCTGATGCCATAATATTTACAGACTCGTTAAGTGTCTTACAAGCCATTTCAAATTTCTCTGTATATAAATGTAAAAATACGTCTCATCTAATCTTAGATATTATATCTCTTTTATACGCTTACAAAATTTTAGGCAGAAATATAAAACTATTCTGGATACCAGCACGCAATCAAATCATTTTTAATAAAAAAGTTCATCACTTAGCTAAAGAAGCTTCTACCAATGGAAACAAAATTAACATTTTTCTTCACTACACTGATTTTACAGAATTAATTAATTTAAAATCTAAAAATTTACACAATGAACAATTACTAAAGAACGCTCAAGTCAAAGGAGCCCATTATTGTACTAACTATTTTGTCCCTACCACACATAAACCATGGTTTCATAAATCCAACACATCTAAGTTCGATATAGTTACCATCAATAGAATACGATCAAATCATTAGTCTTTAGTAGCTAGCCTGCACAGGAAAAATATTATAAACTCTTCCTCGTGCTCATGTGGTTCTGATTGTGAAGATGCCGAACATATTGTATGGTATTGTCCTAATTATTTACAAAATCGAAGATCACTAATATCTAAAATAACAAAACTTGCGACAAAATTGAAAACTACACCACCGTCCTCAGTTATCGAAATTTCAAAATCTCCAAGTAAAACCTTTGCAAGATTGCTCACAGAATATCTAAGAAAGAATAATCTATTCATCTAGTAATATTTCAATCTATCACAACTTATAACTTTTACCAATTATAAAATAAATGAATAAAAAACATATAAAGAAATAATAAATAAACAAATGAATTTAACACAATGTATATTTAATTATCTTAACTATATGTCAGCTTCTTCAAATAACGTCTTATATTCAGTTGTACTTAAATATACATATATAAAAAGATAAATATAACCTATAAAAGACAAAACATAAAACATTTACGGCCAATCAGAGCAGTCGTTTATACTGCTCAAGAAGAAGAAGAAGAAGAAGAAGAAGAGTATACTTCAACGACTGCAAGAAATCCAGATTATGAATAACTTCGACATAATAATCTATGTTGAATCATGACTCAAGAAAAATGATGAAATGAACCTTCCAGGATTTTTAACATTTAAGAAAGACAGACTGCATCTTGAGGAGGCGGAATTATAATGTTGTAAGGATTTGGGGTTGACCGGTGGCCCCTTCCGGGGACGTGCCAGTCCAGCACTCAGGCTATGCACATTGTGCTTAATTGTAATGTTTATAAAGAACACTATTCTTTACAAGGGGATCGACAACATTAGGTCTTCAAATCAATCAATTGAAATGTGTGGTATAGGTACACATCAACAATACAAACCCAGCGCTAGATATAATTGTATGTTATAGAACTCCAGGTACGTTGTTCACACAAATTCAGTAGGTACAATATTTTCGAAAATATAAAGTATAACAATTGCTTAATATTGGATGATTTTGACGCGCATAACACAAATTTGAACTGTATCACACTTACAATCATGGCGAAAGATTACAAAATTCTATCGAAGCACATAATTTGTTTTTACATAATAAAAATTTAGATACGCATATAGATACTTATAGAAATATAAAATGTAATCTTGACCTTATATTTTCTACTTTAAGTTTAGAGGATAAAATCAATTTAAATGTGTGCGACGAAACCCGAGACTCAAACCACTTCCCTGTATTTGTTAACATTAGTACAGAAAGATGTTATTATAAAAAAAGATCATTTAAACTCGAATCCGATCGGTCTAATTCATGTAAATTCTCGGAAAACTTAGAAAACTTATACGTGGAATTTCTTACGTCAATGCTATGATTATCTCCGCCCTAGCAAAAAATACGAGTTTTTTGTGAAAACGATAAATGAGTCAGTTTTACTAAGCTCTCCTAGAAAAAAAGAACGTACACACCCTTACAAACATTACAACCCAGTTCCCTGGCGGGACGCTGACTGCGATAAAGTCAAAAGACTCCGTCGAGCTTCGTTTAAAAAATGGCAGAACACTAAAAATCTAGAAGACCTAATTATTTATAACAAAAACTGTGCTCTTATCGAAAGAACTTTCAAAATAAAAAATGGAGAGTTTCCGAAAGTTTGCATCAACAATCGATTTCCGGACTAATCCAAATTACATTTGGAAAAAATTGAAAATTTTAAAAACTAATCCTCAATCTGGATCCTAATGGACTCCCCCAACATTGCTAAAATGACTCTTTTGATACTCCTTTTAGTATTTCTGAATTTAATACGTCATGTGATACATGAATGGAACAACTTTTATATTGAACAGCATACTTAATAGAACTAGAATACCTTGGTCTGCCTGCCCATGCCCCGGCGCTAACCCCCAGCGGACTATATTAAGGGCTGAAAATTAATCAGCTTACCTACGTCATGTGATACATGACTTTGTCAAAGCTTAAATTTAAGATTTTGATGTAATCTTTAAGGGGATGTCGGAGTCCCGCCCCCCTTTTGCTGTCCGACCTATTTTGTATTTCTAATCATACGTAAAAACTACAAGTCTGATTAACTTTATCTTGTACAGGTCGGTTAATTATAGTAAGCACTACACGGATCTGCTCCGAATTTTACTGTAAAATAACGTTATAAAAAGTTATTTGCAAAAGTTTGGTAGGATTAAAATTTTGAGGTTAGGTTTCCATGCGTAAACAACCTATTGTATTTCAAATTAATTAGAAAAATAACTTAACAGATCAACTTTATCTTGCATGCAAAAGCTTTATTATACAGAGCACTACGCGGCTCTCCTTTTGATTTTCCCATGCATTCTATTCTTCAAAAGTAATCACTAAAAGAAAAAACACGACTTTAGCTCCGACATCCTCTTAAGTATAAAATGGTCTGCCTAAAGTCTGCCTGGAAAAAAAAGCAGGTAGACGACATTTTGTTGTCGGACTCGTTGGGTACTATAACAACTTAATTCGAACTGTTGTTATTGCAGCCACCTATATATTAAATTGCGCTCTACGATAGTTAATTTACTGAAAGACGATGTCATCTAAATTCCTCAGGAGATCTGCAGATGAATTGTCAAATATTTGGCAGGTGCGCTTATGCGTACAATGCCAAAAAGCGCGAGTAATCGTACAAGACATAGCTTAATTTGATTATACTCAAAATTCGTCTTTATTAAAGTTAAACATCAAAAGTAGTTCACCATGCTTTATAATAAAAATTAAATATGATAATTAAATCAAAATAAACGGAAGTAAATGTATAGACAATTTGTTTATAAACATTTATTTACTATCAAGTGATTATGTATCCGTTTTATTTACAGTGATCTCGCATTACAATACTGGCAAATTAAAGGTTTTGATGTAATCTTCAAGTATAGAATATAGAATAGTCTGGTTAAGATTTGTCTGAAAAAATATGTAACGAAAGACATTTTATTGTAGAATATATAACCGTGTAATAGTTAAAATCAACTTGTCTACATATAACATTAAATACATTATGGTTTACGTAAAATTATACCAAAATTACATTACGCCCTTATTACGAATAATTATATTTTAAACATAAAATTATTATAATTTGAAATTAAAAATTTATAAATGCGTTTGAAATAATACGCAAAAATTAAGTGCACCATCAAGATCCTTGTTTACTATACTTCGAATCATCCATATAAGTTACACTAGCTTTGATTTAGTTTACGCTTAATTTGTCAACATTAATTAAATAATGGATATACTTATTCATTGTTGCCGTTCAAATTAACTTACATGCATTGCTATAATGAAAAAGATCTTGTATCATCGAATTAAAAGTATCGTGGTCAGTTGCAAAAAATTACGTATAAGTTGTAGAGGTTAGATTTTTTGAATCAAGACGGTTTACTAAAATATTTACGAGAATATAATACGTCAGTGCGTAAAATTTACTAAAAAAGTATAGTATTCGGAAACAAAATAACAAATATTACTATAATTTCAAATACTTCTTGCTATAATATTCACTACAAATTACTACACTTTTTTGTAAACTCTATAAATGACAGTTTTTACCAAAGTAGACAGTAAAATTTCATATGTTTTAATTGCAAAATATCATATACGTTTAACAATAACTGCTACAAAATACAGTAAAAAACATTAGAATGCAAGTAAATCCCACCATTCCTTCATAAAATAGTAATTTTCATACAGTAAATAGTAATTTTTAATACATCTCTTCTCTCTATGTACATAATCATTTAGCAGTAAACAAATGTTTATAAACAAATTGTTTATAAATAATAACTATATTAGTAAAATAATTAGGGGAATGCAGGTCAAATCCTGGCACTTAACTTTAAGGCTCGCGTTTATATATAAAATAATTATTATATTGAAAATTTTTAATTTACTTTATTAATTTATTTACCGTTTATATTGATTTAATTATCTTATTTGATTTTTATTATGATGCTTAACTACTTTTGATGTTTAAATCTAGTAAAGACGCATTTTCATCTACAGATCTCCTAAGGAATTTTGTTGACAAAGTATTTCAGTAAATTAAGTATCGTAGAGCGCAAATTAATATACAGGTAGCTGCAATAACAACAGTTCGAATTAAATTGTTATAGCACCCAACGAGTCCGACAATAAAATGTCGTCTACCTGCTTTTTGTTTGGGCAGACCTTAGGCAGACCATTTTATACTTAAAGATTGCATCAAAACCTTAAATTTAAACTATGATAAAGTCATGTATCACATGACGTAGGTAAGCTGATTAATTTTCAGCCCTTAATATAGTCCGCCGGGGGTTAGCGCCGGGGCAAGGGCAGGCAGACCAAGGTATTCTAATTCTATTAAATATGCTGTTCAATATAAAAGTTGTTCCATTCATGTATCACATGACGTATGAAAGTCGATTATAAATGGAACCGGAAGTGACCTGTTTTTTTCTGCCGGACCAATCAATGATCAGACAGTCCAAGTGCATTGTGTTAATTATTTAATAAACTTTCATTTGAAGCAAACATTTTTTATGTATCACATGATGTAGACGATTTTACGGTCGCCGCTTGGACTATACCTGTTCGTCAACATGGATTTAGAAAAGTCATACTCTAATAATTTGTTAAGCCTTACGTTAAAAGTTAAAGAAACTTCTGCCGAAAAAAGAAGTTTTAGCGGCTTTAAGATATTACAAGTACGTTTCACGGTGTTAATATCGATATCCTTTTAGAAAAACTCTCACAAATTGGATGCTCAAAAAAGTTTTGAATTACGTAAAATTCCTTACCCACGAAAGATTTGTCCATGCAGACTCTTATAGTGAAGACACCAGAATGGTTTTTAAGGGCATCCCGCAAGGAGGAATTCTTAGCCCTCTCTTATTCATAATTTACATTTCCAATATTACCTACAAATTACAGAAAACTATAATTCACAGACGACATAGCTGCCTATTTGAAATTTAAATCGATTAAAAGAGCAAAGAGTATGTTACAAAAAGCTGTTGGAATTTTAGAAGAAAATCTATTTAATCTAGGCTTGGAACTCTTCCCTCAAAAAACAATTCTCATACACGGCAACAAAGAAAATATACTTCCAAAAGACACTGAGATTAAAAAGCTTAAAGCTTGTATAAAACTTAAAAATTGTACCATCAAATCTAGTGATTGTACTAAATTCTTAGGTGTTGTATTTGATTACAAATTATCTTTCACGCGATATATAGCCACAATAAATAAAAAATGTTCAAAAGCTTTAAATATTATAAAATTTCTTTGTGGAACTTGGGAGGGCTCGAATCTTCAAACTTTAATCTTACTGTACAAAAGCTATATTCATTCTATTATTGAATATGGTTGCTTTATATACTAAACAAATAACAAACTAGTGCTTTGCGCTCGCTCTTAAGCTCCTCCGCTCCTTGCATCGAGAAGCGATGCAAGGCATGCAAAACACTTCGCGTTTTGCATTAGAGGCACGACGGAACTCGGCTTGCGCTTCGCGCTCGCTTGCCTTACCGGTGCTCGCGCTGCGCGCTTGCCTAGCGCTAAACTAAAGCTTACATTTAACGCTGACACTATTAACGCTGAAATCAGTAAAAGAATATATTTTTTTTTGAAAAGGGGACATATTTAAAAAATTTTAAGATCGAATTAGCGTACTGTACCGCAATTTTTATTAAATGATGTGTATGAAAAATCGTTTTTAGGCCATTTCTTGTGTAAACGCATTTTTTTTAAATATTTGCTTTAAAAGCATTTTCGCGGCTTGGTGTCAAAAAAAAAAATGTTGTATTTTTCAAAGATCTACAACTTTTCTATTTAACTTTTTCACGTAAAATGCATAGCTGTAAAGTTATATGGTAAAAAGCTGTTTTTTCGATGTTAAAGTTCGTTTTTGGCCCGTTAACTCGAGTTAAAATTATTTTCATAAATAGATTTCAATGGGAAAAAGTTGTATTTTTCAAAGATCTACAACTTTTCTATTTAACTTTTTTTCGTAGAATGCTTAGTTTTTAATTTATAGCCCAAAAACCGTGCTCGCAATTTAAAAACTACATACAGGATCGGGATAAAAAAATAGAATTTCATATTGTGCTGGAGGAGATCTCTCCTAAAATTTCAGCCCGATTGGTAAAAAATTGCGTTAGATATCCTGTCTCACACATTTTTCGCTAACGAAAATATAAGGCACTTCCGTGTCGCGGTCGTGCCTAAAAAGCCATGAAAACACTTGAAAATATTCAAAATATAGCGTTAAGAATGGCCATGGGCTACAGAAAAAGTACCTAGTACTTAATGTTAACTTAATGTTTTATTGGCTGAATCAAAACATCTACCAATAACTAATAAACAATCTTATTTCCTAATTAACAAAATACCAGGGAAAACAGATTCAATACTACATAGCAGCATAGCTACCTGTTTGAATATTGCTGACAAAATAGACACAAGAAAATTTCAATACTTACTGTCAGGATTACATGTCTACCGATAAATACTGATTTAGGACATAAAATTAACCAATCAAATCATCCCAACGACTTGCTCCATGATTTTCTTAAAACCAAAGATGATGCTCATGCCATATACACAGACGGTATCAAGTCAGCAGCTTCCAATTCAGTGGGAGCTGCTTACATTTGTCCACAGCTAAACGTATGTATCACGAAAAGTATTGATAAGAACGGCTCTGTGTATACGGCCGAATACATCACTTTAAATTATGCTCTTGACGTAGCTCTAAATAATAAAAATTATAATATTCTCATTTTCACGGATTTATTAAGTGTTCTTCAATCTATAAATTCTACTAAAATCCGCATTAATACTAACTACTACATTTTGGAAATAAAAAGAAAATATAATCTTTTTGCTACTGAAATTCTCACAAGAAATCCTCGTTTTGGGATTCAAAAAAACGAAAAAGCAGATTATAAAGCAAAAACTGTATCTGATTCAGTTGTTCTCGACATAAATCACATCCCTTTCACCGACTTTTTTTAAACTTTCTAATCAGACGCAATAAAACAAACTACAAACATAATTATGGAGCAAAGTCAGAACAAAAGCAAAATTTACATTGAAAACTTTTCAAATAATAAACAAAAACCCTAGTTTTGCGCAAAAAGCTCTTTCATAAATTCTTAGTAACAATTACCATATTAAAGCTGATCATTACATCTATCCGCTTGTGGAGTTCGTATTAGTAACATCAAGAATCCAAAATGTAAATGTAATGAACACAGCGAAACCATAAATCACGTTTTATGACAATGTAAATTATGACTCACAGAGACTAAAACTTGTTAGAAAACTTCATAAACAAAATCTACATCTACCACTGAACGTAGAAATGTTAATCGCTGAACCTAATGTTGTAACATGTCTAAGCATTTACGAATTCCTAGAAGAATGCAACTTGAACATCTTTCTTTTTTTTTTTTTTTTTTTTTAACGTCGCCATGTTTGCGCTCCCATGTGGTGCTAATCGACGACGGGGGTCTTCAGTGTGTTTGTAAACAAAGCACATGTAATTTTTACAGAGGTGCTTGTATCAATCGGCAGAGACTAGGATTCGAACCCGGGTCACCGGCGTGGGAATCCGACACTCTACCGATTGAGCCGCCGCAGGCCCCATCTTGAACATCTGATATTGTATATTGTTAATAAGAAAAACCTACAAGTATAAAACAACAAATGTATTTACCCTTCTTTCTAGCTGAAATAATCCTCGTATGAAGTTTGAAAGGCTTAATAAAAGAAAACCGCTGCCAATTCATTGGCACTTAGCTTCCTCAAACTAAATAAATGGTTCCAATATGAATTTCTTTATTCTAATACATTTCTTTTAAATTGCTCTATTTCTTTCTTATTAATATCTCAAAAAAGGTGTGTTCCTTTTTTATCATTGATGTTATCAAAAGATAAATTACAGAAAATTATGAGCTTATGATCAAAAATTACATTATCGATTTCAAAATATCGTATATAGAAAAATCGTTGTAAAATAAAAACGAATAGAGGAATCGTTCTTTTTCTAATTTCGTTTGTGCATCAAAAAACAGATAAAAGTTCATTAAATTATTATAATTAGTAGAACATTTAAGTTTATGGAGAGTTAATTTATTATGTCACCACACGAAAAAGTATGAATTATAAAAATCGTTATAAAACAAAAACAAATTAACGAAATTTAAAAAGTTTTTTTAATTTTGAATCTTTATCAAAAAACAAAAATAATGAGTTTTGAATAGACAAAAATTACCGTTAATACCCAAGAAATAAGCGACCAAAATAATAAAAAAAATCATAAAAATGAAAAATTATTGTAAAACTAAATTGCGTAGATGAATCTCAAAAAAAAAATATTTCATTTCATCAAAAAGACAAAACAGAGCAATTCGTAAAAAATACCGTATAATACCCAAGAAATAGGCAATAAAAAATCAATAAAAGAAATATAACCTCAAATATCTTGAAAAATAAAAGATATTATATTTTGGTCAAAGAACTCATTTCAGCCAAGACTAGTGGAAACTAGACCAAACTAACAGACCAAGAGAAAGTGGAAACCTTTTCCATCTTAATTTATTTATAAAATATTTCGATTATATGTTTCAGAGATATCGTTTAAACAAAAAATTATGTTTTCGTGTATAAGAAAAGAAGGGAGATAGATTATAAAAAATTCGTGTCGGAGAAGATCGGTAATTTTATTCCCTTTCAAATGCATTTACACTACAGCGATCATATTATTTCTACATACCAAATTAATTTACCTCGTTGATTTCAGAATAACGTAAAATAGAAAAGTCGTTGTAAAACAAAGACAAGTCGATATATCTTAAAAAATATTTTTAAGTCCTCATTAAGAAATGAAAAAAATGAGCCCCCGTTGGCAAAAAATTACCGCGCCGTTCTCGAGATATAATCGATCAAAAAAAAGTTTGAAAAATAAAAGTCCTTATGATCTGGGCAAAGAGCTTAGCCAAGAGATAGTTAAAAGTCACATTTCTGAAAATTTTCAAGAAGAATAATGCCGCTTTACTCAAGTTGTCGTTCGACATAGAAAAACGATTCTTTTTACAAAATAATTCTTTTCTCAGCAAAAGAAAATTAATAAATTTGATTAATAAAATGGATCAAAAATTTTCCTGAATATTGTACACTACGGTATTGATCATCTCAATTTTTTTCAATATATTTGCCATGATATACTTTCGAGATATAACCGTCTAGAAGAAACATGACGTTTCCGTGTATAACACAAAAAGGGAAATGGCTTATAAAAAATTTCGTGTCGGAAAAGATACGTAATTTTAAACTCTTTCAAAAGCATTGTCACTAAATCAACGATATTATTTCTAAGGTAATAAAAAAACCGAAAAACTAAAACTTCAAAATTGAATAACCAACAAAAAACAAAAATGAATCAAAAAACAAAAAAAAATATTTAGAGCATCCTTCCGAAAAAAAAAATAAGCCCAGGAACATTAAATTTAACCGTGGATTACTCGAGATATGGTTTTACACATACATACATACATACATACATATATACATACATGCATACATACACACACATACCCGCACGCACGCACGCACGCACGAACATGCACACACACACACACACATCCATACGGACATTTTCTAAAAATACGTATTTTGATTCCAAATGACTCAAAACATATTTCTAACATGTTTTTAAGAAAACTTTTCTTTTTTACTATTACAAAGCTTCCTTCGGGAGGAAGCAAAAAAAAATATTAAACCATTCGATATTTTAAAATAATAATACTTAGATCATTATAATATTATTAAAACTCGATCGTCCTTTCAATATTATCATATTATTATTCAATATTATTATAGCATTGATAATATTATTCAACTAAAATTTATTTTTGCTTTCTTATACAAAATTTCAACGACATTTAATCTCATTTTCAATTTTTGTTTAAAATTCACATCACAGTTACGTCTTAAATCTCATCGGGATTTCATACACATTATATTCAAGTGTACGAAATAGAGCATAAATCAAATGTGTAATGCTAAGCAATTTTGAACAATCCATGCCGAGATTTCGAAAGACGTTGCTCGATGTTTATTCCGCTCGTCTTTTCGCAGTCTCCTGGATTATCCAGCACGGAAAACCTTTAGTCTAAAATCCTCACCGCCTCTTTTATTATAATTCACCTCCGTAGCTTAATCCGCCTTTGTTGATTCTCGCGCTCGTTCGTCCCAGGGTTTATAAAGCTTGAGCGCAGCAACAGCACGAGAGAGAGAGAGAGAGAGAGAGAGGGAGAGAGAGAGAGAGAGAGAGAGAGAGAGAGAGAGAGAGCTCAAGTAGGTAAAACGAGAAGTAGAAGATAAACAGTTTATAATTAACCTACGGCACTTAAAGCGTAAGAAGACAATAAGAATAATGTAATTATCTTATTCAGATTCACGAACTGCATTAAAATCATCGTATATTTGTAGAATCTTTTAAAACTACTTTATTTTAGTTAAATAATAAATTAAATCTTAACTATCAAGTAAAAAATCTTAAGCATAATCAATAATCAGGATACATGTTTGCAGTGTAATAAAACGGTAATATAAAACTTTGAATTGTATATAATTTGCAATGCCGTTATGATAGATTCATTGCACCACTCATTATAGACCAAGTTGAGCTCAGTGTCTTACCAACGTCGACCCTTATCTACTGTTATTCGATATTTCTCTAAATTTCTATTTATATATATTTTTTTTTAAGTGGCATTTCGAACTCGAAAGTTCATCGCCTCATCTACACAAGCCTTTCACGTTTCCCTATTTTGTGCCAACCCCATCTATTTCGCGCCCTCCCGCCCAATTTCAGTTACGTCTGCTTTTACGTTATCCTCCCATCTGCGTGTAGGTCTACCTAGAGATCGCGTTACTTTCGGTTTTTCTTTCATTATGCGCGCTGCCGTACGATCATCGCCCATTCTTGCCACGTGCCCTGCTCATCTTAGTCTCCGTGATTTTATTATTCTGTTAATATTTGGTGACGCGTACAAATTATGTAGCTCGTCATTGTGCAGTTTCCTCCACTCCCCAGTTTCCTTATCTTTCTTTGGCCCGTATATTTTCCGCAGAACCTTATTTTCAAATACCCTAAGACGATTTTCTTCCGCTTTAATGAGCGCCTAGGTTTCGCACCCGTACAAAATTACCGGCATTATTACAGTCCTATATATCCTTATTTTTACATTTTTCGACAGTAGCTTTGACTTAAGTAATCTATTCACAGCGTAGAAGCAGGCATTACCCGAATGAAGTCTCTTATTAATCTCGGCTTTAATTTCGTTTCGATCAGTTATAGTTATACCTAAATATCTGAATTCGCTAACCTTTTCAAAAGTGAAATTTCCGACTCTGAGATCCCCCTCTCCTTCGCAAATGCCCAGTTTCTCCATGATCATATATTTCGTTTTCGATTCGCTCACTTCTAACCCCGTGTCTTTAGCCGCATTTATAAGGATTTCCGCGTTTCTCGCCACCGTTTCACCATTATCTCCCACTATATCCAAGTCATCCGCATAGCCTAAAATCTGCGTTGTTCCGTTGAATGTTGCGCCTAGCTCGCTAGCCTGCATTTTTCTATCAACATACTCTAGCGTTAAGTTAAAAAGTACCGTTGAAAGCCCGTCACCTGGCTTCAAACCGTCGCGTATCATAAACGATTCGGATACATTACCGCCTACTCGGACCTTTCCAGTGCTTTCGTTCAGACATATTTGAATTAATTTTACGAGTTTTTTTGGTACGCCAAGGAGCACTAGGATTTCATACATTTTGCTTCGTTTGACAGAGTCGTACGCTTTCTTAAAGTCCACAAATAGCTGGTGTATAGTTTCGCAATATTCCCACTTTTTCTCTAATAATTCCACACTGATAATCTCCTATTATATCTTCCGCGAATGGTGTGAGTCTGGTCTGTATTACGTTTGACAGAACTTTGTAGCAGGTAGCTAAAAGTGAGATTCCCCGGTAGTTATTGCAGTCTATTTTATCTCCCTTTTTAAAGATCGGTATGATGATGGATTCTTTCCAATTTTCTGCTATTGTTTCATTTCTCCAAATAGCACATACTAGATCAAAAATTTTAGATGTAAGCGCGGTGCCCCCATATTTAAGTAGTTCAGCTGGTATAGAATCGTTTCCTGTGGCCTTATTGTTTTTTAGCTTTTTGATCGCGGCCTCTACTTCTTTGTAGGTCGGTTCGTCCATGTGGAGTTCAGCAGTGTGGATTTCGTCTCCCATTTCCTCGGAGTTTTCATGCACGTTTGATAACTTATCGAAATAGTCTTTCCATAATTTCAATAGTTCATTTTCGTTTGTCGCGACGTCCCCGTTCTTATCTTTCATTAACTGCGATCTACTCTGAAAACCCTTCCTAATAGCGTTTATTCCTTTGTACATCTCGCGCGGATTATTTTCCTTACTATTAGTTTCTATTTTTCTAATTTCATTTTTCTGATACTCGCGCTTCTTGTTTCTGTAAATCACACCCACTTGCTTTCTTATTTCATGGTATTCTTCTACGGCCCAACCACTTTCATTGTGTACGCTATCTAATTTAGCCTTCTTGCGCCTTTCAAATCAGAGTTCGCACTCTTCGTCAAACCATGGTTTTCTCTTCGGCCTTTTTTTTCTTACCCAGTACTTTGTTCGCGGCCGCTTTTATAGTTTTTTCGATAGCCCCCTATAACCTGTTCGGATCGTCATCTACTCCCGTCTGTGCATCCGTTTCCTCGAAATCGGTTGCTAACTTCTACTTGGTACTTGATTCGCTCTACCCCGCTTCGTAGTTTTCCAATATCAAAGATTTCTACTTTGTTCGCTCGCTTACTATTTTGACCGGCTACTAATCTGGCTCTTAATTTGGCCACTTCTAGATAATGATCCGAGTCGCAATCCGCGCCCCTATAGGTCCTTACGTCGAGTACATTGGTGCGGCGCCTCTTATCAATAAGAAAATGATCGATTTGGTTGTGCGTGGCCCCGTCCGGCGATGTCCACGTTGCCTTGTGTATATACTTGTGCTTGAAGCACGTGGTCTTGACTATAAGATGTTTTGCGTCCGCGAAATTTATGACCCTAATACCGTTATCGTTGCTGGTTTCGTGTAGACTTTCTTTGCCTATAGTGGGCCTAAACATTTCCTCTCTCCCTATTTTAGCATTGAAATCCCCCACTACTATTTTGGCGTCACAAGACGCGAATTGGTCGATTAATTGCTCTAAAGTTTCATAATAAAGATCTTTGACTTCTTCTTCTTTGTCCTCCGTAGAACAGTGGACGTTAATAACCACGTAATTATACCACACTCCTTCGATGATGATGTACGAGAGTCGGTCATTCACGAAATTGAAACTTTTAACGGAATGTATGATGTTTTTGTTAAAAAGAAATCCGGTGTCTAGGGAATGCCCGCTCGCGCCCCCATATAAAAAGGTGAAGTTACCGGATCCTAGCATCGCGTTATCTTTCCATCCGGTTTCTTGTATTGCTACCAAATCTAAATTGTACCTCTTAGTTTCATTTATGATTTCCCGGAACGCGCCCTCTCTGTGTAGACTGCGTACATTCCAGGTTCTCACCCTTAAGTTCCTTTTGGTTTTGGTTTTGTTTTCTTTGAGCCATGGTAGTAAGTTAAACCCGTGCGTTTCGGATCCTGTTCCGATCGCAGGTGAGTCCATCCGTCTAGGGGTCATAACCATCATACCTCCCTAGAACTAAGTATGTGAGCTTTCCGACTTTGGCGAGGACATAGTCAACTCGTCGTCAGACACACTTGGTTTCATTCTCATATCCTAACGCCCCCCTGCAAGGCAGCGCGCCTTCGCTGACTTCGTTGCCGTGTAAGACCAGGTGGCGAATCATTCTACACATCCCCTCTCAGGGCAGTTGTCATCACTCCCGCATCCTCCACGACAGCAGGATTTTTGGCCCATTTTTTGTTTGAAATGTGTGGTAAAAGAGATAAATTACAGAGTAAGGTAGAAGAAGAAAGTAAGATAGAAGATTTTGTATAGTGTTTGTAGTTGTTGTGGTGCTTGCGTAGTGTTTCTAGATGAATGCGTTCGCCAGTGTGGGCTCATCACACCCACGCCTGGGCCTATCGGCTGTCCGCGACTGCTTATTCAATTTATTCGCAGCTAACATCTTTCTCAGAGCTCGTTCCTTTATCCGCACCCTGAGGACGCGCTGTGTAGTGGTGATAGGCACCCACCCGTCCGCTCTGGACGACTACGCCCAGGACCCGCTTAGGGTAACGGCGTTGCAACAGATTTATATATATATATATATATATATATATATATATATATATATATATATATATATATATATATATATATATATATATATATATATATATATATATATATATATATATATATATATATATGCAGTAAATGTACTTTAACACTTTGACAATATAAATACATCAGCGTTTTCTTTCCTACAGTGCTGAACGCCTTTTTGCAATAACTTGTATGTAAGTTGTATGTATGTAATAAGTAATTTTACAATAGATTGTAAAATAACTTAAAGTAACATGTTTTGAGACATTAGGAATCAAAATACACTATTTCTAGAAAATGTCTGTATGGATGTGTGTGTGTGTGTGAGTGTGTGTGTGTGTGTGTATGTGTGTGTGTGGGTGTATGTGTGTGTGTGGGTGTATGTGGATCAACTTTATTCTGAATATACCCGGTGACAATTAATGTTTCGGGACTCATTTATTTTTGTTTTTCTTAAAGGACGGCGACTCTAAAATTTATTTTTTTTGCATTTTTGTAGTTTTAGCAGTTTTTCGATTTTTAATTTTCGTTTTTTGGTTTTTTGATACCGTAGAAATAATATCATCGATTGAATGATAATGCATTTGAATGAGCATAAAATTACCTATCTTTTCCCACCCAAAATTATGAATAATCTATTTTCGATATTTGTTATTCACGAAATCGTAATTCTTTTTCAAACCGTTATATCTGTGAAATATAACAAGGAAAATTTTTGAAAAAATAGAGATGATTAGGAATATTGAAAAGAATATTCTGTAAATTTTTTGAAGTTTTGTCTTTTTCTTTTAAAGAGAGAAAAATCATATTGTAAAAAAAACGATTTTTATTCAGTAGCGAATTCTGGACTAAATCAGCAGCATTTGATCTGAAACTTTCCAAAACGATAGCTCTTTAGTATCTCTTGAACGAGTTCTAAGTCCAGATCACAACGACTTTTATATTTAAAGATATTTGACGTTATGTGTTTTTAATTTTTTTTTCATCTCAAGAATGGCACGGTCCTTTTTTACCGAACAGGGCTCATTTTTTTCATTTTTAATGAAGGTGCGAAATTAAAAAGAAATCTAAAGATTCATCGTCTGGATTCTTTTTTATAACAATTTTTGGATTTGTGGATTTTTGAGTGTCAGTTTTTCGAGTTTTTTGGTATGTTAAAAATATTATAATCAATTTAGTGTAAATGCATGAAACAGAGCATAAAATTCATAAAAGTCATATTTTGTTTGAACGGTTATATCTCGGAAATCTATGATGGCAAATCGTTCACAAAATTTTTTATGATAAGGAATTCAGTGAATCTACGTATATACTAACGTCTGATTACAATTCATTTAAAAATTTAAATAAATTAATCAATTACGTACAGAGAAAAAATTACAGTGATAAGGATTATTACCTATCGTTCTGTAATTTTAGTAAAAAATTATCTTTTGATAAACCATCAATGATAAAAAGTACACCCTTTTTGAGGTACTATTTAGAAAGAGATATAGCAATTTAAAATTAATTTATTAGAACAAAGAAATTCATATTGGAACACTTAATTTAGTTTGAAGAAGTTAAGTGCCAATGAATTGGCAGCAGTTTTTTAAGGCTAGCGTAGATTCAGATAGTAGAAACAAATTCTAAATATCTTCGAAACAGGATAGAAAAAGAAAATTGACTGCAAAATATTTCGTATCTGCTTTTGTTATGGAATATGGAAAATAAAATTGATAATATTTTTATGACTCAATATAGAACCACGAGGAAGAAATGTACCACCCATATTTGACCCATACATAACTAACTCTTTCTCAGAGTTTGAGGATTTTCTGCACTCATAATAACATTTAAAACAAAATACTTGAATGGGATACATTAAAACGTATTCCTATCAAAATGTACACAATATTATATGATGTTAGCAGGGGACGAAACTGACATTACAGGTTAAAAATGCTCGTAACGTCTCGTATATTTGTTATTAAAATTTTTTCGCATAGATAATTCTTATGTCCACCAAATACTATGAAAAAATGCATTTTGTTGACCAATAAACATAATTGAAAAGTGGTTTACAGGGGGGACGGAACTGACTGAAATTTTTGTACGTTACAAAATTAAAAAATCTTGTGCGCGTTTGCAATTTTTCAAACCTTTTTCTCTAAATTTGAAATAGTGGAAACTCACTATTTTGTAGTTATAAGTATACCGTTGCCATGGTAACGGTATACTTATAACTGTCAAATAGTGACTTTTCAATATTTCAAATTTAGAGAGTTGACAATCTGATATACGTTTGTGTATCTGATACACGTTTTTCAAATCGATTAAGTAATGCTAGTACCAACATTTTGGTGCAAATTGCTGGACAAAAAGTATGCATCTGGTTTTAATAGCAGTTAGTTGAATTTGACTTTAAAACTAATGAAAATATACATAATGAACCCTACAATTTGCAACGTGTATGTAGAGATTTGACATATTCGCTTTTATTTCACGTGGTATAAGGTTTCATATTGAAAATCGTGTTTTGGATGCACGACGGAACTGACATTTTGACTTTAATTTATTGATCTATTCTAAAAAACAATCAACCAATCGGTTCCTACAATTTATCCAAGAAAGTTGACAACATTATACACACGTTAGAGCTAGCAAAACATTTTTTTTTCATTCACACACTCGTATGAGAGGTCTGGACACCAACTGGGACAGTTATGGCAGAATCACCATATACGTACCTAGTTACATCACTATTGTGATTTTCGCATACCGCAGTACTACACGGCATACACAAAATAAATAAAATCACACTTCTCACGTCGATTATAAACGTTTTATGATCGAAAGGCCACTATAGGGTAGATTCATCCAGTATGGATCCTGTCCCAATATGGACACTCATGGCTATTGGCTCATAGCCTACTGCTGGATGGCAGCATTTTACATGCTGGATTAGACGCATGTTATAATTCTATTATCACAGGTTCTTGTTTTTAATCATCTGTATAATTTCATGACTGTAAAAATATATAAATTTTAACCTTTGAATCGCATTCAGGTCCGTACAGAAAGTTTAGCTTAAAACAATACTAACAAGGACAGTGTTCCACCTCTAGGAAACGAATTTTAGTCAGGCTTTGGGAGGTTGTTTTTGGTACCCAAATGTGAAACCCCAGTACTCGTATTTTGTTTAATGGGTCCTTGTTCCCGAGATATAAGCTATTTTACTCCAAATATGCGGTATTTTTTTAACACACCAAATACGCCCCTTTCTTTTTCACAGATGAAAATGCAGAAAGAGATATTATTGCGACACTATATTCCTTTATAGTACTCGTAAATACATTTAATAAACATATTATATACTATTTTATAACTTTAACCAAAACTAATTTACTACAATTTCCAACCAAAACAGCCACGACTGTCCGTACTGGGCCTACCTTCCCCCCCCCCCCCCCCCCTACGTCGCTGCACGCACGAGCCAACACCCCGCAACAATATCGCGCACACGCTGTCCCATCCCAGCCCACACATAATTGGACCCTAAATCCTTTTGAATTATTATCAATGAAGTCGTCGGGCCACTCCGTGCAGCCATACCAGCCCTTCCCGCACGAGAGAGACGTATGTACCTATAATACTCGCGGAGAGAGACAGCTGTGGAAGGATGCGCAGCGGAGGCGACGACCGCGAGCAGCGAAGCGCGTTATACCCCAGCGTGGGAAGAACAAGAAGCACGACAGAGAGACAGACGTGTACGTGTATGTGTGTGCCTATCATAGATGCGCGTCGCCTTTGCATCATGCGCGCGAGCAGGAGCAGACCCCGTGTAACCATAGGGAGAGAGGGGAGGGGGTGGGGGAGCGGCAAAAAGCTCAGGGAGTATTAACTCAGCGCCACGGTCTGTGGGAACTACACCGAAATTGAGTCGGGACGTCGCGTCGTAACTGACGTGGTGCAGGCTACTTGTTTGTTCTTACGCGCGCGAGGGCTACACTGCAATACTGCGTATAGGTATAGTTACCTATCCTCTCTCGCTTTCTCTCCCTCTCTCTCTCTCTCTCTCTCTCTCTCTCTCTCTCTCTCTCTCTCTCTCTCTCTCTCTCTCTCTCTCTCTCTCTCTCTCTCTCTCTCTCTCTTCCGTCACGGTCAATTTCGAAATGGAGCTGTTTGCCAAAGACGACGACACGCCGATGCTACTATGCTGCCGCCGGGGTGCTTCTTTGTTGGGTTGCGCTGTGTACTCATCCTTTGCTATATGTTTTTGCTTGTTGGTTCGTTTGCTTGTTTGTTTGTTTGTTTGTTTCTTTGTTTCTGCGCCTGTCTGATGTGTTTTTTTCTTTTACGGTAGTGTTGGGCCACGTGTGTTTGATTTTGTCATGAAAAATGTCTTTTTTTGAAATTTGCACAAAAACATTTAACAATGAGCGTAATTTTATGATGTTTTAATAATTCTTGTGCATGCCATAACCATCAACATAAGTGCGGGAGTGTTATTGTGTGTGCGTGTGTGTTGCGTGCATGTAAGTGTGTGTGGGCTTGAGTATGTGTATGTATGTGTGTGTGTGTGCGTGCGTGCGTGCGTGCGTGCGTGCGTGTGTGTGTGTGTGTGAAGTGGGTTTCGATTATCAGAACATCGATTATTCCATTGTCCTCCAATATCTTCATTCAGAATTTCAATTGTAGAATTACATTTTTTAATTTTCCGAAGTTCATAATATAGAAAGTTTTAATTACAATACAACCAAAATTTAGAGAGTTTATAATTATGACTGGTACATTAATATTATTTTATAGGAATTAATAGGAATGTTTTAAAATCAGAAGAAAAAATGTTATTATATTGGTCTGCGTTTTGTTCAATTTTACATAGTTTTAAGTTTTCAATATAAATATTCTACAATACGGCTTTCGTAATTATAAAAATTCTTATTTTTACTATTTTGAATTATGAAAGATTGGTATAATACTACGTTTGAATTTTGACTATGTTTTGCATTTTGAAATTCTTAATGGACATATTGGAGGACAATGGATGGTTGGCAATCGAAACTTACTCGTGTGTGGGGGGTGTAGGTGTGTGTATGCATGTGTGTGTATATGTGTCTAACGAATGGAATCGATTCTACTAAAGGATTCTGACTTGTTGATTCAGGACCTCTCTTAGAGAAAGCATTCTGCTAAAGCACTTAGCAGTGATCGTTGCTTTTGTAAAATACTTGAAACAATAACGGAATTACAGAAATTTAGATTTTCATTTAGTCAAATTTAGCATAATAGTTACTTATAACTTCTTTTACATTTATATACATAGGTAGAGGTACTAAGTATAATAGCATTTTATTCTGTGTATAATAAATATGTAAAGTACTTTTAAAAATTCAAAAATATAAGATACTTTAAAAAACCTCAGTTTCCGAAATCATTAAGAACTTTATTTTCATATCTAATTTAAAAAAAAAACGAACTTACACTAATTACCAAAAGATAATTTAAAATACTGAAAACTCTTATTTACTTCTTGAAAAGCTAATTTTCAATTTCTCTTTGAGCTTCATTTTAAAATATCTTTGGCTTCGTCTCTGACGTTACGCAAGAGCAGATGCAATTCTACAGAGAGACGAACGAAAGTTCGTTTCCGGTAGAAGCAACCAAGTCGAGTCAACAAACTTTATGTCTTTTTTACGCTAAAAGATATTGTTTATTCTGTTGAGATTAAAAGTAAGAATTTACTTAATACGAAAAGTGATATCTTTATAATATGCATGCAATCTAAGAAATCGAGTTTTATCGTAAAAGTAAAAAATTATAAATGTCAATATACATGGAAATATTTCTTTACATTTTAAAGAATGAGCTTAATGTTGTTTTTAATATTTCCTAAATAATGTTTAAAATATAACTTTTTTGTTTTATATATTATTTTAAGAAAGATAAAAACATTATTTAAATATGTCATTGTGAATAATTTTCAGTGCGCAATATATTAACAAAAAAATGGGTGTAGAGAATTTTCGTGTAGAAAATATTTGTGTAGACTTTTATCATGCTGAAAAAATCAGTTGTGTAGAGTATACATTTGTACAGTGTTATCGCTGCCCTAACATTATCAGGAAAGAACATTAATGGTAAAATACATTATTAAAATGATTTGTTAAGATCTGCCTATTTAGTACAGGCTGAATATAATTGTTTATCTTATAACAAAATAATTAACACTTGTGCACTTGTGATCCATATTTTCATAGTAATTTTTCTTGTAAAACAATTGTTTAAACAAATTCCTTATAAACATATTAATTAAATACTATTTTTAGACATCAAATTTCTTTTATACTAATGTGCAACATACCATAGTTAGTTTTTCGATAGCTCGACTGTTTCAGCCGTGGATTTTAACGGGGTCACTTATCGGCCTTACCATACCCCGCTTATTCTACTTGCGAATTAAAATACTAAATCCGCTATAAGATAATACTACAAATTGCAAAGATTGTTTTACTATAAGATGACAAACCAAACGTTTTTGATAAATTGAACTTAATTTGATAAAATTTCAATAAAATGCAAAAATTAATGTTTCTTTACGATAATAAAAGATAACAAGATTCAAATAGTGTGATTTTTAATTATTCAAAAATGATTTGGCCTCAATATTCTCAATGAATGAGGTTGACATTTTTAAGGAATATTCTTGAAGGTATTTTAATCAAAAGTACGTTATATATTTTCAAAAATAATCTTTTGATGTTTTAACGGTGTTAAATAACACAAATGACCCTTTATAAACCATAACTTTCGTAAACCAAGCTTTCTTTAAAATTCCGATCAAATTCATTTTGCCCCTACTCACGTTTGCAATCCACGCACAAAACATCAAAATAACGAAGCAAAACAGTAAAATACTTTAAATGCGCAACTACTAAACTAACAAGACGAGCGATAAATCTACAATTTGGAATTCGGAACCACCTAAGGCATCTCGCACGAGGATCTCGCGTAACACTTAAACTCTGTTAGATAACGCCCCGATAAAGCGTAAAACACTTTATACGATGAAATAAATTTAAGGCGGCGCGCTAAGGCAAAACAACGAGCGAAAAAGAAGGAAGGAAACCGATGCGCACAAACGAGCAGGTAGGTATACGTACATACATATATACCTTGTACCTTACATACCAGCCTAAGAGCGCTGTCCAAGAGAGCGCGCGCGCGCGCGCATAAAATGTTTCATTCCTGATGTTAGCGGGCTGTAGGCTACATATAAGCGGAGGAAGCACACACCGCGCAGATGAATATATATATACATGCCATTGCAGCGCATTCTTTGGCCGCGAGAGATGCACGAGTCCGTGGCGACAGTAAAATCCGCGCGAAAAATCCGGCGGAGGATGAGGTCGGCGCTGGAGGTATATACCTATACTTGTGTGTGTGTGTGTGTGTGTGTGTGTGTGTGCGTGTGCGTGTGTGTATGTGTATACTATACACCCACGCGCTCGGAAGGAAGGAAGATACACTCGCGCGCGAGCCGCCCCCCTGTCGTAAACATCATAAGCATAATGGCTGGTATAGACACACAGAGAGCGGTGGCAGCAGAGACAAGTAGTATAGACCACACCCGTGGTCGGCGCATTTCGCTATATTTGTTGGAAGCGCAAAAAGGGAATGTCGTTTCTATAAATATATATACCGCGAGTGTGCGAGTTTTTCTCGCGTCGCGGGGACAATTTTGAATTCTCGCGCGCTTGTGGATCGCGCGGATGACGCGCTGCTCGAGCGTCGATCGTCGCGAAATTCATATAATATACGCAACTCGAAACTTTTCATTTTTTACGAGGAATGTAACGCAAGAATCGACACTTGAGTGGTAGTCTGAATTATTAATAAGTGTACAATAAACTCCCATATTCAAAGTTATTTTTATCGCTTGGTGTACATATGAACATTTTTAACTTATATTATATTGAAGTTTATATACAAGTAATAACTGAAGACCGATTTGTTTTAAAATTCTCAATCTATTTATTTATCACAGGCTCTTTTAATTTTTATTCATATTTTATTTTTGAACAATTTTTTTAATGTAAAAATTAATATTAGACTTAAGATATTAATTAAAATTATGATTTATATTATTGCAAAATATGCTCTAAATATTTTACAAACATTCACAATTTTTAACTATTATAAAAAAGACTTAGCTAATAATTTACATTTAATTTTTCAATTAAACAATTAGATCTTCATTGAGGTTTGAGTATGTCTAAAGATACCTTTATGGTTGGTAGTAGAATATTTTATGTATCTTCAGGTTGAACTTGTAACTGTAAAACAACCCCACTCCTAATTAACGTAACAGTTACTGAACCAACTTTTTCCAAAACTTTGTAGATGTCAGTAGAAGATTGTATTGGTTCACCATTTACATGCGTTATAATGTCTCCTGGTTTTAATCCTCCACTGAAAATTGAATTTCAGAATTTTAGTTGAACATATAATTTAGAATTAATTCAATCTTAAATCTTGAAAACTTACGTATAAGCAGGGGATCCAAACATTACTCTCCAAATTAAAACACCATGCCTAATAAGTGATGGAACATTTCCTCCTTGTTGTTGCATGTCACTTATAATATCTGGTGTAAGAGTTAACATTGTTATTCCTAAATATCTTCTTCTGACGGATTCCCTCATTCCACCAGTAAGAGATGTTCCTTAAAATAGAAAATTTTATAAAACTTTTCTATATGAAAACAAAAATAATGCAATAATAATTTATTATCATGTCATAGGAAATATTTTTATATACTTTCAAAAGATTGTTATTCATATTTAAGAAAATAAAAAGAAAAACAAAATTAATCTTAGAAATTAAAAAAACAATATATACTGATGCAAATAAAAATACATAAATTTACTTAAATAAACCAAAAAATAAATTTAAATATTAAACAAACCTTTGTTTTTTCTGCGATCTTCAGCTTTTCTTAAAAATTCTTTGGCATAATCTATTGGAATTGCAAAAGATATTCCAGCTGTTACTTTCATGGCATTTATACCAATGGCTTCACCATCTAAATTAACTAGTGGCCCTCCTGAATTACCAAACTGCAACATAAAATAAATTATTTCAATTTATCAATACATTTTAAAGTAATTTTAGTTATAATTATAATTCAGTTATTGCATGAAGATTTTTATATCATATATCGATAGATCATAATAGCGTAAGTAAGGCAATTACTATGCCCTGCACTAGTTACTGTGCCTCTCAATATTTTTATATAAAAAGTTACATAATACTATTTTACCGGGTTATTAGTGTATGATTTTATCATCTATTAAACAAAAATAGCAAGGGGCACAGTAACCAACACAGCACATATTAACTGTATGTATTTTTTTGTTAACTACTCAAGTTTTTGCAATACATCAAAAACTAAAGAAGATATAACGCTACATGCTAATACATAGCAGATATACGGTTTTTCTACTAAACTACTAATTTAAGAAATCAAAGTAAGTTTCTATCTATTCATTGAAACGTATGATGATAATTTTATTTTAATAGCTTATTGTTCTAGGAGCAAAATTAAGACTTACAGTAATAGCAGCATCAGTTTGTATGTATCCCATATTTTTATGATGAAGTCCTAATTCTTCACTTTGTCTATTGACACTGCTAACCACACCACTTGTTATGGTGTTACTTAAAGCTAGTGGAGAGCCTATTGCCACAACAAATTCACCAGGTCTTAATTTTTCCGATGAACCAAGTTTCATCACTGGTAAGTTGGTCTATAGATGGAAAGTTTAGTACAATATTATCATATATATATAATTACAGGCAGATTCTGTAATTTTTTCTTTACGTAGAAGGTATAATGTTTACCTTATTTATACGAACTGTGGCAAGATCACTATGAACATCAATGTCTTCTACAATTCCAGTGAAAGTACTGCCATCTTGAAGACGCACCTACAAAAACATTATTGGATAATTTTATAAAATAAATATATTTAAACATATATGAAAGAGAAATAAAGTATTTAAAGGAATAAATAAGGATAGGTTGGGAAACTTACATTTACCTTGACAACAGAATTTGGTTTATTTATCACAACATGAGCATTCGTTAATATTAAACCATCTTCTTTAACAATGAAACCTGAACCATTACTTGCAGTCGCTGGCTTGCCTGTGAAAAGGTCTAGCCTGTTTTACATAAAAGTAATTTCATGCATATGTATTGGTTTTATTTTCCTTTATTACCAAAAATGATACACATGTTTCGCTTACCTTTTTTGATCTTTTATTTCGATATACACAACTGATGGTGCAGATATTTCAACTACGTCGGCAATAAAATTATATTTATTTCTATTGTTAAAGGCATCATCTGAAGTACTTTTTGCAGAAACGGCCGGAATAATAACATTTTTAAGCGAGTTCAAAATATTTCTTCTTTCATCTTCTAACTTATAAAGTGCATAACAAACGCCGGAAGTAAAGAACGTTGCATAGGTTATGAATCGTTGATATGATTTTTCGTGACTCCCATTTTTATATTCATGCAAAGTAGAATGTCTAAAGCCATTAGAACGTCCAGAGTAAACAAGCACTGCTAATTGTGCAAACGGTAATTGTCTTTTACTTGAAATGCTACGAGCCGTTTGCAACAAGGAAGCAGCCATTTTTAAAGGCAGACCAAGTTTCTTCGATTTTTATCGAAACTTTTGACTTGCGTAATTCTGATTTCATCATTTCATGTAACGTAAATATAAATCAACTCATATAAAATGAATTTACATTTGATTAAAAATTTCTAATATAAAGCACGCTAAATCTGTAAATTTTTTAAATACGATTTTCATCAAATTATAATACCTATAAAAAAGATAATATGAAATTTGAATTGCGCGCGCTCTCCAATTTTCCGCGAAATTTAAAGAGATGTTATATGGTATAACGTTTTACGATTGTCAACTTTCTTTATAAACAAATTAATAAAAATACTAAATAATGTAAGAAAAATATAGGTAATTAAGTTTTCCATACAAAGGCATAAAATGTATTGCAAGTGAATTGAAAAACAAAATATTGTATCGAGAAAAATGAGTTTATAAGACAAATGTTAAAAAAATGTTTTTTAAGACAAAGGAAAAAAGGTTGTGAATATGAAAAAGTTGGTGAAATGTGAATTAAATGACCAAGAGATAATGTGAGTTTAACCAAATTTATTCATTATTTGTTGAACAATGTTTATTTTTATTTTTTTTTTACTTCAAGAGTTATCTTCATTAGCAAATTGATGAAATACTATTTAGTTGTAATGGTAATGTATGTTATACTGAAGCATTACTAATTTGAATATGGTTAATTTTATTGTCGTTGCTAACAAATTTATCAAAGGATGTGTTCATTTGTTCCTGCATTTTCCAAAAGAAACGCACCAAACTCAGCACCAATTTTTCTATCATTTCCTGTTTCATCCACTAACTTACATGCTGAATCAATAAAGCATGATTCTAAAAAAATAATAGCAATGAGAATATAAATATAATTTCTTAACAAATATTTTTATAATATTTAAATACTATTATCCACTACCTTGAGAACAGCAAATTCCATTTGCAGCACACCTTCCACTATTTCCTTGGCACATAGCAAACCCAGCTACACATGGTCGTGAATAAAGACTTTCTTTTCGGCAGCGAAGTGTTTCTGGAGTTCCTATAAGACAACCCATACTTGGGCTGCAGCAAATGTGAGGTCCAAAGCAACGCCCTTGTTCTTCACGACCACATACAGGGCACTAAAAATTTTTTAAGAAACAATTACAAGAACTAAAAACTCATTGCATCAAAAACTTACGTCTCGAGCTATATTCTCTAATAAAAATGTTGGATCCCCTCGTTTTCCTCCTCTTGGACAATTCGTTATTAAACAACCATAAGTCAATGAAACTAATGTAGTAAGCATTATAATTACTTTTGACATTGCAATTTTTACTAGAACTTATATGTTATGAAGTTCAGAGATGTGCTTCACTTGCTGTATAAAGATCGTCTGCCCAAGTTATGCTCAGCTCTCACCTATTTATACCCCCTGTATCCTATTATTAAGAATTCAGATGGTTTTTCAAGAGACACTCCTCAATGGAGCACTCTCAGGATTATGGAAATACTCATTCATTGAATTTCATGACATATTCATCCATTCACCTTTCCATAAGAAATAACAGTCATAATCAATTAAATAAATAAATAAATATACATAAATGTAGAAAACTTACATTATTTATTAATGTACTTTTTACAAAAAAATGATATTTTACAGTTGATTTTTAACTATTTTTTTATTTTTTATTTTTTAATGCATTATTCCTCTTTTTACTATTCTCCTTTGCATCATCCAAATTCTCAATCTGTGGTACTAAAACCTTTGACATATTTTCCATCTTTTTATTTTGCTTTATTGATTTTGCTTTCTTATTTGCAGTATTATCTATTTTTGTATTCTTTTTATATCCTTTTGCATCATCAGAATTGACAACTGATGATTCTAAAATCTTACTTATGTTTTCCTTTTTTTTATTCTGTTTATTAGCAGAAGGCACTTTGTTAATTACTTTATCATCTAATTTTGTAATATCCGATTTTTTATGCTTTGCACTTAAAGTTTTATTTTTTATATTTTTCATCTTTGAGTTATTTTCTGATAATTCCAGTTTCTGTTTTTTTACTAGAGATCTATTAGTTTTAATATCATGTTTTCGCTTCTTAGCTTTTGAAACTGCTCCTGACTGTTCAAGTCTTTTTATTGAGCATTCTTTCTCCGTATGACCTATGAGAAATTATTTTTTATTTTGTTAGTACAAAAGATCAATATAGATCTAAAAATAATTGATATAGTTAATAGTAATGCCTCACCTATTTCATTGCACTTAAAACAGCTTCCAATTTTTGGTTTCTGTCCACATTTGTGATTTGGTAAAGAGCATCTATCACACGTTTTACAATGTTGCCAAGTAGGTTTAACGCAACGTTGGCATGACTTACAATGTCTATATCGTCGACCATCTTTTGAAGTACAACTATGACAAATCTTACAGTGTTTATTCTCTGAAGCTACCCATCGTTGACATCTTTTACAATATTTATATCCATCAGACTCTGGTAGTTTAATCAAACTTAAAGGTACATTTGTAAAAATGCGGACTTGTGATCCCTGTTTTTGATTATTGATTTTTGAGACAAACAATGGATGATTGTCATACGCAACTTTGTAATCCGTCATTTTTAAATCTTTTAGTCCTCCACAAATATTTGGAGGATTAGATTTCTCTCTCATTACAGATTCCATAAAGTAGGGGAAAATGAAAAAGATTTTCAATTCATTTTCACTGTTACCGATATTATTCAATTTTTTATGCAGGTCACTAATAGTCTTCATAGTTTGTGAAATTGGTTCTACTCTACCACCAAAAGGTGGATCACATATCAAATACATATTTTTACCTTTATTTTGTGTGATAAATTCTTTGAAAACATCCTCTGAATTCTCTTGAAAAAAATGATGATTAAACAAATTATACCAACAGTAATTTAATGGTCCAAAAAAGTTGTGCTGCCATGTGAAAAAAGTTATATATTAAATTATGAGTGAAAACAATACAACTAATTTATCTTAAATATTTAATACTTACATATCTTCCATCAAAGTCCATCAAGAGACTCGATATTTTACTTTCTAAATTTTGAGTTATGTACTCATGTATCCTTGGTGTTCCAATGCACAAAACATTCTCAGCATTTAAATTGATTAACAAATTTATAATATCGGTAACAGCTTCCTTAGAAAACAAGTACTGAGCTTCCTTTCTCGAATTTTCCAAAGGCTTTAAAATTTCTGATGGATGTGTCATTTGATAATCTGATAGATTCTCTATGATGTTATGGTCATTATGTTTTTGTTTATCTGAGACTAGAAATAGTTTTTCACATGTATGACAATATGCTCTCTTTACAGGATTTTCTCCCAACAATTGATTATAACGAATAAACAACTTTTGGTGGTGATATGATGGTAAGTTTTTTTTTCTTTCTTGTTCCCAAATTTTTTTTTGTTGCTTACTAGATTCTTTTCCATGTTCAACATAAAATGAACAAAGTTTCCTATCTCTACATGCTGAACATGCATAAAATTCATTAATTTCTCCATCAAACTCTCGACCAAAGAGTAGAGTAGGTCCTATAAATGGAAAAAAAATATTTTTTATTTAACTTATTAAAAAAAATCAAATGATTAAATTTACTAACCATGAGTACAATTAGGATGTTCCTTCAGATTGCTCCAATAGCAATACAAACTGCCTGCTTGTGCATGCTCTTTCATTCTGAAAAAAGTTTACATTATTAATAATTATATAAATAAACAATATGTTTAATTTTTTCATACGAAAGAAAAATACAAAGCTTCCAACTAAAATTAGAAATTCTAAATAAGAAATAATATATAACTTATTATCATATTTTTATACCTCATTACACGTGCGCAATTTGCGTGTTCTTATTGCTATGTAACCTAACTTATTGACGTAATTTATTTTAACAATATTATACTTGAATCATATTTATGAAAGTTGCTTATTAACTTACTTTTACGCCTTATTAATTTAATTTTATTAGAATTATACCAAATTTTTTTTAATTTCTACTCAATACGTAAACATTTCGATTCGACCGATACCAAAGAAGATTCTTCTTTGCCGATACCCATACCAAAGAAGATAGACCCCAGTAGAAGCGCAAAGCTGGGAAACAAAGTGAGGCACCCCAAGGGCTAGTAAGCACCCCGACCACGCGCAGCGCGACAGTCGTTTTCCAAATATTTCCAAACGTCATGTATATAGAATGTAGGTAACAGGATAACGCTCGGCCGATAACATACCGGCAATATAACAGTAATATTCAGATAACTAAAAGTATTGAAAAAAATGCGTCAGTCTACAATACTGAATGTATTGCCCTGTCTGACGCCCTTGACATTGCCTTACTCCATATAAATACTAACTTTCTCATTTTTTCCGATTCTTTGAGTGCATTGCAAAGTCTTGAATCGTGTACATATAGCACTACTACTAATCCATTTATTCTCAAAATTAAACAAAAATTTAACTTGTTCAAATCTACTAACCCTCAACATAACTTAAAATTTTATTGGATTCCTGCTCATATTGGTATAAATGGCAACGAAAGGGCTGATGAACTTGCCAAGTCCGCTACTAACAAACCTCTACTCAATGTATTTAAGGTTCCATTTACAGATATTTATGAGAAATTCAAACGTAATGCTTTTGTTCAAACACAGGAGATTATTAAAAATCAAGGTATTACAAAAGGCGTTAAATATTTTGAAGTTTATTATAAAGAGAAGACCAAACCCTGGTTCCACAATATGAATTTACCGCGAGAAATTGTTGTTACTGTTAATCGCTGTAGATCTAATCATTATCATCTCGCGACTTCTCTTGCGCAATAAAAGTATGTATTTAAAAACAGTACACTGGAAACATGTCAGTTATCGTTGGCAATACTTATAAAAAATATGTAGAAAACCTAAAAACATATAGCAAAAGAAATTATACTTAAACTACAAACCTAATCTACAAATGGGGGAGCAATTTATATATTAGATCCATTATTTAACACTCGTCGGCAGCGATGGTCCTGTGGATAACGTATCTGGCTCCTGATTTTTTATGCAGGTTCAAATCAGCCCCAGTTTTTTTTATTTTTTTATTGTAGTTACAAAATAAATTATATTTTTATAAACTTAAATAAAAATATTAAATTATTACTATTTTGAATAGTTTTCCAGACCACCCTAGAGGTACTATTTTCATTTTATTTAGAAATTACTATATAAAAGAATTTTAAGATACTTGTATATAATCTCACGACATGTATAAATTATATAGAATTATTCAATAATCTTTTTATATAAATGTTCTAAATAAAACCGTGGTGTCCGTAGCCAGTAGCCCTACATAAACCACGGGAGCTTTCTCCCTTCCTCCAGGCTCCTTTAACCTTTTCCACTTCCACCAATGTGTATACATGATCATAAAAAACTCTAAAAGAACCTATTTTAATATTCACAATGTTTTTAAATATACCCATGATGATATATTTAAAAAAATGTTTCTGATAAAAAACTGTAACTTGTTCACCTTTTTTATGATGAAGTATATAATAAAATAATTGAATTTATGTCATTATGTCTTTCACCCACAGATATGTATACAAAACATAAGTTTTTTAATATATTCTTTTAATTAAAATATTTGTAACATTGGTTTTTTAAAATTATCCGTGCAGATTAACTATTGATATTGTACTATTGCTTAATTTTTGTTACGGTACCAAGAAAGTGTACAAATTTTTTGAGATGCAAAAAACTTTAATAATATAACAACTTTTTATTGAAAAATTATGCATAATTTACAATAGATGTTCAAAAATTCGATATATATAGTCAAAAACTTTCTATTTTAGGTACCAAATAAGTCAATAAAATTTTGGAAAATAAATACAACGGGAAATAAATTTTCATATCGGCATAACTCTACCAATTATTATATTAAATACATTATACATTTAAATAAATATACACTTTATTTGAAAATACTTATTTTATTAACATATAGTATATTATGACACTGTTGTGGGAGATGGTTTTCTACCTTGCTCGAGGGTTTTCGCACGAGCGAAGCGAGTGAGAAAATCGAGCAAGGTAGAAAAACACCTCCCACAACAGTCTCATACGATATTTTATAGCACAACAACCTCAAAATCGACAATAAAGTTGGCATTTTGAGGTTAGTGTGCTATAAAATAATAAAGAATACTAATGTAATATACATTTCCTATACACAATAATAAATTTAAAAAAAAAACAGTGTAACGGATTTGAACCAGCATAAAAAAAGGAAGAATCAGATACGTTATCCACAGGACCATCGCTGCCAACGAGTGTTAAATAATGGATTTGATATATAAAGTGCTCCCCCGTTTGTAGATAAGATTTGAAGTATTGAATATAATTTGTTTTACTATATGTTTTTAGGTTTTCTACATATTTTTCGAGTATTGCAAACCATAACTGACATGTTTCCAATGTACAATTTTTAAATACATGCTTTTATTGATATTGCCGATATGTTATCGGCCGAGAGTTATCCTGTTACCTACATAACGCTTGGAAACATTTGGAAAACGACTGCCGCGCTGCGCATGGTCGGGGTGCTTACTAGCCCTTGGAGTGCCTCAGTCGCCCATAAGGCTTTGCGCTTCTATTGGGGTCTATCTTCTTTGCCCATACCATGTATCTAAGGGTGACTCTCCAATAGGTGTCATCGTGCAGTTGGCCGTGTCGCTGTGTCGTGCACATGTGTCGCTGTGTGCATGCGTTGTGTGCACGGGAAAGAAGAGAGGGGACGCTGCCAACTTATATGCGGTTGACGTATAAGCGAGACATATTATGGTTATGTTACTCTTCGTTTCGGAGCAACGAAAAGTGAATTTTGCAGTTGGCAGCGTCCCCCTCTCTTCTTTCCCGTGCACACAACGACATGCACACAGCGACACATGTGTTCGACACAGCGACACGGCCAACTGCACGATGACACCTGTTGGAGAGTTACCCTAATAATGTATCTTTAGCACCCGGGTAAAGATCTATAGCACATCTATTGGTATACAATGTATACATCTACCATCAAATCGAACAGACCAATCGTTCCGTGTTCCATGCATTTCCCCATTGAGGCTGCCGTCCCATGGACAACACAAAACCGAAATGGCAAGGACGGAATGGCAAAGCCGGAATGGCGTTGACCAATCAGCAGACAGACTGAAGAGGACCAATCACAGACATTCCAATAAATCCATTTTGGCATTTACAAGCCGATTGCCACCGGTTGCTCATTTCAAATTTGTTCAAGTTGTTATGTAAATATAAATACGAGATACGTAAAACATCTCATGCTTGAAATATTAATCACAATTTAAAGGGGGCATACAATTAAATCATTTCAAAGTGAACATTAGTTGTGAGAATTTTAATGCTTAATGCCATTGAATTTCGGTTCCGATTTTAAACCCCTATTGTCCCATGAAGCATCTTTTTCGGAAATAAGCGTCATTCGAATCTCACTTTTTTTTTTTTTAATTAACGTCGCCATGTTTGTGCTCCTATGTGGTGCTAATCGACGACGGGGGTCTGCGGTGTGTTTGTAAACAAAGCACATGTAATTTTTACAGAGGTGCTTGTATCAATCGGCAGAGACTACGATTCGCACCCGGGTCACCGGCGTGGGAATCCGACACTCTACCGACTGAGCCGCCGCAGGCACCAATTTCGATCACTAATAATCCAAATTTGATTAAACTCAAGGGAATTTAGTATAAGATTGCACGAGAAACTTACTATCAAATAAGATATTTTCATATAAAAAAATGCTTTTTGCACAAAAGTTTTACAAAAAATTGCTTTGAAGTAACATCAGTTTGAAATGTGATTGGTCGGCCATTCCGGCTTTGTTATTCCGGTTTTGTGTAGGCCATGGGACAGCAGCTTGACTTATAGTGTAGAGGCACTAGTAGTCGGCCATCTAAGGAAGAACTTGTATTCAATCTATTGCAAAAAATTCAGAAACATCTTTGTTTATAAATTACCGGTTCTATTACACTTTAAATGTATTCTAGTTTTTGATAAAATGTTTATTTTTGTTTAAAATATTTACAGAACTATTATAATATGTATTTTAATAAAATATGACGAAAGCACTAATAGTCGACCACCGGAATCTAGTACTCGGCCGCTTGATCGCTAGTAGTCGGCCAAGACAATTTAAGGCAATATATCGCACTTTAAAAACATTGTCTATTCTTTTTAATAATTCTATGATTTAAGTGTAGCTATAGAAGATTGAATAAATATTAAATGAATGAAATTAAATATTAATTAACCGTAATAATCATTACAATTAAAAGTGGCTTTGGACATGGGTTATCGACCAGGCCCGGCCGACAACTAAAATTCGTCAAAAATTAAAAAAATTCTAGTAGTCGGCCACCTATAAGCACATATCGACGAAGATATATCGAGAAACATTATTATTTAATGGTTCTTAAACTGTTTTAACACCAGAATTAAATGTTTAAATGGCATAGATCATTAAAAAATTATAATCTAGCAATATTTTGTCTACGGGTTTATTTTATAAAAGAAAATAACCAAACTGGCCGACTACTGGGGGGTGGCCGACTACTAGTGCCTCTACCCTATACGAAAATAAACGAACACACCTACAATTTTATTGTGCTCATTCAAATAAAAAATTGCAAATTGCAAATACCATAAATTCTAAAACATAAATTAATAACCCAGGAACCGCATGGTGCACCTTCGTTATATTAATAAGTAATGAAACTATAAAGCAGATAGAGAGTATTTCGACAGGTGGGTGAAAGAAGTTCGTAGTTTAAATTTGATATACCATACCTACATATTAACTATTGTAATATTATAAAAAGGTTTCTTAATTTGTAACTCAAGAAATTTTTTACTTTATTTATGTATGCTTGGCGTAAAAATCTTTCTTAATAATTAAGCAACCTGCTGTATCTTGATTGTAGATTACTCTAATTTAAAGTATGATATTTAATTATATTAATTTATTTCATATTTAGATTGGTCGTTTTCAAAATTCTCAGTATCGAATTTGCGTAATCAGTGATAAACCCTTGCTTACATGCAGTTATTTAAAGAGGTTCTATCGTCATATTAACCTCAAAATAAAAACATTTTTTACTATAGTTTAATCACTCTTAATGATATTTAAGTCAATATATTATATAACAAGGTATCCTCGCTAAAAAAATTTTTTTTATCGAAATTCCGTTATTGCAAAAGTTGTTATTGGCAACTATAAAGAAAGACTCGACAAAACAGTGGAGACTTTTCTGTTTGTTATCCGAGTTGAATTTAAAAGGTCTGATTTTGTTCCTTGAAAATCTTCAGGGGGACTTACCCCTATCAAAATTTTATATCATTGAATAACCTGCAAAGTTATGTCCAATTGTTTATAACCCTTGTCGAAATTTCAACTGTGAAAAACTGTGAAAAAAAGGTGAGAAAGTGAAAAAACTGTGAAAATACACTCACTTTTGGAACATCTGTTACAGATAAATATGCACATTTTTTCACAGTTTTTCACAGTTTTTCACACTTATAAAAAACATGTATTTTATCTAATAAAACTTGCATAATTTTTCACATTTTATCACAGTTTTTCAGTTTTTCACATTTTCTCACATTTTTTCCGTTGCATTCTCTTATATAAAGGAAATTACAACTCTGAGAATTTGTGATAAAATGTGAGAAACTGTGAAAAACTGTGAAAAACTGTGAAAAACTATGTAGAAAATGTGACAAAATTTATGAAATATTCTGTTATATTTCTTAAAATACTGTTCCAACTGTAAGCCTAATTTCACAGTTTTTCACGAAATTTCATGGTTTTACACACTATTTCACACATTTTCACAGTTTGAAATTTCCACTAGTGAAGTTCATACAGGGTGTTTTATAAATAATCGGACATAACTTTACAGGTTATCCTATGATGTACAATTTGTATATGGGTAAGTCCCCCTGAAATTTTTCCAGGAACAATCAGACCTCTAAAATTAAAATCGGATATCAAACAAAAACGTCTGCACTATTTTGTCAAATTTGTCTCTAATTGACGTTATCTCATTTTACAATAACGGAATTTCGATAAAAAAAATTATTTTAGTTTGACAAAAACTCCTTATTTTTTAATATATTGACTTTCATATCATTATGTGAGATTAAATTGTAGTAAAAAATGTTTGTTTTTTATGACATATATATGCTGATAGAACCTCCTTAAAAAATAAGTGACTCAAAAAGCCGGATATCCGTATTGTATTGGACAGTCGCTATTTTGGTTCCATCATTTTGAAATTTTGAAATTTGAATAACCGATTCATAAAAAGCGATCCAAAAATATTTTATTAAACTTTTTCTTGAAGCAAAAGTTATTTTTACAAGCTGCTTCTATATCAATTTTTGACCTATCATCTTATAATTTCCAAATTTAGGTACCGGATTTATTATTAGATACCCAGAAAAACCTTACCCCTATGAAAATAAAAAACTGTACAAAATGAACATAAATTTATATTAATGTATATGGGCGATTCTGCAGTAACGGTCCTAGTTTAGCTTTAAAAGTATCCGACTCCAAAATATTATGTATCTGCTTTTGTTATGGAATACAAAAAAAATTGATAACATTTTTATGGCTCAATATGGGTCTTATAGAACCACGAGGAAGAAATGTACGACCCATATTTGACCCATATAGCTGTAATAAATGAATTCTTGATTATTTATTGCTCTAAATTCTTGAATTTGAACGTGCGCTTCATTATTTGTATAAGATATGTGGGTGATTCTGCCGTCACTGTCCAAGTTTAGCTTTAAAAGTAGTCGAAAATTTATTAAACCAAAACATTTTTTCTCTCCATAACTAATTCTTTCTTAGAGTTTAAGGGATTTTTGCACTCATAATAACATTTAAAACAAAATACTTGAATAGGATACATTAAAAAATATTCCTATCAAAATGTACACAATATTATATGATAGCAGGGGACGGAACTGACAGGGACGGAACTGATATTTCAGATTAAAAATGCTCGGAACGTCTCGATCGTATATTTGTTATTAAAATTTTTCCGCGTAGATAATTCTTATGTCCACCGAATACTATGAGAAAATCCATTTTGTTGACCAATAAACATAATTGAAAAAGAGGTTTACAGGGGGATGGAACTGACTGAAATTTGTGTACGTTACAAAATTAGAAAATCTGGTGCGCGTTTGCAATCTTTCAAAACTTTGACAATTCTGATATATACATTTGTGTACTCAGAATATATACTTTGAAAATTCGTCGTTAGATACTTCTGAAAAGTCAAGTAGCACGTTTTTCAAATCGATTAATGCTAGTATCAACATGTTGGTGCAAATCGCTGGACAAAAAGTATGCATCCGGTTTTAATAGTAGTTAGTTGAATTTGGCTTTAAAACCTATGAAAATATACATAATGAACCCTACAATTTGCAACGTGTATGTGGAGATATGATATATTCGCTTTTTTTTCACGTGGTATCAGGTTTCATATTAAAAATCATGTTTTGGACGCGGGACGGAACTGACATTTTGACTATTGTATTGATTTATTCTAAAAAGCAATCAACCAATCGGTTCCTGCAATTTATCCAAGAAAGTTGACAACATTATATACACATTAGAGCCGGCAAAATATTTATTTTCATGTATACACTTGTATGCGAGGTCTGGACACCACCTGAGACAGTTACGGCAGAATCATTCATATATGTAGAAAAGCGTACAAAAATAAACATAAGTGGTTCTTAGTAATTATCAGTGGTTACAGTAATGGCAGTGGTTATAGGTAAAAAGCTGAAAAATAAACAGAACGTAGGTATATAAAATATAAAAAAGATTTTCCTGGGCTTATCAGATTATATAGTTCAAAGTAAGTAGAAGAAAAATTGTGCCCTTTTCGCACGTAGGAAAAATTTTACATGCGATTTCCTTGTTTTTGCTTCCTCGAAGAGGAAGCTTTGTGATAGTAAAAAAGAAGTTTTGCTAAAAATTTGTTAGAAACATGTTTCGAGACTTAAGAAATCAAAATACACTATTTTTAGAAAATATATGTATGGAAATGTGTGTGTGTGTGTGTGTGTGTGTGTGTGTGTGTTGAGAGAGAGAGAGAGAGAGAGTGTGTGTGTGCGGTATTTTTAAAAATGTTTGAGATGATTAGGAATATGGAGAAGAATGTTCAGTAAAATTTTTGAGTTCTAACCTTTTTTTATCGAGAAATAAATAATTTTGTAAAAATCATCGATTCTCTTTCTCTGACGATAACTGAAGTAAAGCGGCAAAAATTTATCTGAAACTTAACAAAACGGTAGCTCTTTACTATCTCAAGACCTGTATGTTTTTTCAGATCATGAGATAATTTATTTTATAAGATATTGAGGTTATATGGTTTTTAAAATTTTTTATTGATTGCTTATATCACGAGAACAGCGCGGTCATTTCTTCTACCAAAAAGGGCTCATTTATTTTGTTTTTAAATTAAGATTTAAAATCAGAAAGAAATTTCAAGATTCATAGACTTGTTTTTGTTATATAATGATTTTTAATTTTTTGATTTTTTAGTTTTCCGGGTTTTTTAGTATCTTAAAAATATTATGATCAATTTAGTGTAAATGGATTGAACCGAGCATAAAATTACCTATCTTTTACAACCACAAATTTTGGATAGGCTATTTCCCTTCTTTTGTTGTTCAAAAAAAGTCATATTTAGTTTAAGGGGAGAACTTTACCATTGTGACCTCCACCTCGCGCCGTATTTTTCATTATACGTCTAAAATTCACATAGTAACATCAAAATCAAGGTTGATAATAGTTTGTTATTATGTAAAGAACACCGGACAACAGCAATTTTGTTTATTAGTAGCCTCAAAAGTTTTTTATTGTGAAATATTGTTACAATTGACGAATGGAAAACGGTAAAAGTGATGGTCATCTTACCGTTTCTTAGCCTTACTGATAGCTTCACCTCGCGCCGTATTTTTCATTATTTTACGAAATTGTATGCAATTATGTACGCTTGAAGCTTTATAAACATTTATTATTATGACAAGAACACCGGACAACCGCATTTTTGTACCATAAATGACCACAAATTTTTATTTTTATGATATTAATTTTTGAGGTTAGGTAAAATCTGCACCAATCAGCATAGCTCCGACCTCCCCTTAAACGGTTATATCTCAATATAACCGTTTAAGGGGAGGTCGGAGCTATGCTGATTGGTGCAGATTTTACCTAACCTCAAAAATTAATATCATAAAAATAAAAATTTATCAGAAATATATGATGGAAAATCACTAAAAATATTTTTGATGATTAGGAATTCAGTGAATTTACGTACTAACATCTTATTATATGTAATCTAAATATTTAAATAATATTAATAAATTACGTACAGAGAAAAAATTGCCGTCATATAAAGTAATTTGTTCCGTAATTTTAATAAAAAAACTATTTTTTGATAAACCATCAATGATAAAAAGCCAACCTTTTCTGAGTTATTAATTAGAAAGAGATATAACAATTTGAAATTAATTTATTAAATCGGTTCCCAAATAGCACGGTACGTTCTGAGAACGTTCCAGGAACGTTGCTTTTGCATCTATAGAACGTTGCTATGAACGGTGACAAGAACGTCGTGGCAACGTTACTAGAACGTGAATATGTCCGCGTTTGTAACAAAAGGCACATTGATAGAACGTTCTTAACAGGTTGTAGGTACGTTGCCAAAACGTTGCACTAGCAACGTGCTAAAAATAAATTAAAAAATTATTTTAAACAATGAAATATTTTTTCGATGATTATTCGACTTCTTTTGACATGTAGTACAAAAGGAGCAAAGCACTTTTACGATAAATTTTTTTTATTGTTTTTTTCTTCGGAAACATAACCAATTTTTTGAAAATAAATTATTTTTTTTTTAATCTGTTGGGTCTCCGAAAAAAATAATAAAAAATAATTTATCGAAAAAGTACTTCACTCTTTTTATAATACATGTCAAAAGGAGTCGAATAACCGTCGAAAAAAATATTTTCGTTCATCATGTCATCTGCAATCGTGTAAGGAACACAGCAACTTTAATAAATATGGTATTGAAAATTGTGATTAACGTGACGTATAAGATCAAGATTTTGAGGTTTTACCACGGTAAAGTTTAAGATATTACTAAGTATTTACAGCATACAAATTTTCAGAATGATTGGTTTTAAACATAAAATGTTTCCTGTACTAGTAAAAAGAAATTTGTTTTTTGGGTTTAACACAGGCCTGCCCCCTTAATTATAAATTGTTCAGTTCGGGTTTATGGTTTAGTGATAATGTTTTTATTGTTTAAATTTTCTTGCAAAATATGCGACTTTTTCATTTAATGGGGTAGTATCCCTATAATATAATTTGAGTTTTAAAAAATAATGTGTATTAAATATAATACACTTTTTAATGTAATAACCCTCGGTCAGACCTCAAATCCCCTTTGAACCTGAGATATGTGGTTACGAACATTTTTTGTTTTCACGTAACCTGCAGGCTAACCCGATGAATCAAATTAAGTTTTACTGAACTTAAATTGTTCGTATATTAGATTCTATTTTGACCTGATGCTATTTAGAAAATTTAACTTTGCATCTGGAAATTATTATAAGGATCTGAAAGCAATACAAATATTAAAATTTACATATTTTTAAACATATACAGTGGTCTTATATGATATTGATATTTACAACTTATATAAATCAGGTCACATTATCATCTAATATGAACCGTTTATGCCCCGTAAATCTTAAATTAATTCATAGGGTCAGCCTGAGGCTACGTGAAAGCAAAAAGTGTTCGTAACCACATATCTCAGGTTCGAAGTGGTTTTGAGGTCTGACCAAGAGTATTTACATTCAAAAATGTATTATATTTTGTACATATTTTGTTTTAAAAACTCAAATTACTCCCTTTTCATTTTTACAGATATAAATACAAATCAAGAATTTATAGGGACCCACGTGAAAAGTCCCACATGGGTACCACATGGAAATCATATGGATTCCACATGATTCCCACATGGTTCCGATATGGTATCTTATGTAAACCACGTAGGAACCACGTGGGCTTTTGGAAAGATTTCCCAGTGGGATCCCAGTTGAAAACACATGGTTCCCATATGAATTTTACATAGTTCCCACATGATCAACTAAAAAATATAAATATTTAATCAAATAAGCTAGATGATATTTACGTGGAAACCATGTGGTATCCACGTGGTCCCTGTGAGTGTTCCACGAGGTTCCCATATGAGTTTCACATGGGTCTACAGATATTGTAAATATGTGCACTTATGAAAAAAACTTTAAGTTCTAGAAAGTTCTTAAAAGCTTTAAAATGCATAAAATGAGTGCCTATATAGGTGTTACCATGCGGATGATAACACCAAAACTGAGGGACTATAAGCTAAAGAATTCCTATTTTTTAAAATACTATTTAAAAAGAAATAGAAAATATTAGCTTTAGTAAACTATATGGGTATCATGTGGGAATCATGTAAATTATATATGGAAACCATGTGTTTTCAACTGAGATCCCACTGGGAAATCTTTCCAAAAGTCCACGTGGTTCCCATAAGATACCATATGGGAACCATGTGGGAATCTTGTGGAATCCATATGATTTCCATGTGGTAACCATGTGGGACTTTTCACGTGGGGATACTACCCCTTTAAAAGAATCAGAATTCGTCAGTATTATTATTCGATTTGGATATTAATTAAACCTATTTATTACATTTTTCTTCACTTTGGGAACATTTTTTAAACCAGAAATACTTCCTATTATACATTTGTTGTTATAATTAATCGAAAAAAAGATTTTTCTCCTAGTATTGCTATAATCTTGGCGATTTACGCTAGTATATAACAGTTTCGCGCGTCAAGTTTGAAGCTACTGGCCTGAAAATTATACATATTGTCTCAGCCAATCCGCACTCAGCAGCAGTTCGGCGTGTCCCTCCGTAGAGAGTCCTTAATCGCTAGATTGCGAATACTCATGAGTGGTAGGGGAACATTCTCGTTCAATTGAGTTAAACTAACCGTATCTGAGTTGTGCATTGATTATCAACAGTTTGCAGAGTCGCTGCATCAAGCTGTGTACAAGTTGCGAGAGAAACATCTATAAATTAAAAAAACATTTTTTGAGAAAGTTAATCTCGATAGATTATATTTTGCTAAGCATTGAAGTATCAGTAATAGAAATTGTTCGAAATGTAGCTATAAAATTTCAATGTACTTTAAAGCAAGTTTACTAAATAAACTAAAGTGCATAATGTTCTTTAATAAAAAAATGTTGTGATCAACAAACAAAATGACGCGCCTAAAAGGCCGAACATCAATGACAATCATTTTAATGATTGTGTTTGCTTTATTAATCGTCGTATATCACATACTAAGCAGTGAAGTAGAAGACATTTCATCAACCAAACTTCGTTCACATGGAAAACTGGATGATGATTATATTACAGAAAATCCAAAGAATATTCTAAGAAGACAAAAATTAGAGGTACAAATGATGGGTAATTTAAAATCTAATGGTGGACTTGAAGATTTTGATAATGATGTTGACAAAAGTTCATATGAAACAGATTCCATTTACAAAGGACATAAAATAGTACATTTAGATTTAAAGGGTGCTCCTCCAGTGATCAATTATTATAAATATCTTTTTCCAATGTTGAAAAAATTAGGAGCTACTGGAATACTTCTAGAATATGAAGATATGTTTCCTTTTAAAGATGATATTGCTGATATTAGTGCTGAAAATTGTTACTCTAAAAGTGAAATAATGGCAATTCAAGATATTGCTAAAGAAAATAACCTTATAGTTATTCCATTAATTCAAACTTTTGGTCATTTAGAATTTGTCTTAAAGTTAAAAAAATATATTGAATATCGAGAGGTTTATCGTTATCCACAAGTTGTATGTCCTACTTATAACAAAACTTTATATCTACTGTATAACATGATAGATCAAGTTGTTGTTATGCATCCTCACATAAAATATCTACATATTGGAGCAGATGAAGTTTACCAATTAGGGGAGTGTAATAGGTGTTTAGAAACAATGTCAAAGTATCAATGGACTAAGAGGCAGTTGTTTCTTAATCACGTTCATGTCATGGCATCTTATATTAAAAGGAAATATCCTCATCTTACGGTTCTTATGTGGGATGACGAATTTCGAGAAATAGATCCTCAGGAGATTATTGATAAAGGCTTAAATAAATTAGTAGAACCCGTTGTATGGAAATATACAACAGATCCCATTTCTGCATTGACTGATCAATTGTGGGAAAATTATGCAAATGTTTGGAAATCTGTGTGGGTTGCAACAGCTTTTAAAGGTGCAACAGCACCTGATAGGTACTACACGGATATATCCTATCACATGGAAAATCATCAGCGTTGGTTGGAAATTATTGCCCGGCAATCAAAACACATACATTTTCGGGGAGTGATCCTTACTGGTTGGCAGAGGTACGACCATTTTAGTGTTTTATGTGAATTATTGCCATCTGCACTGCCATCGCTTGCCATCAATTTAATGGTTCTTCAATCCTCGGATTATAATACTTTTCCTATTGAAGTACCTAGACGAATTATGGAAATTTTAAACTGTGATGGTATAATTACTTTAAGTCTTCCAGAACCACAATATGGATGGACAAAGTGCAACTACTTTGGATCATCTGTTTATTCTGCAACACTTCGCCTTCATTCTTTGTGCCAAGAAATTGCAAGAATGGAACAAGATAGTACATTCAAGGGTTGGCTGAAACCGTACAACATCAAGTATTCTTTTTCAAATCCAAGTCATGTTGAAAGAGCAGTTGCTGAACTAGATAGATACAAAATGGAAATCATTTACATTGAAAAAGAAATGAAGAATGCAATGGAAGGAATTTATACCAATTATACGGTTCAAGAGTGGGTGGAAACCTATTTGTATCCTTTAAATGACAAAGTTATGGCCTTATGGGATGCTAAAGAAAAAATACTTGAAAGGGATTCATGGCCTCGGAGACCACTGACAAAGCCTCCAGACTTATAACGAATAGTTTTTGTTCGATAGGGTTAAACATGCCCATAGGGTGAATAGAGCATATTAGAGCTTAGATTTTGTTGGAGTGCAGACAATTTGAGATTAAAAGTTTTTCACCGTCCAGTAGCAAAGACTAATTATGTAAGACTGTAGAAGTATAGAGCTCATGAAATATGTACATATATTAACATGCATATAAATATTTGATAATCGACTGTTACTAATAGTATTCAGTGCTAGTAATAGGTATCAAATTTCATGAAAATAAAATATAGACATATATGCTTCCAAAAGAAATTTTAAGAATAATTTACTTAAATGTGTTTGCTAAAAAAAGCGTTATTATAAATAAATATACAAAAACTCTTTCTTTTTATAATGTCAATTATAAGACTTTCAAGTATTATAAAAAATGTTTTATAGAAAAAAATTGAAAAAAATTATTTAAACTATTAATGATTAAAGAAAATAAGGTTTTAACTTACATTTTACTTTACAACTTTTTATTGTAAAAACAAAATGCGTAATTTGTTATATACAATCTTGATTCTTTAATTTGCGATTCAGGCACATCAGGTGTTTTTTTATACAATTTAATTGTAACATTATATATAAATTTATTTAAGACTGTATCGCCGACAGACTCAATACTTTAATTGCGTTTTATGCGAAATTGCTATTATTATTTGCTCTATATTATTGTAAGAACTAAAAATACATATATTAAATTTGTTTTTATCAAACTATACAAAGTTAGTTGTGTTTCTTTCTTTTAAGTTTTTGTACCTTAACAATCACATTGACCCCGTAATAGACGTTCACGCACAGTAAGGCACAACAGGCAATGACTGAAGTTCAGTTGTTTCTCTCTCGATAATTGGGCCAAAATACATGTAATTTTTTCTTTGAAATTTTGTGTGTAACCAAAATGCGAAGACACCTCTTATTATTTTAAAAGTGAAGCTTTCTATTTTCATATATGTTAAAACAATTTCGTGTCAATTTATTAAAACAGAAAATAATCCTTCTATGTCGTGAATTTATATTCCGAACAATAAATCGCAACTTTTAACATTATTGACAACAAATTCTAATTGTAAATTTTAATAACATTTAATTTCTTTAATAAATTAAGTTTTTGTATAATGATCGGAAATCTGTATAAAGTTCGTAATATCCATTCTTTGAATCTTTCGTAATTTGTCTTCACCAATAATACGGATACAATTTTTACAAAAATCTTATTTTAAACGTTATTGTAAGGAACAGGCAGTCGATTTCGACATGGGAAGATTTGGGCGAAAATGATGAATCGTTATTTGTTTTTTATTTGGGCGTCTCTTGACTATTTTTCGATTTCGTATTATCGGCATATCCACTGAATCACCAATTTCCGCAGTGACAATGGGTCTGTGGAAATCTTGATCTGATTTAGTCAGTCGTACGCCCAGACTTTTTGCAGCTATATTCACTATGCAAAGTGACACCTAAAAATAAAATCATATAAATCAAAATTGTACTTGGTGCAATCTTATAATTACTATACTGTTCAACATAAATTGCTTGATAAGAAAATGATCCGCACACGATAAATATTAATTTTTATTTTTGATCTTTAAAATTTGTAATTTAATTTGTAACTATAAGGTAGATGACTAAGTTCTATTGCTGTCTGTAATTATCATATCTGGTATTATACCGTTTATCACAACAAAAATAATTCTTTGTGAATATTTAAAATTAATGATTTAAATAATAAATTAAATTAATTAATAATTTAAACATTTTTTAAAATTAATATTAAAAATATTATAATATTTAGCAGTGTTGGGTATACAACATGGGTTGGAGTATAAACTGCTTATACATTTTAAAGAAACATAAATGCATGTACTTAAAATAATAAAAGAATTCAAGGTCATTTACCGATTCTCCCGTTCTAGCTGACATATCATGATAGTGAAAGCCATTTTCAGCGGCAAACCGATGAGATCTATCTCTTTTAACTGTTCGTTGGTGTTCCATATCGCATTTGTTTCCCACAATTGCGATCGTTGGCATTGCATGAAGGTCCTCGCTGAGCTCTCGAATTTCAGCTATCCATTCTTCGAGAATGTCAAAACTGGAACTGTTCGTGACGTCGTAAACGAGCAATATTATCTAAAATTTTTGGAAAATTATTATTTATTATATAAATAGTAGAGTCCTTTTCATTCTGACAGGTAACCATAGATTTTTTTATTATGGCAATTGTATTAACGGGCAATACGAGCATTACTTGGATTTAAAAAAAAATCATTTCTTTTGTTTCAATAATTCTTGAAAGTTTTAAGGGTATTGTGCATAATCCTGAGATCTCCAAATCGAAATGTTCCTTAGTGCAGTAAGACGAGTATTATAAATTTACATATTATAATATAACTTTTGACAACTTTTAAATATCGGCGGCCACGAACATAAAAACTAAAGACTTACTCTATAAGATCGTTTGAACTCGAAATTCGAATTCGAAAGGTTTTGTTATAATAAATTTAATCAAATATTTTTAAATATCATGACATTTTATATTCAGTTAATATACCTAATTATTAATTCTCCGATGGATCCGTCACGCAATAGTCCTGTATCTACGCAGGGACTTATCAAGGGCACACAATTTTCTCTAATACCTAACCCACGCAATTCCCCTAAAAATTATTTAGTACCAATTTCCATATTTATTTATTTATTTATTTATTTATTTATTTATTTATTTATTTATTTATTTATTTATTTATTTATTTATTTATTTATTTATTTATTTATTTATTTATTTATTTATTTATTTATTTATTTATTTATTTATTTATTTACTTATTTACATATTTATTTATTTATTTATTTATTTATTTATATATTTATTTATTTATTTATTTATTTATTTATTTATTTATTTATTTATTTATTTATTTATTTATTTATTTATTTATTTATTTATTTATTTATTTATTTATTTATTTATTTTTATTTTTTTTATTTTTTTTATTTTTTTTTTATCTTTTTTTATTAGAAAAAATTAAGTCACGTTTCTCCAATAAACATAGAAATTTTTTTCGTATATCAGATATCATTCATTTTATTGTATTGCCTGTACAGTAATTTATTAACTAGAGGTATCGTTTAGTTATATTTACTACAAAAAGATTAAATAAAATGGTTATGATTTAAAAATATATATAATAACATTTTTATTAAAATAACTCATAGGTCATTAATCCTAATGCATAGTAACTGTCTGGTTTTAGTAATACTAAGTAAGTAACGTAAATTTTTATGAAATTACATTTTTTTAGTTGAATATTAATATTGTATTATAGTTTCTCAACCTAATTAAACAATTTTTCTAAATTTATAAAGAACTTTTATTTCCGTATGAAATATTTTGTAGTAATTGCATAATGTGTATAATGTAATTCATTTTGAATGAGAGGTATATCGATCACGTAGTTCTCTTTATTACTGCGTACAGAATATTGATCGAGAAGTTATCCGCAAAAGGAGATTTTTAGTGTAAAGATAAAAACCTGAATTTTATACATTATTGTATACGGCGTACTATTTTATAAAATACAAAGAAATTTGATTCTATTTATAAATTTAATTAAAAATTATGAAAGGAACGTACATAGTATAATGTGATTACGGAGTTATTCTATGAATTTTGCAAGACATTGCTTCGATAATATTGTTCTCTAACCGTTTTACAGTAAAATCTCGCTATAAATGAAAAGTATACAGTATATAATACTCTTACTCTAATGTTATTATATCTCACTCTTATAAAATGGAAGATTTAATTCTGAAAACTTATTGTTAAGAGAATTTGTGAAAGACATTTTTACACATTTAAATTATCTTGAGATTAAGTGAATATTTATTACTTTTCTTGCAACATATAATGTGGATAAATATTTTGTATTTTACAAATATATCTCCTTATTTATCATCATTATAGTTTTTATTTTATACGCTTAGTATCATAAGTATATTCTTAATATAGATTAGGTATTATACTACAAGTGTCTTACATTAGCTTCGTAAACATATTTGTCGAGCATGTGTCCCCGAAGTGCGAGACCACTGACATCCCATAGGTGAAGATTCACATTTTTGTAAATTCCTAGGCTGAGATTCTTCAGAAAGAAGTCGATTCCAGCCGTGGGCGTGTACTGTCGTGAAAATTCGTCGTTGCAAAACTTCACCGCAATGCTGGTCTATGATGATAATTTGCATTTATATATTTGATGATGACAACACGGATTCAGTAATTTTTCCCAGTATACGGATTATAAATTGTTAATATTATTTGTATTGCCCTTTTTAAGTTAAAAATTTAATATTGCTACTGTAGAATTTAATTATTTTATCCTACATATTTGCATAGAGTAGATTGGGGTATAACGAGACAGTTGAAATAACTAGTATCGGAAGTGGTACCACATTTCAAGTTGTTAATTAATTTATATACGTGTTACATTGTATTATGCAATAATTTACGCCTTACATTTAAGGTACAGCTTGAAACCCACGTTAAAATTGAATAACGAAGTTAATGAAACAAATTTTCGGGCATTTTTCTAAGATATAAAGCTCATGAAATTAACTTTTTTTAAATCTATTAGCAATTATAGCTTTTGCTTCCTCATAGAGGAAGCTTTATGATGGTAAAAAAAAGTTTTGCTAAAAACATGTTAGAAACATGTTTTGAAATACTGGGAATCAAAATACACTATTTTTAGAAAATGTCTGTGTGTGTGTGTGCGGGCGTGCGCGTGTGTGTGCGGTTGTGTGCATGAGTGTCTGAATATACACGGTTAAAATAGTGTTTCGGGGTTAATTATTTTTTGTTTTTCGATATGTTTTTGTCATTTTAGCCGTTTTTCGATTTTTTAGTTTTAGTTTTCTGGGTTTTTTGATACCATAGAAATAATATCATTGATTGAGTGATAATGCATTTGAAAGAGCATAAAATTACCTATCTTTTCCTACCCAAAAAAACTACTATCTCTTGAACGAGTTCTTTGCCCAGATCACAACGACCTTTATACTCCGAGATTTTCGAGGTTATGTATTTTTTTAATTCTTTTTTCGATCGCTTATATCTTGAGAATGACACGGTCATTTTTTTCGTGTTTTACTGAAGATTTGAAATTGAAAAAAAATTATAAGATTCATCGACTCGTTCTTTTTCATAACAATTTTTCGATTTTCGGATTTTTGAGTTTTTAGTTTATCGAGTTCTTTGGTATGTTAGAAATATTATGATCAATTTAGTGTAAATGCATTAAACCGAGCATAAAATTACCTCTGTTTACAACTGCAAATTTTAGATAGGCTCTTTCCCTTCTTTTGTTATGCAGGAAAAAAATCATATTTAGTTTAAACGGTTATATCTCGGATATCTATGATGGTAAATCGTTCACAATATTTTAGATGATTAGGAGTTCAGTGAATCTACGTACTAAAATGTAATTACAGTTAATTTAAATATTTAAATAATTTTAATAAATTATACGTATAGAGAAAAAATTGCTGTAATAAGGATTATTACCTATCGTTCTGTAATTTTAGTAAAAATGTATCTTTTGTCAAACCATCAATGATAAAAAGCACACCCTTTTTGAGATATTATTTAGAAAGAGATATAAGGTACTCGGCCCAATTACTGTGCCATGAAGTAAACTTGTCTAAGTATTAATTAACCATAAAATTATATTGCCTTGTTTACTACTACTATAAACTGATAACGGTTCTTCGGTCGTTTCAATATCTAAAATAAATATTATTTTTACAAAGGAGGTAATATTTAATCAAGAATTTTTGAAAATTAAAAAAAATCCATTTTGTACGTATTACTGTGCTCTATCAATGCCTATCGTCATATTACTGAGCCCCCGATTATTGAGCTTTGTTTACAATTATGTGCGCTGGTTTATGTGTCTGTTTCAAAACTAACATTTTGAACACTTTATTTTTATAAGTTTTTATTAGTTTATTTATTGATCTGTGAGTAATAAGTAAAATAAAAAAGTAACATTTAGGCATAATAGTTTATATTTTGAGAGTATTTAGTAGTAGTAAGAACATCTTGCGGCAGCGAAAACATGGTTAGGATGACGAAAATGCCCGTATAATAGAGCACAGTAATATGGACAAGCATGAAAATCTCGCGGTATTATTACGAGATTTACTGTTAGTAAATAAAACATGCCTCATAGATGCTTTTTTACATTTTTGAATTTAGTTTAATCACTTTATGATATGTATATAGGTACACTTTACATGATACAGAAAGCCATGACAGTAATAAAGTAAGCAACAAACTTAACTTTTCCGCTAAGCAAATTGATAAAATTACTCGAAATCGTAATATACAATTTTGAAAGAATCATTATTATTGTATAATAAATAAAAATTAATATTATTTCTTGTGCATTGTAAACATTAAGAAATAAACTTAAATTTAAAATATATTGTATTTCTCCGTAGTTTAAGTGTTTTCTTTCTAATCTATTTCAAAATAAAAGCACATTAATCGGATCGGGCTCAGTAATCGGGTCAAGTACCCTAGCAATTAAAATAAATTTATTAGAACAAAGAATTTTATATTGGAACAATTAATTTAGTTTGAAGAAGTTAAGTGCTAATGAATTTGCAGCGTTTTTTTTATTTATTATCGAGATCAGAGTATGCTGTCGTTTTAGCTTTTTGTTTCAACTTTATTTTCCTTTTTGTAAAATTTAATGTAATCGAGTTTAAATGAAGCTATGGTATACTATAGTAAATATGTGTGTCTATACCCCAACGTTTTTAGAAGCCCCTATTTTCGTGGTAAAGAGTAAATTACAGATTTTTATTAGGATACAGCATTTAACCCCAAAAGTAATACATGATAATATTCTTTGAACAGTCAAAAAGTAGTGCTATTTTGATTTTGTTTAATAATGCTCTCATAAAAATACTCGATTCTATTTCATTTTACTGTTTCACTATATCCCAGTCTACCCTATATAATGGAAAACTTTGCATTCATAATAACGCTCACGGAATGTAACGTGATTATGCACATCAAAAATTATTTTTTTTACCAATTAACACTTTTACTTTTGTCTAGATATCATATATATATATAATTATGAGACGCACTGTATATATATATACAGTGCGTCTCATAACTATAGAAACATCAGAAATTTTCACTTTTAAATGTGTGTATTATACTTTTTTAATTAAAACCTATAACTTTGGAAGCAAAAATCCGAGAATAATTTTATGAAAAGCAAATGAAAGGAAAATGTATTCTCTTTAATACGTTACCAGAATTTTTTCTACATTAACTTATGACAAATTCATGGATGGTTTAAACAAAATTTGAAAACTAGATACAATTTGACATTGTTTTAAATGGGTCTAAAAATTGAAAGTGTTTCTATAGTTATGAAACAATGATAACTTTTTTAATGTTGATGCTAAAGAGACATTCTGGTAACGATTTAAAGAGAACACATTTTCATTTCATTTGCTTTTTGTAAAATTATCCTCGGATTTTTGCTTCCAAAGTTACAAGTATTTTAAAAAAAGGTATAATACACACATTTAAACGTGAAAATTTCTGGTTTTTCTATAGTTATGAGACGCACTGTACGACTTTAGAGAAAAACTAAGTTGAAACTACAAACACTGTGAATCATGTATGCTTTAATAGTATATTCCTGAACCAATTTACCTTTATTCTTTCATCAATTAAAGTATTATAGGTAAAGTATTATTATTAAATACTGTTCTATTATGTTGTTACATATTATTACACGTTATTACAACTTTGAAAATTTTAAAACTACTTCCCGACTTTTACATAGTATATTGCAAAATAAAAAAGAATTTTTATTCGGAATGATTATGAATATTACACTCTATGTTTTATGCATATTTTTTATATTTAAATATTAATTTTAATTTATTTAACACTTAATTAAAAATACTTTTCCACTTACTTAACTGCTAGTTAAAACGAATATTTAAATTTTATCTTAATAAAATAAGTAATTCGCCTAGTATAGGACACCTAATTCTTTTACATCATATAAATTTAATTTTAAAATGAAATTTTAATTGACAATGATATCACTACACCAATACCCGGTTTGATCAAATTATTCAGAGTACTTACATTTCATGATTTAAATATAGAAAAAAATTAAAATTTTCGACGATTTCATACAAAATGGCTCAGTATTAGATAACTTAAGATTTCTCTCATAGAAAATTTGCTTTTTGATAAGATTCAATTTTGAAAATTGTTTTGAGAAAGACTTACAACTAAACCTATAATATTTCGATGATTGCTTCTAACAGCAAATTGTAGACGAGATTTTTAGAGTGTCTCATACACTATTTAACAAAAAATCTACTATATTTATTAGAACAACAGAAACAACTACTCTGCGGGCAAATACCCCTCCCAGCATTGAATTAAACTGTTAATTCATAAAATATGTAAATGTAATTAGTATTAAAAATTCAAATATTTTTCGTATTTATCCTGCAAGTTTCTCATAAACTTATTAAACGGATAAAACATGTTACGTATTTAGAGTGTTTCATATACTCTTTAATAAAAAATCTACTATATTCATTTCTGCTAAACCTATTACATCGTATTATTAGTTTTTCACTGTATTTATATGTAAGGCTCATTCTTACAGAGAAGAGTCTACCTCTTCAAAGTAAGAAATATATAGGTCCTTTAATATTATAAATGTAAAGATTAAAAAGCGTTTCGGCCTCAAGACTGCCTGTAGGCCTCAACAGTATGATCAGGCAGTCTCTATCATAGACGCACGTATATTTAAAAAAATAAATAAATAATTTTTTTAACAGTATATCAAAGAAAACAACCAAATTTAATTACTTTTTTCATACGTGTAATGTTTTGTAGAAACAATGTAACACAAACACCACATTTTTCTTTTTCCACGGGACTCACGGGATTCGACCGTGGGTGCCTTGCGATTTTACCAAGGCTCGGTGCTACGTGTATAAGTCCGTGGCATGGGCTCACGCGTTTTTACCACCGCCTCATGGCCCAAAGGCATTAATTCAATACGATAAACACTTGTATATCGTGCTATTGTTCCATGGCATAGTCCCATGCGTTTTACGCATGAAACTTCGCAATTAATGCATGAATTTCACGCAGATTTTGCGTGCTTACATTCATGCTTTATTAGTATGGATAACTCCACGCGATAAAGGCATGATTTTTCCCTCCGTGTACAGGCAGTCTTGAGGCCGAAACGCTTTTTAATCTTTACATTTATAATATTAAAGGACCTATATATTTCTTGCTTTGAAGAGTAGACTCTTCTCTGTAAGAATGAGCCTTACATATAAATACAGTGAAAAACTAATAATACGATGTAATAGGTTTAGCAGAAACCTACTTTAAAACGGTTTTTCCTTTATTGCTATAAAAAAGAAAAAAAACTTCAATTTGCAGGATAAATACAAAAAGTGTTTGGGTTTTTAATGTTAAAATATATCTACATATTTTATGAATTAACAGTTTAATTCAATGCTGGGAGGGGTATTTGCCCGCAGAGTAGTTGTTTTTGTTGTTCAAATGAATATAGTAGATTTTTTATTAAAGAGTATATGAAACACTCTAAATACGTAACATATTTTATCCGTTTAACAAGTTCATGAGAAACTTGCAGGATACATACGAAAAATATTTGAATTTTTAATACTAATTACATTTACATATTTTATGAATTAACAGTTTAATTCAATGCTGGGAGGGCTATTTGCCCGCAGAGTAGTTATTTCTGTTGTTCTAATAAATATAGTAGATTTTTTGTTAAAGAGTGTATGAGACACTCTAAAAATCTCGTCTACAATTTGCTGTTAGAAGCAATCATCGAAATATTATCAAAGGTAGACGTTCAAATCATTTTTAAGAAACGAGTGTTCGTATTAACATAATACAAACATTCCAATCATAAACCTATAATACTAATCCCTGGATTGATTGAATTATTCCAACTAATAGTTACATTTAAATGAATATATTTTCTTATAGATTTTTGTGATTTCAATTGGTTGATTTAACATAGAAATTTTATACTTTTTATATAAAACGATACCTACTGTTTTTATAATAATAAATTAAGAATTAAAAACAATAATATATTAAAAATTTGCATTTTTAAGTTAGAGAAATATTCATCAAATACAAATTTTCATTGTCCAATATTGGGATATGGTTTTTATGAAACATTGCGTTAATTAAAACTTTCAAAAATAAAACGCGGAGCATAATTGCAATTTTGAAAAGAATCAAAAAGCTACTTTTAAATGATGATATTGTCAATAATACATTAGTTTCGATTTCTAGAAAGTAAACGCGTATCTTGACATTCAGAAGAAGTACAAAATTAAGGATGAGAGTATTAAATTTCGTGATTTAACACCAAAATGCACAAAAAGCAGAGTAATTCTTTGCAATATGCATGTACCTCTCTATAAGTAATAATTCACATATCTCTACCACTATCAATAGTTTTATTCTTCCACAAGACCAATACCATCCCTTTTTAAAAACTGCATAAAAGTTCAGTTCAATAACGGATCCACAAAAGACATTCAGTTAGAGCGTTCAAAAAATTTCAGTTATAGAGAGTACAAAAAGCGAAAAGATCTTCAATTTAAAAAAGAAATCGCTAAAAACGACCGCTCGGGTAGAAAGTTAGCATAAGCATTTGAAAAAAGGGAAAAATTACCTGATTTTGTAAAAAATTGTCATTTCTATGATTTTTCACTATTTTCAAACGTAGATAACTTTTTACCTAAGCATCCATTTTGAACGATTTTGTTTTAATTGAAGCTCTTTTCTTGTACTTTGATTATATCGATATGATTTTTTGTCGTACCCCCTGTACATTGACTATATGCCGTTGAACAATGGCTACTTTTTGTTAATCTCCCCCATGTTAAATTTCCATAAGAGAATTTGGGTAGCCGAAAAAACAGTGGGCCGAAACCGAAGTCATGTTAACACTATTTTTGCGGTGTTCTGCATGCCCTAAAGAACAATAAAAAAGTTGTCCCAGAGATGTAGCCCTAATTTTTTCTTTTTCAATTTCGAACGCTCTAACTGAATTCTTTTTGTGGATTTCCTTATATACGCACAATCGAATAACGCATTCACCGCACGCCAATAACAGCTAACGCGCGATGACACAAGAAATCACTATATTATAACGACTCCATCCGCAAGTATAATACACTCACTTTTCCAGCTCCGGAATCGCCGACCAAGACGATCTTGAGCCGCCTCTCGGCAAGCTCGTCCTCCGCATCGGCCATGCGGACGTCCGCGTCTCACCTCGTACTTCCGGTATGTCGCGGATTTTCCCACCCCCCCCCTGTATGTACGTATATATACACGTATACAACGCGCCGGACGCGCTTACGGCTGCACGGTCGGCGATCCGTGTTTTCCGGACGCGAGACTCGGACGTACTGGGCAACTAGCCACTCGCCGGCGATCGACCGTCCACGGGGAGGCTCGGCGGTACACACAATCCTACACCTACCTACCTACCTACCTACATGCAACCCCCTCTCTCTCCCCCTGCGAGAGAACGTGAATAAATTATCGCGCGGCAATCGATATATCCGCGCGAGTTTCGCGTGACGATTCAGGTTAGCGCGAGCGAGGGAGAGCTAAGCACTGACCGCGAGTGCGCGATCGCCGAGCTATAGCATACGGCCTGACCGCTGGGATAGGACGCGAGACATATACTGCTGTGCAGTGGGAGAGTTCGCTACTCGGCGATTCGCACGCGCCTGCGCTTTTATTTACGTGGAATCGTTTTGCTGTGGGCTTTTTTCTTTTCACTCAATGGGGGTGGCGGTGTCGCGTCATTGGCCGTCGACGCTGTCTCGGTGACTTCAGTCTTTTTTGGCGTCCCCTCCCGTCGTCGCTGTCGCCGTCGACGACGGCACCCGCATCACGAAAATCGCCGATATCGGCGTCACAACAAAGGCTCACCTTGGAAACTTAAGTAGCCCTTGCGGTATAATGCGCTGCGTGCGTTATTATGGGTGTATAAGCTGGTTCCGGTATTCCTGTGATATATTTTTTTTACTGCTGTATTGTCTTTTATCTTTTGTCTTTTAATCTTTTACCCTTTTTTGTTCGTTTGTTACGGTATGGTTGGAACAATCTTAGTTGGAGCGTTCATTGGATTCGCTTAAAAAGATAGGGTTTTAGATATATCCTTTTGTTTGAAACAATATTAATTTAAAAATCGATTTATAGTTGAAGTTTTTCTTAGACCGCGCATGAGACAGAATCGGATAATGCTTCGGTTTTCCAGAAAAAAATGATAATATCTAAGGTGAAAATTAAATTTTTCGCTTTTTTGTCATTTATGGAAATTATAAAATGTAATAAACGTATGAAAATGTAAAAAAAGGCAAGAAAACGCAAAACAAAGTCGGAGAAACCGTGTGTAACCATGTAAGAAAATTGTTTTGTACGCTTTATATTGTTTTCATACATTTTTGTACGTTACCTTATTTTTTCTTACGTCTTTTACGTTTTCTTACTTCAGATAACGTTTCGACACTAAACATTTCAATCACTAATTTGTATATGTGAATTGGTTTGTGTATGCCTCGTTACCTATCGGTAAAAAATTCATGCAATATTTTTCTTTTTGAAACTAGCAAAACATAATAAACCGCATGAAAATATAATAAAACATAAAAATACGTATAATAACGCAAAGAAATGTTAAAATGACCGAAACCCAATGTTTGTTACGGTTTGTTACTTTTATTTACGGTTTTTTCTCGTTTTCTTCCGTTTCATTGCTTTTTTCATTTTCACTATAGGATTGTTACTCAATCTCTCAGAATCTTCTAACTTTAACGATTCTCTTTGTCTTGATTTAGAGAAAAACATAGGCTACATACTAATTATAGATAATGCTTCGGTTTTGCTAAAGTTTTATTAGAGTATCGCTATAGTTTTATTAACATCGGTACATCAACAGCAATTGTTGCATGGTACGGTAACAAACAAACATACAGACTAATATTCACATTTTCATAGATGAGTTATGTCTCCCAATGATACTTCATATATCATACTTACCGGAGAAGCATCTTGCACTGCTAGATGGCTAAATTACCGATTATAAATTTTATTTTCTGTAAATAATAGGTATCTGTTGGATATGAAATAACGTTTTATAAAAAATTTAACAATAAAATTGATTATAAACATCTTTAATCGTTATAACGAATTCGATAAACCAACTTTCTTTTAAGGTCGAAAAATACAATTATTTTTCTTTCATAAAATATTAATCGCATCCACGGGAAAAATTCGTAAGTACCCTTAAGCAAACGTGTATTACTTTTTGAAATTAAAAAACAAAAAAGAATAAATTGGGTAGAAGAGGAAGGAGAAGTGGATAATGAACTAAATAGAGAAATAATAGCGTGATACGTTAAGCAAGCACTAGGAAAAGTGAAAAACAATAAGGCGCCGGGGGAGGATGGTTGTAGACTTTCTAAAAGAGCTACCTGTAAATTGGATAGTAGAACTAACGGTAATACTTAAAGAAATTTTTGAAAAGAGGGAATTACTGAAAGGGTGGGAAGTGACAAGAATTTATCCAATATTTAAAGTGGGAAACGAAGATGAGGTAACAAATTATAGAGGGGTTTCATTACTCGATGTGGGGTATAAACTTCTAACTAACATTAAGTTAATTACAATTAGAGAAACGCTAGAAAATAATAAGATACTTCAAGAAAGTCAAACAGGATTCAGAGGAGAAAGTTGTACTAGAGATCATATATTTGTACTAAACAGAATTATTGGAAACAAATTAAAAAGTAAAGAAGGGAAATTGTATGCAGCACTAATAGACTTTTAAACAGCGTTTGATACTGTCAGCAGGGAAATTTTATTCAAAAAGATAGTAGAAAAGGGAATCAAAGGAAAAATGTTAAAAACGATAAAAAGTATTTACAAAGAAACAAAAAATTAAATAACAGATAGTTTTAAAACAAGTAGGGGGTGACAGAAGGCTGCCCGTTAAGCCCAATATTATATAGCTTATATATTGAAGACTTAGAAGAACAATAGGAAAGAAAAAATGAAGAGGGCACGGTAATCGGTGGAATTAAAATATTTTGTCTAAAATTTGCGGATGATGTGGTAGTAAAAGCAGATATTATAAACGGAAAGGACTGCAAAGCATGCCAAACGATTTATGTATATGTAAATACGAAAAAAATTAAGGCAATTATTTTTAAAAATGGAGGAAAAATAGAAATGAGGATAAATGGTATTACAAAGGGCTTCTATATATAATCCCTTCGTAATATCATTACCAATTAGATATTGTCAAGGAATACAAATATCTAGGATTTTGGCTAACATCATCAAACTCACATGGATTACATATCAGGAAAATGGCAGAAAGAACTCACAAAGCTCTAAAATTTGCGGATGATGTGGTAGTAAAAGCAGATATTATACACGGAAAGGACTGCAAAGCATGCCAAACGATTTATGTATATGTAAATACGATAAAATTAAGGCAATTATTTTTAAAAATGGACGAAAAATAGAAATGAGGATAAATGGTATTACAAAGGGCTTCTATATATAATCCCTTCGTAATATCATTACCAATTAGAAATTGTCAAGGAATACAAATATCTAGGATTTTGGCTAACATCATCAAACTCACATGAATTACATATCAGGAAAATGGCAGAAAAAACTCACAAAGCTCTAAAATTTGCGGATGATGTGGTAGTAAAAGCAGATATTATACACGGAAAGGACTGCAAAGCATGCCAAACGATTTATGTATATGTAAATACGAAAAAAATTAAGGCAATTATTTTTAAAAATGGAGGAAAAATAGAAACGAGGATAAATGGTATTACAAAAGGCTTCTATATATAATCCCTTCGTAATATCATTACCAATTAGAAATTGTCAAGGAATACAAATATCTAGGATTTTGGCTAACATCATCAAACTCACATGGATTACATATCAGGAAAATGGCAGAAAGAACTCACAAAGCTATAAATACAGTTTGGGGTATTTATAAACGGGCAAAAGTAGAAAATTGAAGTAGAAGATTATATCTATTGGATACAATTCTAAAATCAGGTTGCCTATATGGTTCAGAGGTATGCGGGTGGAGTAGAAAGGAAGAAATAGAAAGAGTGCAGAATAGGTATGTCAAGATGGCATTAGGATTAAGCAAAAATACTCCTAGTTATATTTGGAAAATGGAGGCGGGAAGAAAGCGAGCGAGTACATACTTGATTAACGTACTTAAAATGGAAAAAGATAGGCTGCCTTATATCTGTTTAAGGGAAAAGCTGAGAGATATATGGAACGGAAATCCAACAAAATGGAGGAAGAAACTTCTTAAGTCATTTCTGTGGCTTCCCGGAATAACCACTTAAGTCGATTTTTTTTAAAATTGGGTTTTTAGCGATTTTGGTACCTACGTATGGTGTACTTTCAGATAAAATGTCAAAGTTGCAAAAGTTCATCTAATACTTTCTTTTTTTTTCATAATGTATGCTTTTCTTTTGCATAGGCTGAAATGGCAATTTAAAAATTAAAACCTCAATATCTCGAAAACACGAAAAATGGACTTAAGTGGTTATTCCGGGAAGCCACAGATTTAAAGAGGTAGGTGATGGAACAGGGTTAAATATGGTATATGAAAACAAAAACTTGCAAAGAATAAAGACAATATTAGAAAGAGGTTTAAAAATCAAAACGAAATAAGAAATACAGGTAAACTGGAGTAAGATAGAAAATTCTAGATACTCTGAGAATTACAAAGAGTGGAAGAAAAACATAGGAAAAAGAATTATTGGTAGATTAGGAAATGCAGTGGTTTTGTTAAAAAACAATGGGCAAGAATGAGATGTGGAAATGTGGGAAGAACAGGAAATAAAGGCCACAAAGACATAAGTTGCAGTTTATGTGGGGAAGAGCCAGAAAGGTTTGAACATATCTGGACGTGTAGTGTAGCTAGGAAGGTTAAATATAGACAGAATGGGTTCAAGAAGAGTATAATACAAAATTACAAGACGGCGAATCAGAGGTAAAAGAAAGGTTAAATGAATTAATGATAGGAGAGCCGGTTGAAGAGATATGCTATTATGCTAAAGATTTTGAGAAAATAGCCAAGTCGAGAATTGAAGCAAAGAAATGGGTTAGCTATCAAGTAGATTACTAAAACTAGGGAAATTGATGTGATAAAGAAAGTATACAAAATACATTAATGTAGAATTTAAAAAATGATGTAAATAATAAAATGTAAATAATTAAAACAAATAGAATGTAAGAAAAAATATAAAGTGAATCGAGTGTTTTATATGTCAAGATGGGAGAAATGTTAAAATATATAAAAACTATACATGACAAATAAAGTATTATTATTATAGTATCTGTTGATCTTGTTATTTAATCACCACTTTAAGTTAACTTGAGTATAGCACAATTATGTGCCTGATAACAAATTTTTTCATTAATAGGCAATATCAACCATTGGAACAGCATAATATTGCTTTTCTTTTTTATCAGTTCGTAAAGTATTCATTTTTAACATAAAATTATTACTTTATACATACGTATCATATTATAAAATATTTACCAATTGTGATATAAATTTTGAGTAAGAAATAAATGAGATATAAAGCATAAAAATTTGGTTTTTACATCAGGTACTTTTATTTTTTGTGAAAATCAGAAACAATATCTATAATTCCTATGTGGTCTACGTATAAATCTCTCATTCACTGAAAAATAGACTTACTTAAAATTAACGATTGACTAAAATATTTATGCGATCAAAGCCGTAAGTTACAACTAAGTAGTGATATATATTAATCAATATCTGAGAAAAAAAGTCTTTAAATAATTTCCTAATAAAATAAAATTTAGAACTTGAAAGTAAATAGTGGTATTCTCTTAAAACGTATACTCATTAATTTTATTCTACACCTTAAAAAAATTACTGTGATAGTAAAATAATATTTACAAATAATTATCAATATGTACTGGTCTCAACTGTTCGTCTTTATCTTTTCTGTCAATACATTTAGTAACTGAATGAATATATAGATTACAAAATAGTGCTTTATTCATAGTAGTAAAGTTCAGACGCTTCCATCTAAAATTCTAGAATTATCGAACTTGCAGATCTCTATACACCGTACATAAATTGTTGAATAACGATAATATAATCCTGTTAAGTCATACAAAAAGGAATATTGCACTGAAACTACTATCATTCTATAAATTATCAAGTGTAGGAATAAATATTGATCAATGCATTGTTGTGAACTTACCATTATTGAATTTTCTTTAATCTTTCGATTCATGTTCAAAGTACGAACAACTATCAAAATTGAAATGTACACAAACTGTTTATAATTCAAACGAAAGAATATGATAGTTAACTGCATATTTGCAAATTTAAGATATATATCACAAGATACATATCCGATGAAAATTGTGTTTTATTTTGATTTTTTTTTATAAGACAACAATGTTTTTTATCGTATCCAAAAATTAATTTTAAGATTTAACACGTTTATGATAGTGAATGATAAATGATTTTAATTCTGCCGATTAAGTTTTTTAAAAGTACAAGAATATTGTAAAATCAAACGTGTTGAATCTGTGATACAAGTGATTAATTAATTAAAGAGAATATTAAAATTGATATACATAAGATTAAATAAATTAAATATTTAGAGCCTTTCGGAATACAAGAAGATTCAGGTGATTATAGAGAATTTTATAAAGACGAAACAAAAAGTTAAAGACTTGAGTTTGTTCGTTCAGTTGGAAGAATCCTTTGACAAATGAAACAAGTACGTGAACGTGAATAAGAAAACTGGCACCTAAGTATACACCTTTAAATCAATAAAAATATTTTTAAGTATTTTTAACCCTCGCCCGATAGTTATTACTCGAATCATGTGTAAATTTAAATAATTCTAAAAATTGAATACTGAGTCTCTGCAAAACCTAACACTGTCAAGCAAGGGTTAATATAATTTTATAATTTTACTTTTCAATGTTATTTTTAAAGTATAGCTTATATATTTGTGGGAAAAGAAAAAAATGTTTTATGTAAAAGTACACTTAAGGAAGTAAAAAAGTTTTGATTAAGAATATAATTTATTGTTTAGCTGTTATTGATAACAAATACTTTTTTATTTGAAGTAGATTTTACAAAGTCTTAATAACAATTTGTCATTGGATTTTCAAGTTAGAAGATCTGTTTGAATTTATACACATCGGAAAACGCATCCGTTCGCTATCGAACTTCGATATGTTAATGCATAATCGAGAACGCGACGTCTCAAAGTTTACAATAGGTTTAATTAAAGAAGCTCAAACCCAAATGGTAACGATAATAAAGTGACAATTCAATGCGCCGGCCTCGAATGGCAATCACGTTGATGCGCATGTGATCTCTCGCGCTGCTGGCACTTTTTTCTCGTTATTTATCAACATACAAACTTTAGAGCCGAACGTCTGTCACATCGTTTTTAAATATATAATATATATAGTAAAACGAGGAAGCGCGTCGCGAGACTGTTCTCGATAATTAATAGGTGTAACTCAATTCTGACGTTCGCGCACTTGGCTGCGGTACGCATGTACCGCTCGCGCATTGCGCAAAGTTTCTTTTTTTACAAGATACGATTGAGAAGCTCTGTGTGTACTGTACAATATTAAGTATTAAATACACTGCATATCTAAAATAAACATTTTCATCTTCTTAAATCTTACAAAAGAAATACCGCATAAAAATACTTTGTTTAGAGTTTTCGTTGTTTAGTATCGATGACCATCAATTGAAAACCAAATCTTTGTAGTTTTGCAGCATATAATAGTTGGTAACTCGGCAACAAGTTGTCGTTCGTACGACAGTAGTTCTGTCGGCTCTCTCGTAGTTCGCTTTTACGATTTCGTAATACCTTCCATCGCTAAAACAAAAGTTTGAAAAAATTAGAAGTTGTTATAAGATTTTTTATAGTAATTAATTTTTCGCCAACAAAACCATAATATAATAATAATAATAGTCATAATAATATTCATGCGAATTAATATGCGTGCGTGTACGTGTGTAGCAACATGCATCAAAACGATTTTCGATTGGTCAACGCTTTTTAGAAATATAATGATTTCTCGATTTTACCAAGAATTGTAAAATACTTGGAGTATTCAGCTTTAGGATGCATTTATAGTATTAGACCATATCACCCAGGTTGGGTTTTATTATACGTGTTTTGGGGGTTCCGTACGGTATGACGTATGGTACAGGTATATGTCGACGTCTCTTACGAAGACTTAGCACATTCCAGATTTTTTGAAAAATACTAGTTTTTGTCAAGAATGATCTATAAAAATTAGCAATTTTAAAAACTTTAGACAATAACTATAATTTTCTTAGAGGATCTAAGAAAGTGTTAGTATTAATAAGAAAATCTAAAAAGTGCTAGTACTTTATAAGAGACCTCTGAAAAGAACTAGGTGTTTTGAGAAAACTAAAATGTGCTAGTCATTGTAAGGAACGTCGACGTATCCAACCCTGCATATCACATATATTTAAATTTTGAAATAACCAAGAAAATTTGAAAATGCTAAGTGCTAATGCATCAAAAATGTTATTTAAACAAATCCTATTATATGATAATTTTTTTAAAGAAAAGTATATTTATTTCATTTTAAAGTTTACCTTAGTGCTAAGCATCTCATCTTAATGCACTTGACTCTTAAAATGTCGATAGCTTTTTGGCTTTTGTCGGAGAATCTTAAATTCTCTGGATCCCAACGTAATTCCAAGCGCTCCAGGTTCGGACAATTGTTCGCTATTCCGTCCATTAGCTGATCAACATGGATATTTACGCCGAGCCTTTCTTGTGTCCCCATGACTACAATTCTGTAAAATATTAAAAGAGATTAATTAACTTTTTTTGGAATTTGTTTAAAGTTTATAAAAATGTAACTTCATAAAACTAACGCTTTGAATTACAGTACAGTGTTTATACCTATATATGACGTTAAAACTATCTAATCAACTTTGTTTGCATGTTTGTAATCCTCCAATGAGGTTACAATTTTATGGTTTTTGAAATTGATTTCTGATAATTTATCAATTAATTCTTAGTTTTCACATGCTGCATAGCATACATAACGCGTAAAAATTTGTTTCAATTTAAAAAAAGAGATGTTTTTGTTACAACTACTGTCTGTAATACGAAAAAGTCTAAAATGCGTGTACCTAACGCTGCCACCCAATATTTAAATAATTCTTTTTTTTTATCTACTAGATATATCTGGTATATAAATATTACTTATTAAACTATTTTTTATTGCGTAAATCGCTCTAATATAAAAATAATAGTCTTTATTATTTCGCACTATTTTCATGTTTACTCTGAATACAGACATAATTTTAAACGTTTATGTAGCCTCGAATTTTGTAAATATTTTAAAATTTTTATGAAATTTAAGGATGTTACCTTTGTTTGTTCATTATACTAATAACATTTACGGATTGCTTATATTTTTTTCCGCGTATTTTATGATGAAGTTAATATTTTATTTATAATAAAATAGATTTGGATGTCAGTAGTTGGGTACGGTGTCAGTAGTACGAACATCCACCCTATAACCAAATGAAAAGTTCTGCGGTATACCGAATCCCTTCTGATAACGAGTGGTCCAGGTTGTGACAACTAAAGCTTAATTTTTAATATTTAATTATGCCTACTAAACTATAATAACTTATTGTTCGCAACTTATTAGTCTCAATTCATTTTTTAGCATTTTTCTTTATTTTACGTTTTTTATTAGTAACTTCGAAATTGATGACATCTAATAAGATTTTGATTGATTTAACTATTGATGTAATTATAATAATTTACTATGAAATGGTAATGGTACGGTTAAGTAACTTTAGTTACTATTTAATGTGTCATGAACATTGAAACAATTATGTAGCGTTTGATAAATTTTTACAGCCGAACTATTCCGCTATGATTCTGAAGGTCCAATTATGAAATATGAAAATGAATTTTTAATTGTTCAAGATATATAGAACTACTATAGAAAGTATGGATTTTATAAATTATCATGTAGATCATACATTATTGTGTTATTTATAGTTTCAGCCCAGAACTTTTATTTATTTAACTGTTCATTTATTTTTTAATTAAACTTCTGGTTATAAAATGCTCATCATAATGTAAGAAGCAGTTAATTATTTTAACAAACTTAAAAAATATAAAATAATTCTACATCTGAAATTTCTTGAAATTTTCTTTAATTTAATTTTCTTTACTGTAATTTTGGATAGCAAAGAACACAAAAAATGTTAGAAATAAAGATATATAAGAATAATTCCATCAAATTAATTTTATTACAATCGAAATAGCGCTATAAATAAACAAATCTTGAAAAATAAATAAATGAGGAACAATTGTTGATCGTTACGAGTTAAAACTGCTTTATTTGTCGACGTTTCGAACATATATTTTCCATCCCTTTTCCAAACAATAATAGATAAAGATAATTACATGTGGAACGACAAATATACAAATATGACAAGTATTAATATTAACACTCTCAATATTTAGTAACACACTATTTAGTTCAGTATTAATCATGCGTATATTTTTGAATTACGACATGTGATTTTCTATATTTGTTATTACCTAGAAAAGAGACGGAAAACATACGTCCAAAAAGTTGGAAAAAAATGCAACTTTAACTCGTAGTGATCAATAATTGTTCTTCATTTATTTAAATATGAACAACGAGTTATAGAACCATGTTCACTAGTATAATCTTAGAATATGGCATTTTGTACAAACAATGTAATTACTCAAAAACCATTAAAAATATGTATATGTATGTATTATTTATGAGGTTTCTAAAGTCAAATCTTATATTAGTCTTATTAGTCTTTCGTATATTTATCAAAATTAGAGATAGGTTTTTTTAAAGTTTAGTCATCTATGTAATATCTGACATTTAAAATTTTCAATATCTGGCATTAGCTATAATAAAGATGAAGTACAGATTAAGAGTCCGGGAATCTCCCGAATTAAATTTTTGGGTATGTTTTATTATCACAAAATGTGAGATACGTGTCAACATTTTTCGGAAGGGCCTTGTTCCGAAGATACCAACTGAATATACTATACTTTAAATATGCATTATTTTAGTGAAACATACTGTACTTCTAAGTTTTGATCATAGCTTGCAAAATTCTTTTTTACGCTAGAAAAAAGGCCCGAAAAAATACATATGCAGATGGAAAGATATTTAATTTAAGCTTTGCTTCGTATAAAAATATGATTTTGTTCTAATTTTATGACAGATTGAATATGCAAAAGAAAAATACCTAAATAGTCTTTAAACTCTATTAATATTAATCTAAATAATCTAAATTTTTAAAGCTTCACCAATGTGTCCCTTTTTAACGTTCCAGTCAAACATTTATCGTTTTTAAAATCTTACTAAATACTTTCAAAATTGATTTCTTGATTTTTGAATCATTTTATAATAATAAATTAAAGATAATACTTTATTTTAAAACAGCATTAGGAACAGCTGCTGTGCCAGTTATCAGCGACTACAAAATCCTACATACAAAATTTGAAAAATTTTGTTTATTAGAAAATTGTAAGACTTAAAGAATTAAAAGAAGTCTTACTGTATCCGACATATATCGATGCTCCGTACGAAGACTAGCACAACTCAGAATTCTCAAAAAACAACAGTTTTAATCAAAATCCTCCTACGAAACTAGGAGTTTTCAGGTTCTCAGACAAAAACTATCACCTTTTCAAAGGTTCTGAGAAAATATTAGTATTTATTAGAGGATCTAAAAAGTGCTAGTTTTATAAGAGGTCTTGAAAAAGAACTAGCTGTTTTTGAGAATTCTGAGCTGTGCTAGTCTTTATACGGAGCGTCGATATATACTTCAAGATATGTAGTATAAAATTATCAGTTTGACAAATCAAATTCTGCCAATCATATACAGTGTAAAGTATTAATAGAAATTGTCTATTGATATAAGTTAACAAGCACTTGCACCTTATTTTGAATAAATCTTTGTTATGCAACTACTGTACATATGCAGTTTTGTGTAAATTGATCGTCATTTGTATATCAATTTCACTGCAAAGGCATCAACTACCAAAAGTATCAACAATTTACATGCGATTTTTTCTTTCAAATTGATTAAACTGAGAGCTACACTCGTACTTAGCATTTGTCAAAATCGGCAGAACGCTTTGCCAGAGTTGATCGGTGATGTGGGGCATGCCGGACAGGGCTATGCCCCAGAGCTGATGGCCGTGCCGCGATAGGAACTTGTGCAGCGCGTCGTCGGTGAGATTGTCCGAACTGTCGAGGTCGAGGGCTATGAGATTGCGCGGATTGCCCATCTCCATCCAGGCCTTGAGGACGCTGTCGTTGAAACCGTTGAGCTGGCCGGCACTGAGGAAGCGCAGACCTGGAATTCGGCTGAGCATGTCAATAAGGCACTCGGTCGATAAGTCGGTCCCCGTCACGTCCAACTCCTGCACACTGGACTTCTCCCACTCGACCTGCATCACGTACTCGCTGTGAAGGTCTGAAAACCAATGACACACACTTATATTCAAATGTCTGACTGCGAAGTACCTGGTTGTACACGTACGGGCAGGACGTAATAATTGCTTGGACGACGTTGTTGTTGGGCTGAGCCCTTGGTAAATCGGATAAGAGTGCGATCATCTCATGAATTGCAAAATGTTACCTTGATTCGTTAACGAGAAGGGGGAGAGCTATGAAACTGATTATGGATTATTTTATGAAACGAGGATTTACATGGACTTGAGCTACAGTTTGCAATGCATTAATCTATGAAAAGTTTCTATACTTTCCCACTGAATATACTTCAAAATAAAATTTAAAAAGTTTGCTGTTCTAATTTAATTTTGTTTAGTTTTATTAATACTCATAATAAATTATATTCAAATAAAGAGGAGGATGCCCATGGCAGCCTCCCCGGTTGAACCTGTGAAACCAGCACCATTATATAGAGCTCGTATAAACACGATTAAAAAGAAATTTATCCTTAGAGTGCAGAGAAAATTATAAAAGATGATATCTATGAATATTCCCCATTTAACGCAATGTATTATGTCTAACCATACTCGGGCTCTTGTACTTATTTTCGCGATGTATTCTTCGATCGCCTTTTTCTCAACTTTTCCTGTGCGTAAGTTCTTAATTTCTTTTTATTTACATTTCGATGAGCTGAAAAATGATATAGGTTTTGTACGTTCTACCTTAAAAGGTTAAATGCTATAAATACATGAGCATACTCCTTTGTACACCGTAATTACTTCGTATCGAGCATTATTATTTATTTTAGTACGAACATCCGGTTATCTTGACCCCGTGGATTATTATTATATTAGTAATAATTTACTATCATGTGAAAATAATGAACATTTTTCTACAATACAATTACAAAAGATTGTATATATAAAGTATCATTTGTATAGCTTATAATAATTGCAGTTGTAAAGCAATTACTGATCCTAAAGTTCAAAAAGAAAATGTTAAAATATTTTTTTACGGATAATGGTACCACTAAATTCGATACGTTCTCATAAAAACGTCAGTAAACAGAATACAAAACTAACTAGTAGAGTGTCTCACCTCCTCATTGAATTTGTATAAGACTTTGAGACATGTTTCTGGTACCTAAAAATGAAACTAAGTACCGGTAGTTTGGTCCCATCGGTCCTTGTTCAACAGATATAGCATGTTTCATTAGCATTAATAGGATATATCTATTATATATATATACTACATTGACCCATGCTCTTTTTAAAAAGTTGAAAACTGTTCTTGCAATTAGCATTTATTTTAAAAAGTTTGGGGTAAAAAATGAATTTTTTCAATAAATAGCTGCCATTTTGCAAAAAAGAGTAGTTTCAAAAATAGATGGGTACTTCATTAGGTTTTATGGTAGAGATAAAGTTCATTTTTTTGCTTCTTCGAAAGGAAACTTTGAATTTGTTTTGCTCTACGATGACCACTGGCCTAGCAATATATATATATATATATGATATTTTTAACATTTTATACGAGAACTAGACTTCATTTCTAGATAGTAGACGACATTTTTCAAAGCCTTATTAAAATCTGTGACCCGGAGGTCAGGCACTATCCCTGCAAGTGATTGTAAAATAAAGTAGTAGCTACTGAACTTAGTAAAAGAACTTAAAATGCACATAGTGAAATATAAATAAGTGTTCTTACTCGTTCCTTGCATAAGAAGACACCTGAGTCGCCTACTTCTCTGGAACAGTGTTTTCATGGTGGACCCTGTGACTTTGGCGCAAAAGTTTACGGCCAGACATTCGAGCTGTATGCAGTTCGACGAGAACGCCTCGATGTGCGAGTCATCGACGAAGTTGATCCCGTACAAGTTGATCACCCTAAGATTAGGAGTTGCAGACTTTAGCTTGTGAACGTTTATCACCTCGTAGATCTCTTCCTCTTCCTCCTCGACCTTCTCGTAAGTTCCTGAAAGCGCGTCGAGTCAATGCCTCTCACCGATAACCGCGAGTGGACAAAAACTGAGAAAAAAAATTATTTGAAATTAGAAAATTGGAGTTCACTTGGTCCGTTAATACTTTCTTTTTGTTGCATTTGAATAAGTCTTCTACATTCAGTACAAATTTTATTTTGTGTCAATTTAACAGGTATTTGAAATGATGTTACTTTGCTTTATAAAATAAGGATTAAATACATAATAAATAGCATTCCAAAAAAGATACATTTAGCCGAATTCAATAGTAATACGTTACTAGGATGTTTTTTCACTAATTAGTATCAAATCATTTATTCACGTGCAATACAAGTTATATATATATATATAAAAATGTTATAACATTTCGACTATACTTTACGAAGATTTATTCAAAGTGAACAAGAAAATAGGGTCAACCAAATCTTAAATTTCTAATTTCAAAGGAATTTTTTTTCTCCACTCGCCAATTTTGCCAATCTCAACGAACCTATGAGGTGGAGAATCTCGAGGCCATTGATGAAGTTGTAAATTTTGCGCATGAAGCCCTCCATGAAGATGACCTCCGACAGGCAGATGCACATGTACTTCAGCTTTGTGGGAAAGGCCTGCATCTCCGAGAAATCATGGAGCTGCATGGCCGTGGAGAAGTCGAGAAGCATATGCGTTAAGTTCGGGCATTTATTAGATAGCTCGTGAAGGACTGTGTGAGTGATCAGCTCGATTGGCAGTTCAATGTAGCGCAGGGACGACCCAAATCTAACACTGTTGCAACAACATATTATTTGAATGTATCATTGTATACAATGATATGTTACATTAGTTTGGTTAATGAAACTCGAGCTTTTTACAATTTAACTTTATTCTTATGATGGTATTTTATTCACACTGCTATTTATGTTTAATAATAAAATCAATACGACAATAAATATTCTAGTTAGTTATTTGGGAACATAATTGGTTAACAACATCGAACATTTATTTACATAACACGAAAAAATACATTGTTTCATTGTTTTAAAATTGTTGTCCAAATATTCATTAAATCATTCAAAATTGGTACAACAGCATTTTCATAATTGATTGTTAAAAGAAAGTGTAATTAAAAAAAAATGTTGATATTTTTATTAATTTGAATTTTTTTTATTTCTTATCAATTTAATCAATGGTATATTGTCAGACTTCTGGAATGGATTATTATCTTATATATATTATGTAAAAAAACATTCATCTGATAAAGTTTCTGATTTACCTTATTAACTGAAGAAGATTTTCAAGGGAGCCAACATGAAGGCCACTAATCTCTGGTCTCAGCGAAACGTGTGACCATAGCTTCGTGTCATAAGCCATCTGACGCCATCGTTTGCAAACCCTGGCCATTCGACATATTTCACGATGGGATAGGTAGTTGAATACATTTAAAATAACTTTGTCCGGTAACTTCTCTATCGTCTGCAAAAATACAAATGCATTAATGAACGAAAATCACAAATTTTGGAAAGATATGTAGTGGACAATGGCCTCGAATGTCGGAAGATGATCTACACGATTGATTGATCGATGACAATGAGTGATCATGGACTTACAGTGCTCGCAAATCGACTTTTTATGACACCACCCTCGCAGACGTACATCTGCGATGTCTCGACCGCGATTTGACCCCAAACGTCCAAACCTTCCATTTTTCACAATTTTCACAAATTTCGTTTTCGGTAAAATAAAATGGCCGAACACTGGTTTCTCATTCACTAACGGGTGAGCTACGTCGTTTTTACGAAAACAGCAATAATTAACACTAGAAATTACAACTGAATTTTGATTGTTTGTGGAGAAAAAGTGCACTGAAGTTTTGTATATCGCTGTCGCGAATTTCGAAGCAAAGTCACGATATTCATCGGTGTTTAATCTAATCGCGCATGCGCAGCTAGACTAAATATACACTCCGAGACTCGGTTCAGACTTAAATTTAAACATGCACCGGTGCAATGCGTCCGTCTGGTCTGGCCATAAATTAAAGAAAATTCCATATCCAGAATAAGTTTAAAAGTGACAGTGATTGACAGGAAAATTTGTGTTTTGCTTTTTAGACTAATAACCATTTCAGCGAAAAAATTATTTTTAATTATGAATCTTTTATAGAAATGTTGAAATGGCAAAAAAATATGTTATTGTCCCTGGTATTTATCCTTGTTCACTTATTAAACTCAACCTTCAAATATAGGAAAAAAAAATCGATTAAATGATTCTTGTATTTCATTCGAACATTAGATTTGCATTATTCAGCGAATTCTATTGGGCGTTGCCAAAAAGCACCGAGTGCCAGACAAATTTTTGGCCGCGTTTTGGTAGATATAATTTATTAACATCTTTTAATCATCATGTGGGAGATTCCAAATAAATATTCTCAACTTTCTACAATTACTCAAGTTTCAATAAGTTTTTATGGTAATGGAATGTCTTTATGAAGATGTTCAACAAAATGATAAAATGACATTATTTTTCTATACGATAGATGCTATGTAGTCTTAAAAATTGTACATATATAAGCAAAAGTATGTAAAATAATTTTTTCCTAAGAACTATCTTTTATAACTTACAATATTGATTTTAATATCTGTACAATAATCAAACTTTTGTTTAACTAGATGTATAATGATGACTAATAAGTAGTGGTTAAATTATAAAATCAATAAAGTGACAGTTTTATTTTGTAATTCATTAAACATAAGCAATACTAGAAATTAACAATTAAAAAAAATGAAAAAATTCAAGAAAATGTGACATGTATAACAATAAGTAAGCATTAGATATTATAGAATTTATCACCTATTACTGAATGATAATGTAAATTTGTAGAATAGATAATATAATGGGTTTAATTTTCTTCTTGACAAATATGCAATCGCAGTATTATTGTCAATTTTATATAGCATCAAATTTACGACAATTAATCTACATTTTTAGATTGTGAATTATTTATTTATAAATGCATATAATCTAAAAAAAATTGAAATAGTTTTTAAAAGAAATATGAAACCTTTAGTACAAAATTTTTATAGTATAGCACCGAAAATATTACTTAGACAGCAACAATAAATATTGAGATATTATAAGTCATACGCTTACTATGTACGCACAGTATTTTTTATAACCCATTCCTTCGAAAATTTATTAAAAATAATTGATTAAAATGTAACGTTTAGGTACATCAAAATTAATAGACATATTAAAAGAAATATATGTTATTAAAAATTATGCTTTAATGATGCCATTTTCAATATTATAATGGAGTGTATAGGCTTTGAATAAAAGAAGCAAGACGTACATAATACTACTTAATTGACAAATAATTCTTATCGCGTAATATAAATAAACAGAGGTTTCTTAGTTCTATATGCGACACATTGAATAGTGTGAAAATGTTTTGATTATAGTAAAATGTTTTTAGAATTTCTACGTTGTGATATTTCATGATGCAATTCGTAAATGACTCGTATTTCTGAATTCTCATTGAAAGGTTAAATTGTTTTAATCTCTCTTCTTAATTTATATCTCATTGGGAAACGTTTTATTACTTTAATTGTTATTAATTAAACGTAGCTTAATATATTTACATTAATAACAAAACTCGGAAGTAAAATGATTCTAAGTATAGATTATTCTAAGGTAAAGGTCGCAATATTGTTTAGCGTTCGTGCATGTGTTGCAATATGAATCAAAATACGACATAAGATTTAATTTTTTATTACTTTTTAAGGTGGACCGTACTCTCACATATAAACATTATAATTATAAATTTATCTCGTATTAAATATTCATATAAATCAATCATAATAATTAATAGAATTTCATTTTATCCATATTATAATAATAAATTTATTTGCAAAAGGCTTGTTGAGAATGACAATAAATATAACTTCACATCTGTATTATCTTATCAATGATAACTCTGCATTTTTTATTGAAATATAACAAGAAATTATATTATACTGACAAGGAAAGTATCATATCTTTGGAAAACAGATTTTGATAAGGCTTTGGGAAATGTTTTCTGGTACCTAGAAATGAAACCTACGACCTGTAGTTTGTGCCAATGGGCCCTTGTATTCAAAATCAGATATTTTACTTTGAATAGGTACACGTTATTTCAGTGAAAAATGGTACCTATTCCTGTGATTACAACTATGCATGTATCACCACTAGATGAAAAGATCCAAGTGATTATAAATGCAGAAAGAGCTTTATTTTAAACTTTGTTTCGTTTAAAAATATTACTTTGATCCAAAGTTAGTATTAATTGAAGACGGTGACAAAAAATGTATGAAAAATCAAAAAATTAAAAAAATTTTAATTTCCTTAAACATTTGCGTGTGTTTTGTTACCATCTTTAATTGTTAATAACTTTGAACCAGATTAATATTTTCAATCGACACATATCTTAAAATAATGCTCTATCCGGCTACTTTTATAATTATTTGGGTCATTTTTTCTAAAAGCGATACGTACAAAGGTAGTTATAATCACAAGAAGAGAGACTGTTTTTCACTAAAATAACGTGTATTCAAAGTAAAATATCTCATCTTGAATGCAAGGGCCCATTAGCACAAAATACAGCTCCCAGGCTTGATTTCTAGATCTCAGAAAACGTCTCCCAAAGCCTTATCAAAATCCATGTGAGTTATTAAAAACACTTTTTAAAAGTTTTACAAATTACTTACTGTCCGTGCCATGATTATAAACAGTTCTGTAATTTTCCTACAATTATTTTATTCATTTACAAAACCAGCTCAATGCTTTAAGTTTTACGAATATTTATTCGATACTGCTGCAATAAATCATTTTATAAGAATCAAATTGTCATTTAAAATCAATCATAATCATAATTATCATAAAAATTTTAGTCAATTATATTAATGTTACAATATTTATAGCATCGAACATAACAACAAAATCATTTTATACTAAGCTGCAAAATAAATATTATTGATAGAATTTAAAAAAGTTTTAATAATAAAATATTGTTTCATTACATCCAAAATTCTACAAATATTTTAGATTGCGATAACTTTTTCTTTCTTAATAAACATTATACTGTTTTATATTGAAATTATTACGAAAAATTTGAAACGTGATTTTATAAAATATATAACGAATATCTTTATTTATATCTACGGTGAATAATATTCATAGTTTGTTTTAGATAAATAATAATTGATGCTTGCAACATTAAATGCAATACATAGACTTAGAAGTAAGAGATTATATATATTTGCACATTTATATCATATTGTGAATAATTAATTGACAAAAATAAAAAATTGTATACAAAGTTTATTGTTTGTATTTGTACATTGATACCATATCGTATTTTCTATAAAATTGTCATATTTATAATATAATTTAATGTTTCTTTAATAATTTTTACTCTAAAATATAGTAATTTGTATAGAAAATTGAGTATAACCCTAATCATAGCTGGAAACAATAATTTTTACTACATAATTTTTTTCAATGTAGTGTACATGATAAAGTTGAAGTGAAATTTAAAATATAGAATTTGCCGAGGAATTTACGTTCACCAAATACTAAAATAGTCAAACAGCAAACCAATGCGTCAAGCGCCCGATGTGTATTAATAAGCATTATATTAACAGACAATTGATTTGTAATTTCAAGGTTCGAAAAACAGAAAATAAATAATAGCTTTTTAAAAAATAAGTTGATTAACATATATCCACAATTAAGTTTCGCTTTTCAAAGCTTTCTGTTACAATTTACTGTTTCGACTAGCAATAAATTCAAACACATGTTATAACAATAAATTATATTATTCAAGCAGTCCTTTTGCGCATTCAGCCATTTGGGTACGGAATGGGTATATAAATAATTATAGGCACAACTATATTTTTAACGATAGTATCCTCTCTCCATACCTAAAGAAAGCTGCAATACGTTTTAAAATTAATCAAAATGCCTCAACTGCACAAATAATATAGTCCAAAATTTGTAACTTCAGTAATTTCTACGCAAACATTCCAAAAATTCAGAAATCCTCACACTCCAGCTTCCCAACTCCATTAAAAGAAAAGCGTTAATGCGCCAGCAAAAAAAATCACACAGTAAGTCTCAACACCAATATCTCTCAACTACGGCGAAAAGCGCACAGATCTCGCTCCAAAATTCAAGCAAAGAGAAAAACACCGCGCCACACACTCGTCCGCCGAGATTAAAAGAAAGTCCCTCTCTTTTCACTCTCTCGGTCCGGCGCAATGCAACTTTACCGTGAGCTTCTTTTTCCGAATGCTACCGTGCAGATCGTCGCGCGATATCGCGCTGGTGGCTACGTGCTCGACGTTCAATTGATTCCACACGTTCATCTCTCAGCCTGTCAGACGGGCGCAGCTCCGCCGCCGCCGCTACTGCGCTCTTCCAATACAGCCTCGCACGACACTATTATCCGATCAATCAAAGAAAAACAAAAAAAAAACAAGCAAAAGGGAATCTGGCGGGGATGAACGCGCACACCTGCGGCTCGCGCGCTCCTGTCCGCTAATATATATATTACGCAACGATCGGCCTGTGCAGCATCCGATCCGCGAGGTCCGTGCGATGACGACGACTCGGCGCGCGAGCTCTGCCTCTCTTTTCCGTGCTCTTTGACCGATTGCCTGGGACTCCAAGCAGCCGCAGCGGCAACCGCGCAGCGACTCACCCCCTCATGGCTATATAGCGCGCGAGTAGGTACAACCCCGACTCCCGAGCCGACTGAGTCAGTCTTTAATTAGTTATAAATAAAGGCTGCAGGCATGCGGCCAGAATGGGCCGAACCGCAGCCGTCGCCGCAGCCGCAGCCGCCGAAGTTTCTTAGCTCTGTAGCCGTATCGACAATGCCCCCCTAGAGAGCATATATATGCACCGAGGCATGCTCGTGCTGTCGCGGGAGCATATGTGCACGCGCATTTGCTTGCGCCGCGCCTTGCAATAAAGGGGAAAACAGCGCCTGCATTGTTCTCGCGGTGAGAGATTGTCGGCGTGTGCGTGAGTATATACGTGTATACGTGAGTCGCTCTTTATCTCTTTGCCCGGATTCTCACTTTTTTCTCCCTCTCTCTCTCTCTCTCTCTCTCGCCGCTGACTTTTCGCTTTAATATATTCCTTTTGCCGCGCGTGTCTGCTGCACACACTTCGCGGTGATGTGTCTCTCGCTTGGCGCGAGAGAGAGTAAGTGAGAGAGAGATAGAGAGAGAGAGAAAGAGAGAGAGAGAGTTGCTAGTAAAACGCGAAAGGTGCCATTGCCAAATGCTGCGGGCGCATTTTCGCGCTTTGTCGCGACAAGATTAACAAGTGTCGACGCCGCCGTCGCCCGCGGCGATTCGCGATTAATGAGATTAACGATAGCGGAACGAGCGGGGCTTTTTATCAATGAAATTTGGCGCTGAGGTTGTTTTTTTCTTCCTCGCTGGTGGGTGTCCAATCGTAACTGACAGCTTATTTATGTATATTTAGATTTTTATAAAGCCGAGCGTTTGTTTCGCTTGGGCTTTCGTTGGGAAGTCGAAGTTTGCGTGATTAATTGATTTATTGCACCTATTCTGAGAATAACATTCCTTGATGATTATAAGTTAATTATACCTATAATAAATTATATGGAAAACAATATTTTATATTTTAAATGAGAATTAAAATTGGTAAATTTTGTTTAGGGGGTAATGTAATTCCAGAGTATTGGAGACAAAAGGCGTACAAAATATATAATCAGTTCTTTAACATTTAGACTCATAAATAAAACATATTTTTATATACTTTTAGAGATGTAGAATAGAGTATACTAAGGCGATGCCATAGTTATGTGTCAACTTGATACATACATTATAGTAAACGAGAAAATTAATAAGCATCTTTGCACGATTGGTTTGAAGGGAGGCATCGCTGAATTTTCAGATTAGTGATATTTAAATGGCGTACTCAGAAAAAATAAAAAAAATCATTTTCCGCCATTTTGAACAATTTTGTTTGGTTATTGATTTTTAATTTTCGATCTATAACACGTCCAGCTAAATCCATAAGTAAAGTTGTTCGAAATCATCTCGAGAACTCGGAGAAAAATTTTCAGCTCAAAATATAAAAACCTGTGGAAATAGTTCAACTTTAGTACATCGCGGCGCGGGGCCGGATTGCGCTGGCGACCACGACGCACTAAAAATTAAACTATTTCCACAGGTTTTTATATTTTGAGCTGAAATTTTTTCTGCGGGTTCCCGAGATGATTTCGAACAACTTTACTTATGGATTTAGCTGGTCGTGCTATAAATCGAAAATTAAAAATCAATAACTGAAAAGAAAATTTCAAAATGGCGAAAAATGATTTTTTTCTAAGTGTACCATCGGATTTGTCATAAAAAATTAGGTTTATAAAATTTCTGCCTTTGACCATTTAAATATCACTAGGCTTAAAATTCAGCGGTGCCTCCTCTTAAAAGAAGTAAGACATATCGCGATGAAAAAAATTTTAGTTCGTAATTTTAGATACGTAATTTTTGCTAAAACGAGATTCATACTCTTATTCTTCTACATTTTATTATAGATAATTATTAAAAACTATCATCGTATCCAGGCGTCTGGATGTAATCAACTGTGAAGTTGTAGTTATCTAGAACATGAGACGATTACGCTGCGTATACTAAATCCTCGCACAGCTTCCTAATTTCAATTGAATATTTAGAATAAATAAAAAATTCACAGGGGCTTGAATTTTATTTCAGCGCAAATTATATATCAAACACTACATATGTAAATTTTGTTAGTACTGCTCATTACTTTTTCCAAATCAATTGTGCAATGGTTACGATAATTTTCACGTTTACTATACATATTGTTGTCTATATAATATATGGTATCGAGGTACCTTAACGTTATTTTACCCAAAAATATTTGAAAATCAAGTAATTTTTGAGGCTTTAAATTGGCTTAACCCGTTCAGGGTTTAATTTTGACAAAGCTTTTTAGATAAACATAGAAATATGTAGAAAATTAGTTTAAAGGTCTTTATTGTACGTATCCTAAGGAGTACGAATCATTTTGAACAATTTTTTTTACTAAATGGCAACGTAAGTGCAAATATGTTTTTCCAGAAGTAGTTCCAAGGCTTGCAGCATCATTAAATTTCCACCTGGACTAATCAATATTTTTATATCATCTTTGTATCATATACTCAGAGAAGCTTAGTAGTTTCTCAAAATATTGTTTTGTTTTTTAATAAATGGCAAATATTTGATAAAAAAATTTCTTTTTTATCTATAACTTTTCTTGAACACTTGTTTATAACAAAAGATTTTAACCAATAGACAAACCCCTACGTACATCAATAAGGAATATAGTTTTCAAGTTACTGTTTAAATTTTAATTGAATCAAATAAAATGTAGTTGAATGAATCTGCAAGCTAATTTGAGAAATGTCATTCCGAGAGAAACGCGTTTAAAGTTTTCAGTAACATTATTTAATATTCAACTATTTTATCTATCATTACTTAATTATAAATATTTTTACTTTATGTCTGCAGCTAACACCTGTATTTTCAAATAAAAATTTTCTTTATCTACCCTTTTCTTGATTATCTGGAGGTCCAAAGCAAGCTACATTTTAACTTCAATAAATAACATTTACAGCTATTAATGCAAAAAATTTGTGTAAATGATTCTATGCTTGCAAACACGTTTTGTCACTCATTACTCAGATACACACTTCCTAATAGTAGTACAATTCAACTTTCTCGAAAAATATTAGTTCTGTTGAAATGCCTATTGCACAAAGACTTTAGTAGATATTTTTCGAGAAGTCTGAAATGTGCTAGTCTTCGTTATGAACTTCGATTTGCAGTTGAGTCAACGGCAGTTTCACTTATCACACGCTATAATTTTGCAGCTATAAATAGAGAAATTGTAGTTAGTATAACTACAATTATATTTCGAAACGGCAGAGTTGTGATAAACTCCACGACGAGTAACAAAAACTTTGATGTAAAAATATGACTTATATTTCTTTTTCAATGAGAAAATAGTCGGTGAAGCTTAAAAAATAAATTTAAATTAATGGACTATTTACATATTAATGTTTTGAAAACTTTTTGCTGTTAAACGGTATAAATAACTAGCAAGTTTAGATGTGCAAGCCGCAAACTGCTACACCTCCAACTACAGAAATATAGTGCTCTCAATCCTACACTTTGTAGTAAGGGCGAGTTGCAGCTATCAAAGTAATAATTCTAGTAAGGCCAACTACCTACCCATGTTATTTTCAAATGTTCCGTTTAATCATAGCATTAGTCAGTGACTTTTGGCCAAGTACATATACTTTATACCGTAGGTGAAACTGGGGTGTATAACCGGCCACTGAAATGCAATGGATCATTGAAAATATAAAAAGCATAATTTTAAATAAATTAAAATGACATTGAGTTTACATATTATACAATTAAGGGAAACTATATTTATGTAAATATTTAATGTTTTATTCCAATAGTAAAGTTATAAAATTATTTCGAAAGACCTTAAGAGAGCAGTACAATGTTTCTTTATGCTTATTCAATATTGATATTGAGGGTACTTTACAACCACTGATAATCAGAGAAAATTCATTCGCTATGCATACCTTTTTTTTTCATTATCACCACTGTTAAAACTTTTTCTGCTATAAAGATTTTTCTGCTTCGAAGAAAATTGCCATGCGAAACAAAACATTTTATCCCTCTATATAGGAATTATAGCTAGTGGCCCATTGCACCCTAGTCTCCCCCATGTATGTGAAAGTAGCATACATTATGAACATAACAAACATTTTTAATCAACAATTGTAATGTTGCAAACATGAGTATTGTCTATTAAAAAAAGCACTCGATCGATCTGCGATAGAAACATTGTTTTAAAATCAACAGAAAATTATTTATTTTTTTTACATAATTGTAGTTTTCTCCATTTATAGTTTTCCAATCTTATCTTAATCTGAACCTTTAAGGATATCTTATTCAACTTATTCGCATTAAAACCATGAACTTCGATTTAAAAAAAAAATATATTAAGAAAGTGTTGCCCACGAATAGAGTTAAAAATGTATTTTAGGTTATTTCTACAATGAAAATTCAATATAATTTTATTTTTCTTTATACTTGTGTTCTTAAAAATTTGGAGTTCACAATTCTGTGTGGTACAGGTTTTAGATATTACATCATTTATTTCAAATGCTATACTTGCATCCCTTGCGCAAAGACAATTTTTATAAAACATCAAATTTCATTAAAAATTGCTAGTTTTTCCTACATACCTATGGTCAACTGTCTAAAAAATTATGAAAATTTACAAAAAAATTTTCTTTTTAGGTTATATATCACCAATTTAAAAAAATTTTATCATGTAACTAGCAAATTTTTCAAAATTTACTAGGACTACCTTAAAGGACTGCTCTATAGATCTACATTATCAACTAAATTACGTACTATCACAAGTTTCGTTTTCTTGCAGTAAAATCGTCTACGATCAGAATCAATTTTCCTCAAAGGGACCCAGATAGGAAATAAGAGATAGCAAAAGTGTCAGAAAATTTCAAGCTATAATATTTTTAATTATTTAAAGTAACTTGCTGATTGTATCAGTAATGCAGTTAGTTTACTAAAAACTTGATTGTTTATACAACATAGTTCTACAAAATATAAGATATTGTAAGTTACCTGTAGAAATCTAAGCTGATTTTTAACTAGAAATTAGCCAATTTTTCATAAATTAGTTGGTTTTTACTTGAAGTATGACTTGGGATATTTATTGGGAAGAACCCATTTAAAACAACATGCTTTTTTGATAATTTCTATTAGCTAAGAATCAATACACTAATCACCCGAACTGACTTATTTTATCCCAGGGTTGCAGATGAAAATTTTTTTATAACAGGTGATATGAAAAATTTAATTATCTACAGAGAAGTGATTTTCTATTATAAAGCTTTTCATGTAAAAATATTTTTTTAAATAATTGATCAAAATTGTTTAGCCTTAAAAAGTGTTTTTATACATTTTTGATCAGTTTTATATCGTTCAAAATATCAGAAAATATTCTCCGACATGCCATCGATTTATATATTATAAAATATATTTATATATTATAGAATATATTATAAAATATACATAATCATATTTTTTTCTAAGTATCTATCGATATGCAATATGTTTTATACAATATCATTGATTGATTCATTAATTTTCCAATAAAAATAAGCAAACTATGGAATAGATAATTTATACAGAAGGTTCATCATAAGATTTAGGTAAAATAATATTTAAATAATATACATCTAATGTTTACATTATTTAAATTTAGAAATTTAAAGGAATATACATCAGTTTACTAATTTGTAAATTATTACACACAAACAGCTTAAGAAGTATTTTTGTATATATTGTAACGGTCCATTTTTACAATTCCATTTCAAGATTTCAGGCGGTGAAAACCGAAAGCTATTTTTATTCTAATGGCTTTCAGAGCTACGGATCGACTGTAGGAGTTGCAAATGCAAGAGCTTTAAATCAGTAACAAGTCGATGTCTGCTGTATTTTATTTGCATGTACGATTTTAACCCTGACGACTTTATTCAAATTGAAAAAAAATAGTCTTGGCATTGAAATAAGTAAAAAAATAATCTAAATTTCACGTCGATATAAAAATTTGTACTTTTCTATCTTCTAAACCATATTTGTATAAGTCATCGCTTGAAATTATATCAAATTTCCGTAAAATTGAGTTTTGACTCATTTCATTGCACTACACTGACACTATGAAATATTGCTGCTGGCATTACTAAAACTGACAAACAGAAAATATACATGGAAAGCTTTTGCTGTGCTCTAGGGAAGTCTGATATTGTGTTTACTTAGAAATTTCGAAATTTTGTATATTATATTATTCCACGATACAATGAACTCTGTGCGTAACAAAATTGGAAATTGCTACAGAATACACTGAAATTGAACTTCCATCCGACATGCGGTTCTGTCTTCCCCGCGGGCGCCGGGCAAAAATTGACTGTTCAATGGATAATACTCCTACGGGAGAGAAGGATAATGCACTCACCGTATTCGATTTCCTGACAGCTTTTTCTACTTCCATTCCATCCTGGGGGCCGTTTAGCTGTTGGAGAGCCGCCTCCAGGCTCAGTACGTTCCAATTGGACATTCTGCGCGGATCCATGATCGAACGGCCGCCGTTGATCGATGCCGCGAGAATAATCGGAAATACAGTGTAACAGTATGAGAAACGTATTTTCAGTAAATTTGGCTTTGTGTGAGTTTTAATTTTGATGTATTTTTATATGTGCTGCAAGCCACAGTGGTCTGATTAATGAAAAACGGTAGGCAGAGGAAGCTCTGCGATAAAAGCGGTGATCGTAGATTTGCTTCAACTGGTTTAATAGGTTCAAAGTCAGAGTGGTGAATGGTTAATGAAACGCACAGAATTGCATACACAGAGAGCTTTTGAAGAGAAAATGATTTTTAACAAGCTTCTTTCGATGATTTGCGCTCAAATTTAACTTCTTTACCGTTGCGTGGGTTCCATCATCATCATCTCTATCTTTTTTTTCTCTCTCTCTCTCTTTCTCCCTTTCGCCCTTCAAACACGTAACACGCTCGGTTTTTTACAAGGTTTCCTCCTCACACTCAGGCAGTGACGTAGTCCATCTCGTTTTACTGCGCGATTTTAACACAGAGACAGGAACAGACACGAACGTAGAATTAAGAACATCCGCGCACGAGACCCTCTCCGCGCACTGCAAATCTTCGGTACAAACAAACAGCGACAAAAATAAAACAACGATAGAAGAAAAGAAAAAAACGGTGCGTGACAAATTATGCCGTTGCCTACTCGGTCATCGTTCCGCGCGATTGTGCGGGCTCTTGCGATTTTTCCGCGTTCAGCTCTATCGGACCAAAATAATAAAAAGAGAAAAAAACAAAAACGAAAAAGCAAACGAGACACGAGAAGACAGCTTAAGAAGAGCAACGCCCGATGTCGGCTCGGGTCCGTGACTGCCATTCGTCGTTCTTGTCTCCGGTACGAGCTAGAAAAATCCCGCGGAAACACAAGCGCGTAACATTCTCCGCGCTCGAGCGGCTCCCGAAATAGACCTCTGTGTGTATGTGTGTGCACCTCTGTGTCTTCTGGAGAGAGCCTGGGATATTATGACGGCAGCACCCGCGCGCCTCGCTCGCTTATAAGTTCGTTCGTTTTTGAATTCGTCTTTCGCGGTGCGGGGGTGGACCGGATATCGCCGCTACTGGGCCTTCCTGTCGTGCTTGCGGCGGAAACGTTATACGGTGCACGTGCGTGTGCTTGCACGCTGAGGGTGCGTTGTATGGGATAGGTATTCGCGATTTCCCGTGTACTTGCCGGGTGCGCGAAATGTGACGGCACGGCGTATATGCGATGGTACGGCTGCAATGGTTGGCCTTCTGCAGTCTTGTGGATGCATAGTGTGATTGTTGCGAGCTTGCGCGATTTTTCAACGAAAGCACAGATATCGTATGGGATACTTAACTTGGATCGATGCTGAATGGATGTTTGAGATTTGCGTTTAATGATGTTTTGATAATATTTGTACGTCTGGTTATTGATAGATAATAGATGGCCTTCCTTACTTTGAAAGATAAAGTTATCCTACTGGGTACTATCTGCTTTTATACACTTTGAATTAATAGTTCTTTTTTTATGAATAATAAACACGATATTATTTGCTTTTAACGCCTATTGCAAGTAATGCTGTATAATAAAATGCTATTTTTGTGTATCGAAGTTAGAAAGGAAATTCTTAAACTGAAAATTAAAGTGAATATATAATGATGACACTAATAGTGGGCCAATTTCTAATCCTGATAACACATAACGTTTTTCGAACGTTTTAAAAATGTTAGAGTTGAAACCTTCAAACGTTGAAAAGCAGAGTGTTAAATACGTCTGAAAAATGTTGGTAAAACGTCTCAATGTCCGCAGATTCGTTCTACATAAGATATTGTAAACCCGTTTTTGAAACGTTTAAATAGAATTTGATGCTACAAATATTACCAACTTTGGAAGTACCGTCTGGATGATACTTCCAAATTTGGTAATCTATGTAGCATCAAATTCTAATTAAACAATTTTTTTCGATATATTCTATGTTAGTTTTTAACAAACCATTTTCAAACCATTTTTAAACCTTTTTCAAACTTTTAATCCAAACGTTTTAAAAACGTTTTTAGACTGCTTAAATTTTTACTATTCAACTGACCTTGGAGAGTTTTTCAAACGTTTTAAAAACGGCTTTACAACTTATTATGTGGAACAAATCTCTGGACATTGAGACGTTTTACCAACGTTTTTCAGACGTATTTATAACTTTTCTTTTTGACGCTTGAAGGTTTTAATTCTAACGTTTTAAAAACATTCGAAAAACGATATGTGTTATCAGGGAATAATGGGAAAGAAATGGTTATAATATTTTTCTGATAATGAATGGAGTAAAGACTGTTAAAGGTTGAAAAATTCATAAAAGAAAAGGTTAACACCTTTTTAAAAATGTAAGTATCTAAGCATTGTGAAAAATCTCTTATCTAAAAATGCTAGTGTTTAGGATATTTCAAAGCCTGCTAAACTGACGTATTTCGACATATAACCTGTTGTCTGTTACGTATCCATGAAGCGTGAAGTGATTTTTTACCAAAATTCATTTATGCAGTTTGTGATCAGTTTTTGTTGGATCGATTTGAAACTTTCAGTAGGGGAAATCAGGGTAAAGTGAACATAGTAACTCTAAAAGATGATAAAAGAATAATTTTGAGACTCAAAACATTACTTTGTAAGTTGCACAAAAAACATTAAAAATTTGAAATAAAGTAATTAATGCAGTTTAATATTATTTAGCTAACTTTGAAAAATACCGGTTCACTTTACCTGGGCCTTTCAGTGCTGGGTTCAGTGAACTAGAGAAAAGAATAAAAGATTTTGAAGATATTTTACAACTTTTTACACAAGAATAGATTAAAACGTTAATTTAGATAATAATAAAACCAAAAAGACACCTTAAAACCTTTAAAATACTGTAAAATACTGTAAAATACAAACCAGTTACATATGGAGGTTATGTTGGCCCATTTTTGTATAAATCGTTGCAACAAAGACCTTGTATACTACACTAATACTCACTTGATCAATATTTTGTTAAATTTTCGATCTGACCGCGTATAAATTAATGCTATCGCATTTCTCTCTAGACCACTTTTCCCCGATTAATTTTACCCCGAGACGTCGATTCTTAAGAATGTTTGTTTAAAAAAAAACCTCTTTTAAAGCTCTGTATTCTTGACAATAGTAAGTAACACGTATTTGGAGTAATAAGAAAAGAAATCTAGCAATGAAACTGATTATTAACATCTTTAATCGTTATAACGAATTTGACAAATCAATTTTCTTATAAGGTCGAAAAATTGTTATGTAGTGAAACATTTTAATTATCATCCTTGTATTATTATCTTTAACTAAAATTTAAATTAGGCATAAATAATAATTGGTTGTATAAATAATAAGCATGATTCACTTTACCCGTGTGTTCACTTTATCCCAGTATCCACTATACCTTCATTGTGCGTTTCGCTCTCAAACTTAATTCTATATACCTATAACATTAAAATTTTTTTTACAACTATCAATATTTTCATAATAAATCATAGTACTAAATTACTCCATTCACTTTGTATTTATTTTGCTGCATTTAGTTTAAGAAAAAATATATTCTGAAGAAAGCCTGAAAGTTTCAAGTCAACCCAATAAGCATTGATCTCAAGACCACACGATAAGAGGAGAATAAAGCTGCACTTCGTTTGCGGGCAACTTCGTAAATATTAAGCAATATTTTTTGCATAGCTAGTACTATTATACGTAAATATTCAAACAAACCAATCTTTAATTGACATTGTTCAAATTCCTTACGAAATTCGTGACAAAAATCTTAGTAAAAAATAAAAAATAAAAAATAAATAAATAAATAAATAAATAAAAATCTTAGTAGCCTATTACATAGCATAAAAGTTTGTGAATGTGTAATACATGATTTTAAGATTACCTAGTTGTTCTACGATTAACAAAGTTATTAATAAAATGTATATGCTATGGCTACTTCATAAATTTTGAATTCTTCAAATATTTCGAATATAAATTGATATGGAATAATATTAAAAGCTGTGCAAAGCAATAAACGTTTAACTTAGAGCATTATCAAATATAAAATCTCGTGACTTCCTGGAAGAACCTGCACTTAACTAACTTTTTTCAAAATTGAGTTTACATCGAATTTGATATGTTTCTATGACCCTTTCTCATTAAAAAGTCATAAGGAATTTCCAAAATTTACATATGTGTCAATACCAGCCAAGTACATAGCCACTTAACTGCACTTTCATGCAAATTGCTTAAAAAGAGTCTTAACACCCTTTAAGACTTTATTTCATTAATTTTTAATAAAATATTTAAATAATTATTATAACATTAAAAAAAATGAAGCTATGGTGTTCTCGTAAAAAAACTTGAATGCATTTTCGAATAACGTACACCCACAAAAGCTAATAACAATTTCGGAGCTTGCTTTAAATTGGTTAAGAGTTACTATTTTTTTTTTGTGATAAATCCTTTTAGAGTGGACGAAACATTCTAAAATACGCGAAAATATGCCTACCACAATTATAACATGTATATATCTTTTCCCGGAATAACCACTTAACTTCTGTATTTTGTGCGTTTATCTGTATTTTCTCAACGGTGTAGTCGGTATTTTTCAACTTTAAGTCTGCGATTAACTTGGTATTTGATACCTTATTTAATAAATATTATGTCACCTGAAATCTCTTATACATTTCGATCTAGCAGATCAGTGCAAACATCAATACTTCAATATCTCGAAAACACAAAAAGTCAGTTAAGTATTTATTTCAGGAAGTCACAGATTTAGAGAATGGATTTCAGATTTCTTCTTTATATTAGCATGTAAAAAATATAAAGATAAATATTTACATCATATAAAAATGTATGCTTTCGCTATTTAATTTGCAGTTGTCCCAAGGAATGTACAAAATTACTTTACGGTTAGGAACAATTCCAAAAATTATCTCTATTTTAAACATTTAATAAATATCAAACTAATAAGACTTTTTAAATAATTAGTTACAATCCATGAATTACGATTCAATGACCATGCTTTAAGAAAACTTGTTTTTACAAATTTATTAAAATTCAAAAACAGGCTTTCCACTTCATGGATATATAATCAAGCTGTATATGATGATACCTGCTTTTAGCAGGTCTTCAATTAATCTGAATTGTACCATGCTTTAGTAAGAACATTTTCGTAATGCCTTATTTAAAATTTAAAGAAAGTTGTTAACAGATATATTTGTATGCCTTTATTAAAAGTACCTTTTAATAGCACTTGTCCCCTTATAGATGTATGATATAAAAATGCGCAAATTCATAAATATAATTAATTTTACTACATTATGACCTACTAATAACTCCAACATATTAATTTATATCATTTGAAGATATATAAAAAATAGTCAACTATAAGTGGATTTGATCCTATTTGTTATTGAAACTAAAAATACCTTAATATATAAGGCTTTGGATACAATAACAACTTACACAGAAAAAAATAATTCTAGTGAAACAAGCGTTATTGAGACGATTCGCTATAACTATTACCAAAATTTATATTCATTAGGTAGCATTAAGAATGCAGTAGAAACAAGATTACCTGTCCTATGTAGATCATATATTAGATGAGGTTAGCTGTACTATAATTGTAATATAACAACTGCAATAACACAGCAGACGTTTTCACCTAAAAGGAGAAGTCATAAGCAAGTTACAATAGTCGCTTATACTTGAAAGGAGTAACCATTAACGAATTTTCGCTTCTATGTCTAATATACGAAAACTTTATAAGCCATGAAATTATGGTATATCAAATTATTTTTCTCAGTGTAACTGTGTGAGATAAGTTCTGGATAAAATAAGACTCTTAAGCAATTTATTGTTTATCTTTAACGAATAATATACATTACATGTATACTAAACAGATTTTTTAGTGAGAATTTTCTTACGGAGTTAAAAAGCACTGTTTAAAGTGTCTGGCAGCGACGAAAGAAGTTTATATGGGCCTTATAGATTCTCAAGAAAAGGAGAAGGTAAACAAATTTTTATTTGAAAAACAGCTATAGTGTAGACATCGAAGAGCTAAAATTAACTTTTATCATAACACATTTTATTAGATTCACTTGAAATTTAAACAGAAACTTGAATTGGTTTGAAACCTTCTTTCGTTTTAAACAATTGTTCGCGAAAATTTATAAGTAAAAACACAACTTTCTTTTCAAATGCTTGCCATTTCTTCAAAACATAATAATTTTAAAATCCACGTACATCTGTATCGAGAAGCTATATACTACCTGTATACTAGCTATAGCTATTGGCGTGTAGATGAACAGATTTTGTTTTTGGTCCAGTTGGAAATCTAAGGTACTTATGCTGTAAGCCTTAAAACTTCCTCTGAAAAATACACCTGCGCTTACAATGTTATTGATTCATATTCTTTAAGATATGTACAAAAAGTACTTCAAACAGATGCTGCATTTATTTGTTTGTTCATTCATAAAAATATGTCAAAGTTGCCCTTATTTATCCCTCAATCAAGTCGCATAATCGTGTTCCGCTGACCAGTATATGTCGATAAAACAATGAATTGTTTAAATTTAAATGTTGGTCCAAAGCTTAACTAGAATTAAGTTGTTATTGCATCCAACGCTTCATATCTAAAATACGCAAAAACTTGTCTAGACTAAATTCATGTTTAATTAATTTAAAATTAAGTATGTTTTCTTACTATAGTATAGCGAAATTTCTCGAGTGATTGTGATATGATGCTGTAATAATTAATGCTGCTGTAATAATTATGCATTTTGAGTTATTTATAAATGGTCATTTAATGATAAAAATAATAAGAAAAATATATAACCTTGGTTCTTCTCTTAAGCGCCTAAACATAATTAAGGATGCTCGCTGCTCTTGTAATAACGAATCTCAAGATCTTGATCACATAGTATGGCAATGTCCCTTACATGAGAAAGAACGTAAAAATATAATTAAAAATCTGAAAAAACAAAAAATTTATCTTCCTATGAAAACAAGATCGTTACTTTCTAAGCTTTGTCCGTCAGTATGCAAAAGCTTGTTCAAATTCTACAAGGAAACTAAAATACAAATTTAGCATTAATATATAGAGAGTTATAACGTGTATAATTTGCGTAATGTACAACATGTAATTAAAGACTTATAAACCCCCGTATGTTATATGTGTAGCTAAATAATTTCTAACGGGGGTTGACAAAGTTTTAATAAAAAAGGTACATTTAGGTATATCACAAAACACTATATACATTAGATTCGAATTTCCAGTTAATTCTCACTTTAAATTAAAGAAGGATTATCAGTATTATAAGATCATCACAACACTGCACATAGACACATTGACGATTTTTCCTCTTGAACAACAATAATTGCCGGTGACTCGGTACTTTGTTTGATAAAATATTTTATTTGTGAAATATTTTAAATAGGAAGCAACTGCTAAACAAAACTCTTTAAGAATAATTCGTCTTTATTGGCATTGACGCTTGCCAATTCGGCCAATGTCAATCAAATCAATTTTTACTGCGATAGTTCTCGCTGTATTGTTTTTATTTCTTTTTCATGCTCAAAATCAGTTTAATATAGTTAAGCTCCATTACGAAACAGTAAACAAAATAAAGATTTATTTAATAAAATGTGTTGATGAACCTTTAAAAGTAGACAAGAATGAAAGCCTTTAAACAACAACCTTCTCTGTCCGTAAAATTTTGGGTACTTTAAAAAATATATATAATGGATATAATATATGTATTATTTAACGATTACAATTGGCCTACTATAAAATGATTGAAAACTTTATAATAAATCGAACCAATCACACTGGTCAACAAATGAAGCAGATTTAACTTCAGAAACTTTTTTTTTTAATGTCGGTAACACTGTGAAACTTCATCGGACATCTTTCGCTTATAACAAATTTCATATCCGACAAACAAATGCATTCTACGTTGGTGTCAACATTAACATATATAACGACGTTACTTCCTTTACACACATATTGTTATTTGAATTAGCACAATTTTTTGTCAAGGGATCTTGTAGGTCGCCAGACAGAACGAAGAGTTAAATCTAATACGACAGAACTGTTACAATGTAGCCTTCAAGTTTTACCTTACGTATCAATCGTATCGAATTTTTCACCTCCCTCTCAATACAGTGCAGCAGCGCGCACCCACTCTACACGGTTATCCACATTATTCCTCTAGTGCTCACAATTCTTATATATTCCCTTCGTCTCCTATATCAACGAAAATCCGACGACAAGCGACTATACTCCGGCGGAGAGGCAGTGGATAGTGGCAGGAGGTGGACAATCGCAGAATAGAATGAAAAAGGGACGATCGAGCAGAGGGGGGTATATACTCTTCCCGAGTCCCTGCGTGAAGTGGCTTTGGCCGCACGGTCGCGCGCGCGTGCAGTGATACGCGAGTGCACAGCACGCTGCAATTGGCAAGTGGCCACACGCTAACTCGATTAATTAAAGTTGTGTAACGCGCTGTTTAACTGCAGCGGGTGGATGGAGCTGACGCATCGTTCGCGTGGCTTCGCAGAGATGGAGACTCGATCGTCGCTCAGCGCACGAGTGCGCGTCTTGTTCTTTTCTTTTTTTTTCTTTTTTTTTGTTCACCCGACGTCTCTGGCGGTGGCACGCTGTTTACAACGGCTCTGTACAATGTATGCCACGACATCTTGTTTCGTTCCGTTTGCAGACGAGGAGGTGATTTGACTCCGACGAAAGCTATTGGTGACGGGATCTTTGCCGTATTTTCACACTTTCAGGGATGGCTGTTGATTGAACGCCAATCTTTTATTTGCAAATGTAGTTGTAATTTATATTCTAATTATTGACGATTACTTTCTTATTAAGAAGATTAAATATAAATGATAACAATAGATATTCTGATAATTGTGTATTAGTAAATTAATTAATTATTAAAAGGAACTGTCAATGAGCATCGAGCACCAGGGCTAAATCTAACGCCCAATAGGCACTCTTCTCCAGTACTATCTCCGAAGTTACTTGAATTGAGATTTTGAATCCAATTCTACGTAAATGAAATTTATGTTTCTCAATATATCGAAAAAAATCCGACTTAAAGGGACGCGGAAATTATAATATATTGTTATAACCGGATTCGGGGTTATTAAATAAGGTACACTTATTTATAGAAGAACCAAACTATACTTTATTATATATCAAACGCAGAACACCAATAGGGGAAATCAGGGTAGAGTGAACATAGTAACACTAAAAGTCGAAAAAAATGTATTTTTCAGACTTAAAACATTACTTTGTAAGATGCACAGGAAACTTCTTATATTAATGAATATATTAGCAATTTGAAATAAAGTAATTTATTAAGTTTAATATTATTTAGCTAACTTTTGCTACTTTTTGCACAAGAATAGATTACAACGTTAATTTAGATAATAATAAAACCAAAAACACATATTAAAACCTTTAAAATACTGTAAAATATGAAACAGTTAAATATGAAGGTTATGTTGGCCCATTATGGTATCAATACGAACTGCGTTGCAACAAAGGCTTTGTATACTAGAGTAACACTCATTTTGATCGATATTTTGTTAAATTTTCCATCTGGGCGCGTATAAATTAATGTTATGACATTATTTTCCGGACCACTTTATCCCGAGAAGTCGATTTTTTAAAATGTTCGTTTAAAAAAAGAAAAACCACTTTTAAAGATCTGTATTCTTGGTAATAGTAAGTAAAACGTAAGCAATTAGAAAAAACATGTAAGCATAAAAATTTAAGGTTAAAAAATACAATTATTATTCGATCGTAAACTATTAATGGTAATGCAGTGAAACTTTTTAATTATCATCTTTGCATAATTATCTTTAACTAAAATTAAAACTGGGCGTAAATAATAATTCGTTGAAGAAATAATAAGCATGATTCACTCTACCCGTTTGTTCATTTTACCCCACTTTCCCCTACAATGTAAATATTCCGTTTACAAATACGTCTAGTCTTATCGGTGTTATGAACAGACTTATTGATTTTAATTATGCACGTCAGTTAAGTTCGGCGTTAAGCGCGGCGATTTGCGTTGTTTCAATCTCGCGACGTTTCAGCACAGACTCCTTCTGTTTAAAATTGTCATCCCGACAATCTAAATCTTTCTATCTCTTCGAGTTTCATTTCTAAGCGGATTAATCCTCTTCTATGTTCCATGACTACTTTCAAGATCCATCAACAACATCCTCTACTTTTCGAGTATACTTACCTGGAAGCATACCTCTACTTTTCGAGTAATGCTTCCAGGTATAGACTCCAATAGTCATTCCAGGAATTAGAAGAATGACCTGTCTCTTGAAAAATCGACTCTTCTAATAATAAATTGACACTTCTTCAAGGTACAATCCAACCAATCTTTAGATTAGAGAGGAAGTTAGTATACAATGGACCTTTCCTCTAATCCCTGCTCTAATATTTACTCAACGGCTCATGAGAAAGCCATGGTTCAAAAACCATGAGCAGAGCAGTATGGAAGTTCTCTTTCAATGTAAGTCCCAAGTCGATTGACATTGACAATCATGAGTTTGTAGACAACGTCGTTGATCCAGTGTGATTGAACTGTTGGTGTCTTTCCTTTGGTCCTTTGAGGGTTAAAGAACAAAACCTTCTGACCTTGAGAATATTCGACGTCTCGTGTCCGTTTGTCGTACCAAGACTTCGTTTTTTCTGTTTTCATGTTACTTCGTGCAAGTTCGTGGATTTCATTGAGTTTCCTACGTGACTGTTGTACATCGTTTCCGTCTTCATCAATCTTAACTTCCTCTGCTGGGCACTCTCGAACCAGGTCTAAAGGAAGTCTTAGATCGAAACCGGTGTAGATTTCAGCTGGAGTAGCTCCAATCGTCACATGTTTTGAGGACTTGTAAGCTACTAGAAATAGTGAAATCCAACGATCCCAGTCTTTTTAGTTATCGGTTATGCATTTGGTCAAGTAGTTTAAAAGTGTTTGATGTTGTCTTTCTACTTGACCATTTTATTGTGGGTGTAAAGGTGTTGGTCTCGTTTTCCTGATCCCTATTAATTCTGATAATTGTTTGATTAATCGTAAATCAAAGTTTTTCCCTTGATCTGTGTTAACTTCTAAAGGTACGCTATATCTACAAACAATCTGATTAACAAAAATCTCTGCTATAGTTTTTGTTCTCATATTTTGTAGATGAAAAGTCTCAACCCATTTTGTGAAACTCTCTGTCACTACAAGTAGGTACCTATTACCTAAAGCTGAAATTGGAAATGAACCTAAAATATTTTCAAATGGAATACCTGAGTTATAAATCATCAGCTCACTATGTCCTTTATCTGAAGGGCCATTTTCAGAAATACAAACCTTACATGACATATACCAATTTTCTACATCTGTTTGACACGTAGCCCAGTACATTTTTTTTTCTAATCTTTTCTAAGGTTTTATTTATTCCGAAATGACTTCCAGGTGAAGAATCATGTAATTCTTCCAAAATTTCATTAATCTTCTGTCGAGGGACTACTATTTGTAGGGTTTCTGATTTTAAGTCATGTGAAATCCATTCCCGATACAGAGTCTCTTTCACTGCAATGAATGAATCCCACTGTAAACACTTGATCTTTGTAACCTCATCCTTTGATGAAATATCTTGCCATTCTGGTTTAATTCCTAATTCTTTGCTTCTCAGAATGACACCAATAGGTTCGTCTTGTTTTTTATCATCATGCCAACTACCCGGTGTATTTTTATCAAAAACAATGCGTCTAACTGTTTCTTCAGTAGTCCTATCTTTCTTCGCAAGATAATAAATGATTTTAAAGCTGAATGATCTGTTCTAATTTAGATAATTGAACTGATTTTTTCTATCTGTTCTAAAATTGAGTAGAGTCTATGACAGCTAAAAGTTCTCGTCGAGTAACACAATAATTCCTTTCTATTTTATTAAGAACCCTACTATAATACGAAATTACACGTTCCCTTCCGTCCTGAATCTGTGATAAAACTGCTCCTACTCCATGATCTGATGCACCTGTATCTAAGATAAACTGATCACTACGCGACATTTAACTTTATTTTCTGTATGTTTATAAAGAGGGTTTGCAATTGAAGAGAATCCTTTTACATAACGACGGTAATAAGAACAAAATCCTACAAAATTCTAACATTTTTCTAATTCTTTGGAACTGGCCAATCCTTGAGAGTTGAAATCTTCTTTGGATCTGTGAATATACCCTGCGTCGATACTATTTATCCAAGAAATTCAATCTTCCTTTTAAAGAAAACACATTTCTTCTTATTAAGGTGGGTCTACACTGATTTTTGGACAAAAACTCGAAAAACAATTTATAACACTTTTTGAAGCTCTACATTTGTATGAACATTTTGGGACCTGATAGAATAAAAAAGAATTCATAAGCAACCAAGTTATAACCATTTATATTCCTATAAGGACTATTTTAAGAAGTTAGTATTTTTTCTTTTTTTTCAAAAATTGCGTACATATAAATTTTTATCGATTAAATATGTATACAAAAGCATGGTATTTTTTGTCCTATATTTATTTAAAATGAAGGCCGATTTTTTCAAGCTATTTATGATAGAAAGTTATAATAAAAAATACTAACTTTTGTTTGTTACGGGTTCTAACGTTAGTGATAATTTATTAGGTTGATATTGTCAAACTTAAATACGCAAAGAGCTTTTTGAAGTAACCTTTATTTTGAAAAAAGTGCCTTTTATTCATTGAATTGGGATTAGGAAAGTGAAAATTACTCAAAATTGATAAATATTCCTCTATTTTGATTACTAATAACATATTAAAATTTTGAAATAAAATTCCGAATGATTAACGATTTTGAAAAAATCAGTGTAGGCCCACCTTCAGTTTCAAATCTGCTTCTTGAAGTCGTAATACTATCTCTAGATTCCTTATCATTTCTTCGAACGTTCTTCCCATTAAGATGAACAAGACATATTTTTGCTATTAAATCTCCTAAAATTTCTACCATTAATCGTTCAAATGTTGTAGGTGCATTGCATAGTCCTAAATGCATGACTGTGAATTGCCAAAATCCATGCCCTACAGAAACAGCAGTCTTCACTCTATCTTCTTTCTTGATTTTCACCTGCGAATATCCACTTTTCATATCAATCGCACAAAAACCATGAGAATCCAACTAAGCGATATAGTGTTTGATCTATTCTTAGAAGAGGATACGAATCTTTTACAGTAACAAAATTTAATCTTCGACAATCGATGCAAAATCTAAACGAACCATCTTTCTTCTGTTTTATCACAACTGGGGAACACTATGAACTTGATGATTCTTCAATAACTCCTTGATCCTTCACTTCTCGAATCATCTTGTTAACTTCTTCTTGTTGATGTAACGGAATTCGTCTAATTGGTTGCTTGATTAGTCGAGGATTTTATAATTGGATTCTATATGCTCCAATATCTTATATTCCTGCTATTTTCTCATCTTCAAATAGATCTTGAAGATTTATCAAAAATAGTGAAAATCGTATTCTTTGATTACCATCCAATTCTTCGGTATTGTTTTCATAAACTTCTTTAAGACAATCTGGTATAGAATTGAATTAATCAACAATTCTTACACACAATTTTTGATTATCTTGATCTTGAGATGAGCAGAATTTATTTTCAAAAATGTGATGTATTTCTTCCAAATTTCCAGCCTCTTCTCAAAAGTAATTTCCAAGAATACAATCATCCTCAATATCACCTACAAATACTGACATTACACCAGAGAATTTCCCTAACTCAATATGAAATATTGCTTTACAATTTGTAGGAACAACTTATCCAGTAGGATATCTAAGCGTAATTTTATTAATAGGAATTCGATTAGTAATTGATTTAATTATTTTGGATTTTAAAATTGTTACATCCGATCCAGAATCTATTCTAAAAGAACATTGATTGTTTCCAAGAAATCCATTAAAACAGAATAAATTCAAATTCCTATTAATTCTTCTATTGAGTCTGGTCGACTTTTTTAAACTCGCTCCAAAAAGTTCAACAAAACCTAGTTTCCCTGCCTATTTACTTGATTAGGGCAATCTGACCTATAATATCCTAACTGACCACATTGGCAACATTCAATATTGTTCATAAAATCTTGTGACTTTTGATTCTTCGTAGCTCGAGATTGATTCGTCTTTTTGAAAGAAATTGGTGTATTTTGAATATGCTTCTGTGTATTCATAGATGCAATATAATTTCTTGAATATTGTTGTCTTCTGTTCTGATTATGAATAACCTTGATTTCCATAGCTCGCTAACTGAAGAATTTTCTTAATTGCGGTATCGTAAATAGCAATAATAAATTGAGTACATGTTATCTTGTCTTGAACTTCGAATGTGCATTCAGGATAAACTAAAACAACTCTATCTAGATCGGCAGACAAAGTCGGATGACCTTCACCGAATCTTTGTCGTCTATTCTGAAATTGAGAGTAATATGAAGATGCAAGACATTTTTCATCAAAACGTAATTCTAACTTTGCTTTCAATTTCTGAATATCTATAACATCAGATTTTGAGAAATTACTCAAAACAGTTTTTTGCTTTTCCTTGCCACCAATTGAAATTGATTAAAGAATTCTAAAAACGATGTAGGTCCATTATATAGATCTGGTTTGAGGTTTTATCCTAACCCTGCATTTTTTTCTGGAGGATACGGTCTATTTTCTGTTTCTGACCTATTAGAAATGCCAACAGCTACGGCATTCGCCGTTAAAGTCTCATAACCTAATCTGAACTGATTTCATGGCCTACTACGATTTTCGCAAGAAATGGTAGAAGCTACGGGATTCGCTGCTAACATTTCTGTTTGAGAATTTGAATGCATGTTTGTGCTTGTGTTTGTATTTTTATTTGTATTTATATTTGTGTTTGTGTGATTGATTGGAGGACGACTAAGCTGATTAATTTGTCACTACATCTCCTCCTGTCTCCGTAGCCGATTAGACCGTTCCTCAAACAGCGCCTGGTTCGTTCGACGTAGTCTCAATGTTTCCTCGTTTTCATCGGACGTTCCCTGGTGTCGCTCACTGAGATTTTTTAATTCTTTCTTGTAGTGAAATGACAACAACCTCAACTTCTTCATGTCGCCGTCTTTCGTCAAAGAAGTCGGAGATTAACCTCGTCTGAACTACGCGCCGACAAACGTTCTTTAGCATCTCGTCGGAGCGTCCGTTCATGTTCTTACTCAGTTTTCTGTATTTGGAACTCTTCCATTAGTTTAATTAGGTCTTGAAAAACCAGTAAAAAACTTGGTTTCGATTGTTCAGTCTGTATCTCTTCAGTAGTCTACATTTGGTTGGTTGGTTGGTTTGACTTTGTAACTTTGTTGGTGTTACAATCACCCTTGATCTAAAATTGTACATAAATACTTTATGTACAAGACAGTCACAATCACAATTTAAATTCCGGCTTAGCCCCCAAATGTTATAACCGTATTCGGGGTTATTAAATAGTTAAATATTAAATAAGACTAGACAGGTACAGGCTCGATTTTTTCATATCATACCTTTGGATCGCACATTTTAAGTAGACAAAAACATCAATATTCCAATTCAGTTAAGGCGTTCCTAAGTTCTATATTGGTATACACATATAAAAAATTGTCATTTTATCGATAAGATCTTGTAATTGCACAAATAAAGATTTTTTTGTTATTTACTCAATTTATTATAAGTGCTAAACAGTATTTTTATATCTAATGATATAATATCGCGACCTCAGAACCCAAGGGTTCGATATTAAATTTTGACAGTTTCACTAGAGAGATTATTGATAATTTTACCCCAAGTACTGTGTAATGTTACTTGGTATTTAAATAAAAAATATATAATCTATTATAATAAAGCTCAAACACTATGTTACAATTAAATTTGAGATTGAAAAGTCCTTAGTCTATTCCACAGTAAATTATGAAATTTAGAGATAAAACCTTTGAGCTCAAACTTTTGATAAAATACATTAATATGGAACCTTTGAGCTCGTTAACAATGATGTGAAGTTAGGTTCTTTCTTAACTGTTAATTCTTGTATTACTTAAATTCAAATTTACACATTAAATAAGATGATATTTGATTCAAACATAATAATATATTCAAGCATTAAAGTCAAATCTGAACATTTTCGCAGTGCAGGGATAAGGTATAGTAGCCTATTATGCAGCTATTAGCATATTATGTAAAATATTAGATTTTATACAAATTTTTTAACAAATTCTTAAACATTTAACTTTCCAATAAAATTAAGATAATTGCGAAATACAATTTCAACAAAGTGAAAAAAATATTTTTGCTAAGCACTCTTGAAAACGGGTGTAAAATAACCGAAGAGGTGACTTGGAACGGCTGAACGATGAAAATTACTATTTCAATAATTGTATTTCCTTTACCCATGGAAGAATTTACTCTCGGCAGAATACTGTTTGAGTATTAGTTGCCGGCACTACCAGTACTTGCAAATGTTAGAGGTCCAGCACTGAGATATAACGGGAATGATAAGAACGGGCCAGTACAACACTTTTCTTCTTGAATTTCACGTAAGCTGAGTAATCATACATTAAATTAATATTTTATTAAAAACTAGCCTAAAAAGTAGGTTAAGTTACACTTGACGATTTCGCAATGTTTTGTTTTCTTTTGCATTGCACCGACTCTGAGACGTTTTTCGGGCCAACGTCGATTCTTTTTACTAGCCCATTCTTATCAAAACGATATAATCCCTTCATTGGTTCAGTGCCGAAAAATAATTTACTGGCATACAATATTCAACCAGAATCGGCCCGAACTATCACTGTTGGCAAATTCTTTCATGGGTACACTGTTTTATGATGTAAGAAATAGTTCATATCATAGATAAGCGACAAAGTAATCGATTAAAATCGCTATAAATTCTTTTAGTCATAATATAATAATAAATAAATACGTGTTTCACAATGGGTTCCTTATTTTTATTACGCACCTATTTATGATGCACAAGAAATGCGTGTTTGAAAGCTGAATTTGCATATAAAAATTAAAAGTAATTATTATTAATTGTTGTATTTGTACGTATTTGTGTTTCTTTGTATGAGAATTATAAGTAAGAACTGATTTTGTTATTACGATTTATCGAACCTAATCTATGAAACGTCGCCCTAATGAATTTGCCTATATACATAAGCGTATCCCGTATTTAGTATAACCTTCTTTGAGTTATCTTTTTCTTTATCATTTAGAGTTTTTAAAATTAAAATTCTTGGATTTTTATCATTGGGTTATTCCACTTTTACTTATATTGATAATTTCAGTAAAAAATTGAGAATAAATAGTATTAAAATATCAATTTAATAATTTTTTTTTTTTTTTTTTTTATTATTATTTAACGTCGCCATGTTTGTGCTTCCATGTGGTGCTAATCGACGACGGGGGTCTGCGGTGTGTTTGTAAACAAAGCACATGTAATTTTTACAGAGGTGCTTGTATCAATCGGCAGAGACTAGGATTCGAACCCGGGTCACCGGCGTGGGAATCCGACACTCTACCGACTGAGCCGCCGCAGGCCCCATATGTTAAAATACAATTAAATTAAAGGTATATTGAAATTCATATTAGGACTTTGAAAAAAAAGTGCCCGAAAATCGTTTCCTAATAGACTACTTTACCTAATGTTTTTTTTATAATTTAAAATAAGATTTATGTATATATATATATATATATATATACATATGTGTGTGTAAACAATGCAGGATTTATGTGTATATATATATATATATATATATACATGTGTGTGTAAACAATGCAATTATGGAAACAAATTACAAATAAAGAGAATAAGTTTATTAGAATAAGAAGCTTTCTAGCATAACTCAATATAAGAATAACTCTGTTAAATTTGCTTCATACTATTTTAAGAAAAATTTGTTCTTAACATAAGAAATCCTTGCTGTGTACTTAACAAATTATGTAATTCGCTTTATACAATTAAAAAATGTCTATGGTTACGTTTATGTTTATTAAATAATTTCACTAAATCCTTAATTAGCATACTAATTTAAATTAATCCAACATTTTAACCTTCAAGTCAATTTTGTTATGATTTGGTATATATATGGTATATATATATATATATATATATATATATATATATATATATATATATATATATATATATATATATATATATATATATATATATATATATATATGTATATATATAGATCCATTACCTAGAATTTAGCTGAAAATCAAAGTGAATTCTGGTTATATATATATATATATATATATATATATATATATATATATATATATATATATATATATATATATATATATATATATATATATATATATATATATATATATATATATATATATATATATATATATATATATATATATATATATATATATATATATATATATATATATATATATATATATATATATATATATATATATATATATATATATATATATATATATATATATATATATATATATATACGAGGGTAGTTCAATAAGTCTTTAGAATGACCAACAGATGGCGCGCGAATCGCTCCAAATCATCTGTTTTCAGTCAGCACCACTCCCGACTAGATATATGGTGCAGTCACAGTCCACATCTTCTGAGTTTACGTGTTTTTATAACCAATTGAAAAAAAAAATTGCTTGTTAAGAAAAATGGAAAAAAACGAGTTCAGAGCGGTAATTAAACATTTTCATTTAAAGGGTTTAACTCCATATGAGATAAAAAATGAATTGGACTCAGTTCATGGCACATCTGCCCCTGCCTTAGCACCGGTTTATAACTGGGTAAATGAATTTAAGCGTGGTCGTACATCAATAAGTGACGAACCACGTTCAGGAAGGCCCGTAGAAGCAACTACTCCCGAAATCATCAATAAAATCCACGATATGGTGTTGAAGGATAGAAGATTAAAAGTGCGTGAGTTAGCTGAGGCCACAAGGATATCTATAGGTGCAGTTGTTTCAATTCTACATGAAAAATTAGGCATGAAAAAGCTATCGGCAAGATGGGTGCCGCGTTTGCTCTCAGCTGAGAATAAACGCAATAGAGTGGTCGCCTCTGAGGCTCTTTTGGCGCGCATAAGTCGGAATCCTGAGGAATTTTTTCGTCGATTTGTGACTGTGGATGAAACATGGATACACCACTACACTCCTGAGACAAAGGAACAATCCAAACAGTGGATTTCCACAGGCGAACCAGCTCCAAAGAAGGCAAAGACCGTAAAGTCAGCTGGTAAGGTTATGGCTACAGTTTTTTGGGATGCACGTGGAATTATACTTATTGACTACTTGGAAAAGGGTAAAACAATTACTGGTGAGTATTATGCATCATTATTAGAGCAGCTGAAAGAAAAAATTTAAAAAAAACGACCACATTTGGCGAGAAAAAAGATTCTCTTTCATCACGACAACGCCCGAGTTCACACATGCTTCGTTTCAATGGCTAAAATTGAAGAACTAAAATTCGAATTGGTCGAACACCCACCGTATTCATCAGATTTAGCCCCCAGTGACTTTTTCTTATTTCCAAACTTGAAAAAATGGCTCGGTGGACAGAGATTTACGGACAACGAAGACGTCATTGCCTCTGTAAGTGCTTATTTTGAGGAACTTCCGAAAACGCACTTTTCTGAAGGATTAAAAAAACTTAAAAAGCGATTGACCAAGTGTATAGAGCTCCAAGGAGATTATGTTGAAAAATAAAAAAAAATTTACCCAAAAAAAATTGTTTTTATACTTTATTCTAAAGACTTATTGAACTACCCTCGTATATATGTATGCAGCGCTTGTCGGGTTTCTAACCAGAATTCACTTTGATTTTAAGCTAAATTCTAGGTAATGGATCTATATATATATACATATATATATATATATATATATATATATATATATATATATATATATATATATATATATATATATATATATATATATATATATATATATACCATATATATACCAAATCATAACAAAATTGACTTGAAGGTTAAAACGTTGGATTAATTTAAATTAGTATGCTAATTAAGGATTTAGTGAAATTATTTAATAAACATAAACGTAACCATAGACATTTTTTAATTGTATAAAGCAAATTACATAATTTGTTAAGTACACAGCAAGGATTTGTTATGTTAAGAACAAATTTTTCTTAAAATAATATGAAGCAAATTTAACAGAGTTATTCTTATATTGAGTTATGCTACAAAGCTTCTTATTTTAATAAACTTATTTTCTTTATTTCTAATTTGTTTCCATAATTGTATGGTTTACATTCTGAAAATATGAGGTGACGTTTTCACTTTGTGTATAAGAATCATTTACTACATTTTAAATACTATTTATTATGTTCTTTCTTATTTTATGCACTACCGAACCTATCCAAAGTTATACGATCGGTGAATTCTCTGGCGGCCACGACATCACATGTAATAAGTAAATTTATTGTTTATTCCAGTATTTAAGAAAAATGTATTTTTTATTACAAGTATCTGCGACTAAATAAGTATGTTATTTTAAGTATTTTTTACGTAAAGGAAGTAAGGCGTTATTATTTTAAGTACACATTTTTTTAAATAAGTAATATTCACAATTTAGTTATCTGTTTCATGAACGAAATAGTTTTAAGATGCAATAAATAATGTAATGCTTCTTGCTTCTTCGATACATTTTACTTTCTTAAGTAAGTAGCCCTAATAAAAAAACCTGTAAAAACACACAAGGTGAATGTCCCGATTTCTGCTCATATAAGCATTTTGCATCAAACAAAAAGGTTTAAAAAGTTACTGTAACATTAATTTATAAAGCAGATATGATGATTATCTTAATTATGAATCGAATAATACAATTTAAATGCGTAACCATTTTAAAGATTTAAATATTAATAATAGTGAATTAAAAAGCATACGTAAAATGCACCTATTTCTGCTCACAGCAAAAAGCGGTGATTTCGATGTGTACCTATTTCTGATCACCGTTGATTTTATAGACTTCATTCATATGGTTTGTATCTTTTTATTGTATTAGTATGTTAATACGCGTAAATACTTCTCGATGTATAAGTAGAAAACAGTGTACATATTGTATAAATACAACCAAAACGTTATTTTTTCATGATTAGAAATAGGGACATGCAGAATGCATCTGCGTCTAACCTCAAACTATCACTATTATCAAGTTTTTTAATCAGAATTTACAATATTTTCAATTCAGCACTACAGTTTTTAGTTGTAATACTAAAAAGGTGCAGATAGCTTCGATATAATATATATTAAAACAATATTCATATATATAATAATAGAAAAACTTCGAGTGATTAAAAATAGGGACATGAGCAGAAATTGGGACATTTACCTCATATGTTTGATTATCACTGTGCGCAAGGGGTTACGATGGATTGGTATATAAATTTTTGTATGTACCTTACATGCTAAAATTAAAACATTTAAAGAGCAATATTTTCAAACAATATTTTTGAACTCTTATGGGGTACTATTCTAAATGCACAATTTATTGTTGGCGATATAAGCATTATTTGAGTATCAACTAATATTTTTAAAAATGATATTTTAGGTAATAACAAAAAAGAACTCCGTAAGTCCATGAGTGCACTTCTGAAGAATACTTTAAAGCCTCAGTGACCATGAAAAATACACCACTTGATTCAAGAACACGTGGTAAGTGCTTAAAGAGTCTAAAATTCAATAATGTAGATTAGCGAATTTTCAAGGGACTATAAAGGCTATTTTGACGGGACTAATTCGTGGCAAAATCATGTATAGTATAGATATTTAACATTATTTGACAATGATATTTTACAGAATCTAACTCAGGTTTGACCCCTTAAGAGGAGGTCGTATCTTCTGTCGTTGTCTAATCTCGTTTTTGCTATTTATTCAAACTGTAGTTTGTTAATTGACAAACTAAAAGTTGGCCCCAATTGGTATTAAAATAATGAATATTTTGAAACTTTAAAAAGTATCTAACATTATTTCCTTTTCGAGAAAACTTCAGAACAGAAAAGCTAACCTCAATTTTGGCATTTCGAAGTTATCACGAAAAGAGAATAATGTTAGGTATTTCTTAAGGTCTCAAAATATTCCTTATTTCAATACAAATTGGGGTCACCTTTTAGATTTTCAAATAACAAACTACAATTTGAATAAATAGCAACAACGTGATTAGACAAGGACAGAAGATACGGACTCCTTAAAGGTTATTACGCCACACGAGGTGTCACAATAACGCAACAATGTTCAATAATAATCTGTATAATGCTCATCAAAGATAATGAATATTCAATTGGTGCACTTTAAAAATTGATTTTACAGATATATAATACATAAAAATACACGTGAATATTATGTAAAAATAATTACAGATAAGGCAAAGGACTCTACATATGCAACCGTCATCTTATTAAAATCAGCATTAATCAACTATTCTAAAGTATTCTGATCATATATCTAAAAATATCATGAAAATGACAGGTTTGAGTATTTAAATTAAATTATTACTGTACGTTTAATTATTATTAATACTATAATTATTTTAGTACATTAAAATTTCACTAGAAATAAGAAAATATTATCAAGATGAGGCTTTGATAAAAATATTTGTCTCCCTAAATCCGTTTTTTTTACATATTTAGAATAATTTTTATTTATTATTTACATATGAGAAATATTTTCCGCTATTAATGCGTCTTAAGAATTCACAGTATTGATAAAAGCAATTTCCTAATTAATACGCTGATTTGCTGGAAATAGCACAGCAACAATATACTAGTAAATGCATCGATACTTTAATTAATATTTACTATCTTTATTTCTGATTAAAAATTAATAATGAATTTATTATTTGTTATTTTTCAAATTGTAATTATAATATGATAATAAAATAATAAAATTTATATTCTTAGTTTTAATTAATGTTTAACGGAATATGTGTATAAAGGATTATATAAAAATGTGTAAGCAACAGATAAATTAAGTAAAAATTACTAACTTGTTAAAAAATCAATGTGTACATTCATTAATTCTCTACTAATTGAACGATAACGTTCCAGTGGCATGATATATCGATTACTCTTGATAAATATAAAAATTGATAAGATACCGTATCTATACGATCCGCCTGAAAAAAATTCTCGATTTCTATGCCTGTGATTTGTACAATAGTGCACGACCCCACTAATGCAGCGCGACATGAGTTACAATTAAATCGATTGTTATTAATATTATGATCACTAAATTGTTATTTTTATCCAGAATAATTTTCTATAAATTACTGTTATAAATTTATTGTCCGATTATTGACAATTTAAGTAACATCTCTTTCCTTAATCATATGACGCATCGATAACTCACTTATTACAAAGTTAACTATTGCTTCCTTTCCATATAATCGATTTTTAACACTTAATTTTAATGTATTTTCCATTTTGACAATCTGTTGAAATTTTAGCTGTTAAAATATTATGTTTTTATTTATAAATGTTTTTTAATATTAGACTACTCGATAACACGTAACTGCTACAAAGAAATAAATGACTGGTGAAATATCATGGACAAGCGTCTGTAATTAATTCAATAGACAAATACTATTATATTTTATATTAATAACTTCAATAATTATCAATATTTGTTTACAAATAATTGAACACGTACTGCTTTGTAACGAATAAACAAATGATCGATTATAGATGAAAATAATTGTTTTGAACAAATTTGTATTAATATGTTGAAACTTAATTGTCTACGAAAAACATTACAGTGTCATGAATTTGTAACTAAAAGTTTCAGTTCCAACTTATAGTTTATTTAGAGAGATCCAATTTTACAAGTGATTTTACATAAACGGAAAAAAGTTTGGAAAAACTCCAAATCTTTTGCAGGTTTTACAGGAATTCTGTCCATACTATTAGCTGTGTGTGTGTGTGTGGGTGCTCACGTGTGTACGGGTGCATGTGTGAGTGCTTCTGCCCAACCTCCCTACATCGTCCTTATACCGTCAAACTGCATTGACGATTTTTCCAAAAGAAATATATACACATTTATATTAGAACAAATAATTTGATGTTGGAATGATTAATCAAGTTTGAGGAAACTAAGTGCCAATGAAATGGCAACGGTTTTTCCGTGTATATCATTTGTCATTATTCTTATACTATATGCTATAGTGTCTGAAATAGTTTATTTTATCATATTGATGAATTTTAAGTTTTAATACAGTAAGCATATACATAGCTAGCCTCGCTGCTATGCTAATAGTAATTGACTTTAATTCTAAAAATTTAATATCATTAATAAAGAGATCCCCAGAGTTGCGGGTCCTTGGTTTTGCTAACAGTCTAGGAGTAGATTTATACTCAAAATGAAGAAAGCCAAAACTTTTTCTTTGGCTAAATAGGTCATAGTTTCTCAAGTAGCAGATATTATTTTAGATAGAAAATAGAATTTTTAATAAAACGACTGTGGTATGACTGTTGATATCAATAACCCTCCTCGGCAAGCTGAAGTCGGATAAAAAATCATTGGCTAACGGGAAATTCCCGCAAACAAAATAAAAGTACGAAGTAAAATCTTTAATTTACGTCAAACACTTCAATATCTCAATTCGTTGCATATTTGGGTAAATCTCTGCAACCTTTAACTTCCAGCTATCGAAAATGATGAAAACTAAATATGGGAGCACGTTTCTGAAAATTTTTATGCGACTTCTGTAAACGCTAAAGTTGTAAGATATACCCATGAAGAATGACAAAACAAACGCCTTTAAGAGTTATTAATATTTTAAAAGTAGTCCAAATGATTACTTTAATTTCATATATCATACTAAAATACGAGAAGGATAATATAAAAAATCGCTGCCAATTCATTGGCACTTAGCTTCCTCAAACCGAAATTAATTGTTTCAATATAAAATTCTTTGTTCTTATAAATTAATTTTAAATTGATATACCTTTCCGAAATATAACCGTTTAAACTAAAATTACGTTTTCGTGTATAACAAAAGAGGGAAAAGAGTCTATCCAACATTTGAGGTTGAAAAGATAGCTACTTTTATTCTTTTTTCAAAAATCGAAAAATCAAACACAAAAACAAGTCCATGAATCTCGAATTTTTTTAGAATTTTGTATCTTCATTTTAAATTGAAAAAAAATGAGCCCTGTTTAATATAAAACGATTGCGCCGTTCTCGAGATATAAGCGATCAAAAAAAATTTCAACATATACATAATCTCAAATATCTTGAAATATAAAGGTTGGTATGATCTGGGCAAAGTACTCGTTCAAGAGATAGTGAAAAGCTACGGTATTGGAAAGTTTAAGATCAAATTCTGCCGATTTACTTCAGTTATCGTGGTTGACTAAAAATCGATTTCTTTTAGAAAAATATTTTTCTCCCTTCAAAAGAAAAACATAGAGCCGAAAAAGTTTTACAGAATATTCTTCTCCATATTCCTAATCATCTCAATTTTTTTCAAAAAGTTGTCTTCTTATATATCACAGATATAACAGTTTGAAAAAACATGACGATTTTGTTTATAACTAAACAAGGGAAATAGCTTATTCAAATTTTTAGGTCGGAAAAGATAGGTAATTTTATGTCCTTTCAAATGCATTATAATTCAATAGATTATATTATTTCTAAGGTATCAAAAACCCGAAAATCTAAAACTCAAAAATCGAAAAACTGCTAAAAAACAAAAACACATCGAAAGACAAAAAAAAATATTTTTGAGCTGCCTTCCTTAAGGTGATTCGAACACGAATGTAAGGACTTTAGAATCAAATAAAACTTACGCCTAAAAGTCGCATAAGTCACCGGTGACTCATATCGCAGCAAAAATTGAATTTTTTTAAATTTAAATTGAAGCGCGCGCGTACAATTCTTTCTATTGAAAAAAAAAACTTCTTCAAATTCAAGTATTTTTGGCATGTCACAGTATAATAGCCCCTTAAATACATTATTTCTGATATTATTGACTTATTGACTCTGATATTATTGATTATTGACTAAAAAATGATAAACGACAAAAGTGTGATCCATAAGTTAAATATTTCAAAACAACTGCTCTCATGGTATCAAACCTCAACAACGTTGTAAAATAGTAAGATAGGAGCTCACATTATTAGAAAATAATATTTCGGAGCACTTTTACATTAATTAATAGAATTGGGTATTACCCATTTTCAACATAATGTTCCGAATATTTGAATAAGAAATTCCTCGACGTTATTTATATTAAAAATTATTTTCTACGTATTATTTCTTAAGCGTATATCTAATAAATAATTGGCTTGTGAAATGCATTGCAATTTATTCCATACAAGTACCTATAAACGAAGCAATTGAACCGCAATGTAAACTTTATCGCTGAAGTTTTCTGTTTAATATTATATATCAATCATTCATAATTATTTATATAAAAAATATTATTATGTTCGCTAAAATACGATAAAGCAACTGATTATAAAACTAAGTATCATAGATTAATTGAATCAAAATGTAATAATTCTAAAATGATAAGCTCTGTCATTTACGGACGATTCGCCGCTCTATAATTTTATTTCGCAATAGTTGCGCTCGCCGTCGCAACGATGCATATACCGTGCATCGTGCGACGTACTTGGTACTATTCCTCGAAATTGAACCAGCCAAAATAAAATTTCATTTACATAGCTGAACTATGCAGAATTGACTGCACTAGAAAATAAACACTTAATCCTATATCGAACAAATCTATCGCACGATACTTTTCTTTGCTCAATTCAAACGACTTAAAGCTGCTTATATAACAATTAAAATAACAGCATTCTACGCCTCTTCATTCATCTCTGAAAGAAGCATATACCACCCGAAGTTTTGAAAAAACTCCGGGAAATCTGCCCGATCTGCGTCGGCGCATCTATCGATTCCGCGCAGCAAGTATATATATAACAGCAAACTGCGCGGAAAATCGTCGCCTATAGCTCGCTCATCTCTCTCTCGCCCGTGCACGTCACTGTACCTATACACATCCCAAACATCCATCCTTCCTTCTCCTGCATGCTCGCGTATAACCCCGTGTCGCTCTGGCTCGCTCGCTCGCTCCCTCGAGCGACTGTGTGTACACACATATAGTCGCGCAATATATAAAAGCTGGCGCGCTGCTGCCGCCATAGTGCGCATTTATTCCCCCTACAGTCTAAAACGTTCCGTTCTTCGAGAGCAGCAGCAGCGAGTCCGCGCGGCGCAGTGCAAACCAGAGCGAGAGAGCGAGCGCACACAGATCGCCCAACGCAGTAGAATATACACAGTGCTCGCGCGCAAAAGTGAGGTTAAGTTCGTCCCGTGCGACGATCTGCTGTCATCGGTGCTATCACCGAAGACACACTGACATCTCCGTCTGCTGTCACTGTATTATACATATACTCTCTGTGGCACGTGAGACAAGCCGTTTCGTGAGGACAAAAGGCGCGATTGAGTGGACAGATAGATAGATATATATATATATATGTATGCGTGTGCACGATAGAAGGCAGTGCTGCTGCTGCTCGGCTCGCTAATCAGTCGCGTGCGAAGTACATCGGGCCCCACCGAAGAGGATAGGCGAGAAGAAGAAGCAGCAGCAGCAGCAGCAGCAGCAGCCGCGCGCGGCGCGTTATCTTGCGCATGAAGGCGAGGGCGGGCAGCGACAGAAGCAGCAGCGGACTGGCCAACGGCGGGATGAAATAATAAGCGAGGCGTGCCGCCACGCTTTGTGAAGGAATTCGCCTCGCCTCGCCTCGTCGCCGACGGCTTAATCTTCGGGCGTCCGCACTCAGTCCTCAGTGTAGGCTAGTCGGTCGTGTCGAGTCGTCGCGCGCTTCGAGACACCTCTTTTTTTGTTCTCTTTTTTATCCTCGTGTCATCCCGAGCTGTACATCACGCGGGTCTTCCTCTCGAGTCTGCACCGAATTTTCTTTGTGACAGCGGGGATTTTTCGGAGCAACGAGGATAATCGCCAATGCTACACGCGTACTCGTGAGCGAGTAAAAGAGAGTGAGAGAGAGAGAGAGAGAGAGAGAGAGAGAGAGAGAGAGAAGGCATGGTGTTGTTATTGTTGTCAGCAGAAGCAGCAGCAGCGCCTCGACGTTCCGGAACGTAAGATTCGAAAAGTGGTGTGCTTCCGAAGTTCGATCATTCGAATCTATTAATGAGATCGGTGTTGAGAGGGAAAAGCGCAGCCGTGGATCATCAATGAGAGGCTCAATGTTTATCGCAGGATCGAGCGTTGACATCAACGAGGCAGCCGACTACGGATCGGTCGAGTTGTTGCATCTCAGGTAGAGGCAGGTGCAGCAGCATTCAACATCAACGTCGTCCGCTCGAGAAGAGACGAAGAAGAGACGGAGAAGAGACGGAGTCGCGCTCCAGAGATAAGCCGACCGACAATTTTCAACAACAACGACAACGGCGAATTGCACGCTATATAATATATCCCCGCCCGATAAGGCCAGTCGCCGGCCGAGGTTATAAAGCCTCGCTAATCTGAAATAGAAAAGGCAAATCGCCGAGCGATCGGAGGAAAGTACACCGTTATCGTACCGCGCGGAGTGTGTCTCGTGTGGAACAGCGGCGCGGACGGCGCACATACAGAGCACTGGGCACAATTTTTTTCTTTTTATTCTTTCTCATTTCGATACAAGTATCGCGCGCGCGGATCTGCAGAGTAAGAGTAATCCGCACAGATATAGAGATCCTATATACAAGATAAAGATGGCGTCGTCGTCGTCCGCGGCGAGCGTCTGTCTGCAGAGCAACTGCACGAGATCGGGTCTGTTCGCGGGCGAGTGGACGGCCGAGGAGCTGTGGGCGCCCTGGGAGCTGTTCGCCGACTACTTCGAGTACCAGCCCTGGCTGTTCTCGCTACTGGGCAGCGCCCTGGTGGGCCTGTCCGGGGTCTTTCCACTCCTGGTCATACCCATCGACGAGGCAGCCGATCTCAAGCACGGAGGTAAGCTCCGGGCGCGCCACCTGCCGGCGATCGATCCCTTTATCGATCTCTCGGTGCACTTGAATGATCGATCGTTTTGCGAGATTAGTACTTAGAATGCTTCGTTTGCTTGGATTGCTGCTTATTGCGTTGGCCGATTGATGGAGTTGATAGGACGGGTTGTCGCTGTATTGCGATCATCGATGGAAAATATATTTGTCCCTATAGCTAGCTTTTCAATTCATATTTCAACGGAAACATGATTTTACGATCTTTCTTTATGTTGAATGCATTACAAGGGCCTCTTGTCGTATTACCGGCAATGTAACAAGAGGCCAGTGTGCTAGGCAAGACTGGAACGATATGATCACAATTTTCAACTGATCGATGTTTTAATACAATCAAAAATAAATCGAATACTTCCTTTAAAGAGCTCAAATGTCTCAATTAGTAAAAGAATCGTTTTTCATCGTTTTACGGCATTGAAGAATACATAACACCTGCATTATTATAACGAAAAAAATCAAGTCGACTGTTAAAACATATAAGGGATAGCTTACTATTCTTAATGACAATCATTTTGCCTCCTATTCATCGCTGTGACTTTTATGCTCAGCACTTATATTCTTTTTATTGTTAATCCTTTGGGATAACTTTTTCTTGTTAAATCTTAATTTACCGCTCCGTATCTAACGAAGCTATATCTTTATAGGTATAGGTAAGCTATCTCTCTTAATTTGAAATAGTGAAACCTCGGAAATTTCACTGTAAAGCAGTGAGAACTCAGCAACTAATTCATGTAGTGGCTGAGTTTTCACTGTGAAACAATGAATTTTCACTATTTCAAATTAAGAGGGTATAATAAGAAAAGAAAACGATTAAATAATAAATTACTGCTAAATAATATTTTGTCATTAAATAAAACTAGTATACCCATGTAAACCAAAGGGCAAAGACCCAACCGTATGTCAAAACAGGTTTTTAGAGCGATATATTTTTCAACGTTCATAATCAATTTTCAGAAATTCTTTCAATTACGAATTGTTTTAATTATCACTTGTTCATGTTACATTGAAAAAGATCTGAAATATTATAAAAACTATTTCGCCGCATTACCCAAACCGACTTACTATTCCCTATTGTCCGATTTAAAAGCAATATCTCTTTAAAGATAATATCGATTGTCGTTAGTGGTTATGTTGTGACGTTATGTTTAGTTGCAGTTCAGTAACCCGACTATATGCTACGAAGCTTATAATTTATAATTTATAAATTTAAATCAATTGTTAGAGATATTTCAGAAATAATATATACGCACGTGATTAAAGTTCAAGGTTTATACTTCTTTATGCTGTGGGTAAAAATAAAAACGGAGTTTCTTATAACGCCGAAATTATAGGGGTGCATGTCTCAGTATTCCAACATTAAAATATTCAATGCGTCACCAACCAATCAAAATATTTTGTTCGTTATCTACATATTGTATGAATGTTCAAAGAGAAAACTCATAAGTTAAATAATTTCGTACAGTTACATAACCTTGGAAGAAATTAATAAAAATAAAACGGTTTTTTTAATTTTTTCTATTTATGTTGTATGCAAAAGACGTCTCAACAAAAATTTAAAACAATTTAAATGGTAGTCAAGTAAATACTTTGTTTTTTCACTATAATTTATTTAATATTTAATTATTTTTCTATAACAGAACTTGTCAACAGTATGATAGAACTTTCTCGTCTTTAGTTGTATATCTAAAAGTCGGTCGGATAGTGTCGCTTCCTCAGAAATGAAACTTTGTAATAGTATTTTCTAATGATTACTGTGAAAATGTATTAGTAGAATTTAGCTCCTATCTTAGTATATTTAATTGGTATAATACAGTACTGTGAAAATGTTTTTAGATAGATCGTTACATAAAACTATTCTTTTTTTTTTAAGAAAATTCATTTGATTCAGTTACAAAAAGAAAACAAGAGTAGATTACTCTGTACTAAAATTATTTTAATATTTTGTGCTAAGATAAATGAGTTATTCATCATTATTGATCATGTTTACTAGTCAACTTGGCGAGGTCATTTTGATAATTATTTGCATACTATTATCTCAAAAACTGTATTGCAAATCTTAATTACCATGAATGCTTATAATTTCCTAGAAAATACTCTATCAATTTAATAATAATTATACGAGTACTGAAAAAAAAATTTCATCTGGAATTGGTGTATCTGTTTAATCTTGAGATGTTGACTGTATACCGGCATGATATATAATTAGGGATGTATCTCGAGATAAAGTCACTCTTTAAGGAGAAATTCATTAAATGAACCCTATTCAGCGACGCTAATTCCAGCCGGTATTAAAGGATTATGTAATTTTATGTAACGATAAGATAATAGCTAAGAGGGACAAATGATTGAGTATCCCGAATTGTATATGTTGAGCTATGGACGTCATTTGCAATTTTCAAATTAATTGAAGATTGGTTAGATTCTATACTTTTATATTCCAAGAATACATTCAAACAGTATCTTAGAAAACTTCCGCGTAGAGTAAATTTAGAATTACATGTTTAACTTCTTTTATTCAACATTCTTACGACCTGACAATACACCTATAACGCCAACAATACCGCATATTATAATAGCACGGCGTAAACTCTTAATTTCTCCACTTTCTTATTTTTCTTTATCGTGCTGCTTCTTCAAACACTAAACTCCATTGAAACCGCTCACAATAATGTAAGTCAAACAGTCGTCGCGGATGTTTTGTTATTCCATTACTTATATAGACGCTCGTTGCGGTTTCGCCTCATAACAAACAAAGTTTCAACCGCGGTGGTGGCGGCATACACCGCGTCCCCTTATATCGCACGCCGACCGCGATGCTTGCGATCCCGATCAATATTCATAATGCAAAAGCCACCGCAAAAAGCAACGATTAAGAAGTTCACGATACACCTCCGCGAACTCAGACAAACCGCGCGCGACAATTATACAACGCGCTCGCGGTCGATTCATTTTTTTCGCTCATTGATATATCACTTCTTTTTGCGTCTCTCTCTCTCTCTCTCTCTCTCTCTCTCTCTGTCTCTCTCTCTCTCTCTCTGTCGGCGCATTCGTTCGAATTGCATACGATTATAAACAAAATCTTCGAGACGCTCTTGTACTCGGCGTCTCCGCAGATCCGCGCAGCTTCGGCGCTTTTTATCGCTTCGATTTTTCGCCGTCTCATGTGTGCTGGAAGTGTGACGTATAGTATAGCAGCATTCCTCATGGCCACGGCCGAGCACGTGTGCAAAAGTCGTATTACAAGCCCGATCGATTCCGGCCGTTATTTTTCTTTTATTTGTTTCGGAGAGTTTGTGGGTATTACGTATATACCTAGGTGTTCGCGGAACGGCCGATTGCCTTTTATGGACGGGCGAATCAAGCTCGAAAGATTCAATTATTTTTCACTTACTGAATTGTTTAATATATACGCGTTTCGTGACTTGGTTTAATTTTCTACGAGTATAAGTATCGAACGACTTTGCATCTCTAATGGCAAATAGTCAATCGATAAATATTTTACTTAGCTATCAATGAATGACTGTTTTATATTTGTGTTAGCATTTCATTTTTGTTTTTGTCTGGAAGGAATTAAAAGTCGGTTTATTATTTGCTTAGCCATTCTTAGCAATTAATTTGATGATATATGAAGTGTACTAATTCAGAAGAATGGAAACCTTTCAGTTGTTAAATTCTTTGTTACATTTTAAGCTCATATATTAAGATCATACTATAAAAGTCAATCATCATTAGACATTAATTTAATGACATCATTATCTGTTTCATTATCGATAAAGAATCTGTCTAAACTCATATTATCTACTTTGTTTTGACCACAGGGCTAAATTGTATGCTTTACGGATTTTTATTCCATTTAATTAAAAGGCTTTATCAAAAATCATAATTGTAATTGTACACGTAAATATATTAATACAGTAAAAGATCATAATATAATAGAAATTATAACTAAAATACATTAAATTTGGTGTATACCAAAGCATAATAAAAATTTTTACAATAAAAGTAATCAAATAAGAAATATAAAATCATCATTGTATAAGATAAGTACAGGAATGAAGAAAAAGCTTTTCATGTTTATATTGCTGCTTGAACTCTACACTTTTCAACGAATGCTTCTATTATCCATTCTAAAATAATACATGACCAGTTTCGACCTAAATCACTAATCTTGCCGGTAAGATATTCGCGTCAAACGTTTTTGAAATAGAGTGACCTTATTGGTTAATTCCTGTAAATCGGAAAATCTCATTGGAGCATTTCAAAAAACGTTCGACGGAAATATCTTACAGTCGAGTGTACTTATAAACATTGTGCTTTAACTTTTAAGGTGATGTTAAACCCCGTGTTACTGGTAAATACGGGGAATCACTTTTTTTATTAATTTTTCAATTTTAAGAAAGTATCTCTATGAAAAGTTTTTCTTTTTGGTTTGAACAACAACTTTTCATAGAGATATTTACGCAAAATTGAAAATTAAATGAGAAAAGTGGATCCTCGTATTTGTCGATGACAGGTGGCTTTAGCATCACCTTAACATCGTATTAAGCTTGTCTCCTCTGAATTATTATTAACCACCTTATTCATCAATATTACTGTTTATTAATTTATTAGTATCTTTTTAATAAACATCTATGTTTACATTGTACAAAGAAAGAGAAAAAAGCGCGCTGTATTAAAATACTAACCTTAAAAAAACTGCTTTGATGTGTGAAAAAATAATGTATTTGAAAATGTAATTTTAATTACTATTAGAATGAGGATAATATTAATTGTATAAACCTATATAAAGATTCTGTTTGCTATATTTTCAAATTTATAAAACCAAAAACCACGCCAAAAATGTATTGCTAGTGTAATATATAAATATTTTTACTACTGATTATTTAATCAGTAACATTAATTTAAATATTTCAAGCATAAGATGTAATATTTATAATTTATTATTATACCTGCACAAGGTACGAGAGGCTCATTATATCAATTATATTAATGGCAGTAACGTAACTTTAGATATAACATGATTCTTTAAAATACATTCTCTTCTGATAAATAAAGCACATTCATAATGCAAGCAAACACAATGCATAGCAAAATATAATAATGGAGCCTGGATGTTCAGCTGCTCGTACTAAAATAAAAATGCTCGAAGCAAAGCAATCAAATGGTTTTCATGGAAAAGCTCATAACCACTACATCATATTAAAACATTATTAACATATTATTTACTATCCCACATTGCCGAAATGAATAACAACCCTGGTAATAAATTCAAATTAAAATTCCGTATAATATTTATTACACATTGTAATCTACACTATCCGACTTCTGCAAAACCAACATGAGGCTATACAACTAATCTCATCGCACGGGCGAGAAAAGCCAGCTTATAAGCGCCATCGTGGCTTGCTCGCCGATGCTGCAAGCCTCTACTGCCACCGCCACCGTCGTCGGCTATATAAAAATAAATGAAAAGCGCGCGCGCGCGATCGCGCAAGCACGCGACATGGAAGATTCGAGAAAGGGCGAGTGGTGTGCACTCCTCGCTCGCACAGCAGCAGCGTCGACCCGCAGTATCGGTCCTTGAATCGCACCGTTGCAGCTGCATGAATACACGCGAGACAAGTGTGCACACACGTGATGCTACCCGCAACGATGGTATGCGGCGACCCGCGCTCGTCGTCGTGCGATGCACAGATCTCTGGGGATCGCGGGCGAGAGAAAGTTTGCAAATGTCAAGGAACGCGCGCGAGAGAGGTGCATCGCATGCATTTACCGCCGATCGCTAAAGTAAACCGAGCTGTGTATCGTAGCTCGATGCTTTGATCGCTGCTGAGATGCCGCGAGGAGAAGAGTTAGAGGTGCGCGAGTACAAGTCGTGAGACGAGCTGGAATTGTGATTTTTGACTTTGCTGCAAGTATGGGGATTTTACAGAAGTATACAGCTGACAACGCCGTTTTTACACGATTTTTGCGCCAGTGATGTGCAGATTCGGGGTTATAAACAAACTTTGATTTGGTGATGCTTAACAATTAAGTATTGTCTAAGGGAAAATGATTGATATAACATATTCTGAACAAGATTAAATATACATTCATGATTGATTTTAATTGATAGATATTAGAAATGGGTGTTAAATAAATGATAAAACACAATGTATATTTCAAATAAAATAACTTTCGTTTATTCAAACTCGCACAAGGAAGGAGTAACGTCAGTTATGTGCGACTGCTCTGGCTAGATGCTCTAGTACGACTAAAACACTTGACATAATAAAGGGCATAAGAGAATTTCGAGGCTGACGCATATAGTTCCCCACTCTTTTCTATACTCGCATTTCAGTTTATGTCTTTGGGACATTTCTTAGTAAGTCAATTCATTTTTGTACGAATATGTAGTAGTGTATAACTACAGTTAGGCACACGCACTTTACAATTATGCCTCTAAAGTATTGTATATGTAATTAATAATCGTTTAATTTATCTATAAGTAAATATTCATATTTTAAAATGATTCTAATTCTAAATTCTATACCCTTATGGTAGAAGTTTGTGCCTCTGAAAACATATTGCAGGCGACATTTATTTATTTTATGTACACTTTTACAATTTCTTCCGTTCTTATACTTTAGCAATAATATGGTGACTGCATCAGTGTAAGAGCACTCACCAGTGAATGAACAATTTTTCAACAAATTCTTGAGTTATAATACATTGTGCAACTAGGGGAGAAAATGAGCTATTTCTAGCTAGGGTGAGGTATGCAGCTCAAGTCGAAAATACCTCACCCGAGTATGAAATAGATTTTCTTCTCATGTTACACACCGTATTTTTTTTAACAAAGGCATGATAGAGCCATTTTTATGCATGAAAGTTGGGTAGGTGATCGCGCATTTCGAGTCACGCATAATACAGTTGAAAATTGTTGTATTTTTAATTTTCACTTTTAGGCCCGGACACTCAAAAAGGAACAGAGAAAAAACACAAGAATAACATTAGCTACTATATCTATAGATATGAGGAACAAGACGTTGTTCCTTATGTTTTTTACTATATAGATATAGTAGCTAATGTTATTCTTGTGTTTTTAATCGTACAGTTCAAATATTTGCGCCTTTTCTTATTTCGATTTTAATCGAAACTCGCGCAAGCGCAGTTATGCACTTGGAACTAGCAGCAAACTTCACACTCACGCGCATGAACAAAGGTTAACCTGAAAAAATTGGCCCTGAGCTTATTTCCTACATTTTTTCGCAATTTTTGAGAAACGTGGAAAAAGTAGTCATTTTTCCCCGCTAAATGAATATTTTTTCACATTTTTTACAAACACGCTTGAAATGTGCGATTTTCTACGCTACTTTTAGACATGAATAGAGGCCTATTTCATGCCTGAGTAAAAAAAAATACTTTTTTATAATTCGAAGATATTAAAAGTTGCTTTGTCTGATCTTAAAACCTTAAACAATTTTTCTTCTAACTAGTTAAGCATTTATGAACCTCTTATTTAAGCGAATAAAAATGTCATGTGACCTGTTCATTCATTCGGCATGAACGTTCATTCTCTGGTGGAGATTATACCCTATTTTTAATTGAAATTTTAATCTGTGCCTTATTAGGTCAACCTATATATTAACTTTCTGCATTTGTAAGGCTTTTATTTCAAAAGAGTGTAGGATGCTAGGAAATTAAGGAAACCAAGATTTAAAGTAACTCTAATGATTTCAACGCCGTGATTGTAAAATATGGGTATATGACTAGGTAGATCTTGATACTTGAGAGGCTAGGAATAGATTTGCTTTGTCCCGCGCTCCAAATCTTTTTCGCAGCGGGAAAGTTTGGCAAGCCCAGTTTATTGCCTTTCCTCAAAAAAAGTTCGATAGTGCTGCTCGTAAAAACTAAGGCCCGTCATAGCGTCGTCTGTTCGACACTCGATATGTAGCAGCAATGATTCCGAGCACGTTCGGACATGTTGCAGCTCGGTATTGCGACGTTGCTTTCAAGAGAGCTACTCTTCAAAGCAAGTAATTCGTATGTAACATCGTGTAAATAAAAACTTAAAATAGCGATTGTTTGTAGGCTTCATCGGTACAATCAATCAGTCTCTATTATGGTCGCGTGCAAAAAACTTTTTGCACACTACAAAAAATTTTACTGAAAATTGTTGCATCTGGAAATCTAGTATTTCTTAAAATCAGCAATACAACACTCGCGTTTTACTTATTATAAGTAAAGCTTTACTGATTATAAGAAACTGTCTTCTTAAAATAAGAACAAAATGTTCTTTATTTAAGAAACGTATTTGTAAAACAAATTTGTTGTATCGACTTTTCAGTATGCATTCTTTCTTAAAGTAAGTAAAATTTTTGTAGTGAAAAATTTAATCTAATTAAAACAAACTTATAATATCCAAAACTTTGCAGAAACTTATATGTTTCACAACTTAAAGACAAGAAAAACAAAAAATCCCTATTTAAAAGTATAAGTTAGTCTAACGCTCAGCAACGCATGTTCGAAAGTCAGAGAAACGACGCAGTACAGAGAGCTGACAAGCGTTCAAACCTTGCTCAAAAACAATGCTGCTTCACATATCGAGTGTCAAGCAGGCTACGTTATACGACCGCTCTTTCTTTTATATACAGCCAAACCTGCCAAACTTTTTCAGGTCGATGTAGATTGGTCGCACGGAGCAACATGCAATTTCTATCTATAACCTTTTAAAAATCATCAGGTTATCATAATAATTGAAAATCTCTGTTGGTCCAATCGTGTATTCTAGGTAATCATAACATTACATATTTTATTCACTGAGAGAAGAGATTCTTTACGATACACGGAAAAAGCCTCGGATGCGCGGTGTCAACGGTAGTATCGCAACGCCACCGCGCAATATTTCTTCGACGCGACAACCATACAATTACGAACCGTCGCAAAACAATCCACATTTTTTAGTGGACGCCATTTTATCTACGGTTGCCGTGCCGATGTGTAGTGTTTCTATCGACACGTTGGTACATCTATAACGTAAACTTGACCGTATTCATTTGCGAGCGAATCCTTTTTCTGAGTCCACACTTTATGAAAAACTGCATGATGAACAATGCATATTGTCCGAAATGAAATCTCTTAATTATTAAGAAAACTGCATAAAGCTGTCAAAAAGTGAGATATAAGCTTAGAGATTCTCAAAGCCATTAAGGTGACTTCAGCGACTTTTTATAAAATTATAAATCGGGTCACAAATTTAACAGAATAACTTTTAATTGCTCTCAAGAAACAGTACAAGGTCATCGAAAAAATATTTGCAAAAAACACATAATAATTGTCCCTATAACACGAGGTTAATATGTAGTATTACATGAGTACATTAATTCATTCATTCATTACTTTTAAGTGAGTTATAAAAACAAGATCTTTCTATAAAACAAGGTTGATATAAATTTTTTTAGAGATTTTTTTACGTATTTATATAGGTCCTTTCTTATTAAGCATCTATAAATAATTGTAAGATATTTCTAATCTATTCAAATTAAAGTTAAAAAATTAATAAAAAGCCACCTTTATTTCTATAACTGTAAATAAATATTCAATTCACTGTATTTCAAGTCTGCACAAAGAAGCTCTACTCTCAGTATGAATACCTAGGTCTCACATATAGAGAATTTTCTAATTATAAAATTACTTTAAATATCATTGTAAACGTGGGGTATTTTGACTTCAGGGGAGAAAATACCCCGATGAAGGGTAAAAAATAATATTATTCATTATAATTATTATAACTCTGGTAGAAACGTTCACCAATGATTCACCAATCGTTGGCCAATTTAACTAAGGTTGGCCAGTAGTTTCACCAACCATTCGCCAACGAACCCACTTATTTTGAAACGCTTTTCTGTCCGTCGTTGGCCAACGAATGCTGAAAATTTGAAAACGGCGAAAAGCACTAAATTCTGCTTAAGCAAGCTATGTAAAATGTTATGGTATATTATCCAATCAATAAAAAGTCATTATATGAGCATAATTATATAGTTTACTTAAAAAATTCACATTTAAATATATGTACACTTAATTCAAAATTGAGTTTAGGTGTAGTAAATTGATGATTCAGTTTACTACCCTAGTGGAAGAAATCTTGCATGCCAAAGTATGTCTGAATTATCTAAGTTTGCCGAAATTTGCCAAAGTTTTCCAAAAGTGTGCCAAAATTTGTCATATGTGTGCCAAAACGGCCAATTGGAAGACATTTGGCGTACTCTGGCAAACTTTGTCAAACTCTAGTAAATTTTGGCAAACTTTAGCAAACTTTTGACATTAAAACCATTTCCACTTGGGGCTTACATTATAATTTACTATTATAATTAAGTATAAAATAAAAAATACTGTTTATCAATTCTATAGTATAATATGAAAACATGGGAAGTTGGATAGATAGTAAAAAATTATAGCAAAACCAGTAGTGGCGAGAGATATTTGCATGCTCCGCAACTCAAGACGCGCTCTCGCTTTGTGCAAGAAGCGTGGGTAGACAAAATATACACATATACATTGAACCATTCGTAACCATAACCCTACTTTAAATAGAAATTTAATTAAATTTTACAACTTCATGACAGCATATGCGCTATTATTTGTATCATTCAGTGGTTTATTGTAAAATATACATTTAGTGACGTACATTTAATGATTCAATTTATAATTTGAAAATAAAATTTTAGAATCACAAATAGAGCAGTCGTTGGCGAACCGTTGGTCAATTTCAGCAGTAAGTATTGGCCAACGTCATTGGCGAACCGTTGACGAACAGGCCATCTCGGTTGGTCTATTTTCTACCAGGGAATTTAGTATGGTAAATTGTATCAGGAATCAGGGAATTTTTTATCGGCAAATTTTACCATTTATTAGGGTAATATTATTTATCTTTTAAGTCAACGATTTTTATGGTAATTTTATCAGAAAATTCTCTGTTTAATTATTTTTTTACTTACCAGAATTTCCAAGCTTCTTATAGAGTTCAAAAATTAAAATTTTTAAGATGGGGTGGTCGACAGTTCAAGTGGTAAATGCGTACCTCTTAAGACAACGGCCACTTAAGGGGCGAGGTTCGAATCCCCCTCTTCAGGCCGAATTTTTCAGGGACATTTTGAGAAAATGTTTTTCCGGATTTTTCGGTGGCGGTGATTACTTTAGTGAAACTCGCTTACTCGCATAAAACATATAACCTAAATCATAATGAGGTAATAAGTTTAATCACACAAATTTCTGATTGTCTCACGTAATTCAGTGTATAAGTTCGTTTGAGTTTTTTTATGTGTGAGTGCTTAACAGTTAAGTACCTATTCCTTTTTACAGCAAGATTAAAACGTTTTAAAAGTGTTTAACAAGTTTTACATTAAAAGTGTATTGTTTGATTACAATTTCTGCTATCGTAATTTAAGTTGCACGTTCGTACGTGAGTAACAACAGCACAATATTTTATTTAATGCGTTTTTTATCCTTATCTTTCCATTAAATAATTTCATGTAACAGCTACTTATTCCCTTTTAAATTCAATAAGGCTCCAATAGATGTTCTCGCTAAATTTTCCTTCCTCCCGAAAACATTAAATTTGATTGCAGACGAATCGCGCATCAGCATGCAAGTCCTGCGTAATCATTATAAATCCGACCCTGATCGTAAAATTCGCACAAGCGGCGTACGCAAGCCTTATCGATTTCAGGCAGCTGCGTATATTCTCATTGAAACGATCCTGGATTCTCTCCTCTTCTTCGCTTTCGCGACTCGAAAATAATTGACATTTTGCGCCTGTTGGGCATAATGGGATTTCGCGAGGGGACACGACTGCCACGATAATGCAGCGTTTCATGACTAACGGCGGATTTTTGCAGCGAGACATTCTCGTGTCGTCGTCTTTTGAATAATAAGAGTATATAGCCTGATAAGGCGAAAGAGGAAGAGAGCGACGGCGCAGGAAAACACTTTTTACGCACATGGACGTCGTGATGCCGCTGGCCGTCGATGAGATAACGCCAACTATATTATCGCGGACTTTATCGCGATAGTGGTATCCTTTGCGCAACCGCGCGCGTGCGTGCGCTCTCGTAAGGCGATCGTAACTTGTGGTAGTCAACTGATTGCGGAATTTATCTGTATTTGATTTTTCCTAATTATTGTAATGCTACCGCGATACAGATTACGAATCACTACAGTTCAGGATTTACACTTATGTTGGGCTATATTATGTATATATTACGTTTTTATATACGTTACGTTTTCTTGTTCTTAGTAATTTCAAAATTAATTTAAATATTTGCACATCGCAAGCATCAAGTTTTTGTTTAATTAATTTCTACAATAATTGTACGAAAAATAAAATATAATCTATTCATTGGAATAATGTGCTCATGTTATCCAGTACTTTACAACTTGTTTTTTTACAATTATTTAATAATATTAATTTATACAATAAATTCTTATCTGTTTGTTAAGGTATATAATTAAATACATATATATATATATATATATATATATATATATATATATATTCAAAACTTGGCTGATTAGTTTTATAATGTAGCCATTAAACTACTTATCAATAGCTTGGTGAATTTTACTGCCTATTTTTACTAGAGAATATTAGATAATTTATGAAAACTTTTTAATTTAAATCAATATATGAAAATGAATGAAATTTGGAAACACTTTTTTTTAACTATAACATTTATTATTAATTATTCTTTAAAATTACGTTTTAGTCCTGGTGTTTCGTCTAATTCTATTTAAAATGTTCACCATATTACAAAAAAATAAAAAGAAAAAAATATATTTTGCCCTACTAAGAAAAATGAGAAAAGAGTTTAATTGTGCAATAACATCAACGATCGTTTCCTGCCGTATGATCCAAAATTCGCAAAAATCAGGGTAGATGAAAAGCGCGCAAGATCATGAGTCAACGGACCGAGGCAGCTTTCATAGATGCTCTCCTCCCGCCGGTATGCGATCATTTGCGTCAATCAAGCACGAGGACAAGAGAGCAGATCAGCGAAGAGCTCGTACGATGAAAAGAAGGAAGCTTTGTCACTCACTTGCGACGACTTTTGTGCGAAGTTTAATGCGCACCGGTCATACACACATGTAGCTCTATGATGCCCTGCGCCGAAAGCGCGCAACTCTTTCGAGCGCCTTTTTTTCCCAGAATAGAATTCGCCTTAAAATTATACTTATAGGTATAGCGCGGGAGCGAGAAGATTTTTGTGTCGCTATGATCTTGCGTGAAAAGAGAACTACGCGTTGCCGCGCTCGTATTGTGCGAACTTGGCAGACACAGACACACATGCATACGTACACAAATCGAGCTCTAGAAATTTAGATACACAGCTATATACTGATGTGCTGCTGGTGCTGCGACTATAGATAGCGACGTTTTCGCTTGACTTCAGAGATTGCGCAGCGGGAAAACCGCGACAGCTCGTGCATGCATTATTGTAGAGAAAGAAGTCGCATTAACCTTTGGAAGCGTGCATTCTAGCTTGTTTGCTTTGTATTTGAGCGTGCATATATTTGTAGGAGTATTTTCAGTCGCTCGTTCCTGACTTTAATAGATTTAATAATTTCCTGTTTGTACTAATTATTTGAACACATTTATTTATACTTACAACGAGTAGCAAGTACTTTCAACAAGTATGTACGTTATTTTATTTGCAAATTGTCTACGAATGATTAGCATTGACATTGTAAACTAAAATAAGAATCAATATGTTCCTATCTTGATAACCACGCGTCTCTGCTTATCACTACATTTATATATTGAAAGGTTTGACTATGACGTAAAAGGCCCGATTGTGAGACAAAGTCCATATTTATGAAACACTCATATAAATAATTAAATTTACAATAATTCTAATATGTTTGTAGGTTAATAAATTATAATAAGATTTTCAAGAACATATTAGTTTAAAGGAAAATAAAAGTTATTATTGTTCAGAATGTATTAACAACAACAAAATTATTATTCTCACATATTTCCAAACTCATAAAAATTGGCCGCCATTTAAAACAAAAACGTGCGATGCGTAAATTTTATTGATACATTCATATTTCCGTACCGAAACAACTTTTTAATGATATTAGCTTTTGAATCATAACATTATAATTTTCCAAGTTCTTTTAGTTTTATATTGATATTTGTTTATTTAATTAATGTTTCGTAATATGTACACTAACACAGATCTGTGACCGTATTTATGAAATAGAAAAACGGTGTCTCATAATCCAGGGACGTGGTGTACCGGTTTATGGGGCACATATTCTTGAGTTTTTAACATAATTATACAGTCTTCTGTATGTTAATTTCGGTAGAATACGTTATTTAACTTTACAAACGTTTATATTCGTGCAATAAATATTTGTAATCAAACATCTTACATATATTTATTTGAACAGAAATATAACTTATAAACTTATAACCTATAAAGCACCAAACGCCCAAAGCTTATCCTACAATTTCAGTATGCGTTCATTCCACTACTGCTTCATTTTACATTTATATTTATAATTATAATTGTTGGTAAAAGTTGAAATAAATTCGTAATCCAAATTAGGAGTAAATAATAATAAATAATAAATTGAAATTAATTTAATCGAAATTTACTTAATAAAACATTTTAACAGAATCAAAAAAGAAAGTTTAAAACTTTAACAGTTAAAAAATGATAAAAGAAAGTAACAAACAAAATATTTTTTTGAATAGTGTTATTCAGTTTTTGAATTAGAAATCTATCGAAACATCGTTTTATTATATCAAATTTTAATGAATAAATTTGTTTTTTAAAAAATTAAAATTAATTTTTATTTTACAAAGGCATAGTTTTTTATTAATCATTTTATATATATGTACTAAAAAAACTAATATTATTAATTTTTTCTTAAAAAATAGGTTTAAAGTATCTTTATTTATGGAAAATTCTGGAAGAGTATCTGAAAATACGCCTAGTTCTTCAGAAAAGAAACTTTAAATGATTCTAAATCATAATATTTCATCGGTATCATTTCATATACTACCCTAATGTGAGAAATCTATTAAATCCTATTAATTCCTTTTTCCAAATATGAAATGATCCTATTTGTGAATATGATGTATGTGCAATTTTTGTATTGGTGAATAGGATTTAATAGATTTCTCACACTAGGGTAAACACAAGCACAGATATAAGTAATCTATACTATATAAGATATTAAATATATTAATACTGATATTCAGACTAGTGTTTCATAATACAGACATCGCATTATGAGACACCGGTATAAGACGTAAAATAGCTGTCTTATAATACGTACACATACGTTGTCCTCTTTTAGTGATAATTAAAATATTTAATTATCATTAATGTAGATAACACAAGAACACAAGAATTTATTCACATTTGCGTTTTAATTAACGAAATATTTCATGAAAATCTCCAAGGTGCCCAGTATGTGTCTCACAACCGGGCCGTTTACCTTATGTCATAAATTATTAAATATATAAATTGCTTACTCATTAGTAGATCTATAAATATTGCAATTGGTTATGCCAAGATAATCGAAACAAATATACAGGAAAAACTTAGACGAAATAAAAAAAGTAAATCATACTTTAAAAAAAATAAATCATTATCCAAACGTCATTGCATTTCATTATGCATTGCATTACAGTATGATGATTCGGCGGAAATAACTTCATTAACTGATAATTTGATCTGCGATGCGTAATAATGGTATCTATTTGTCAGCTTAAAAAGGATAACAAAAAAAACTTCTACAAATATTAGCATTAAGTTCAAACTCCTTAGTTTTCAGAGCTTTACACTGTCAATATTTGAGTGTTTGACTATACAATATTATCACACGAAATCATTCGATTTTTTTTCAAACGACACTTAAGAGTTCACAAAGAAGATGTGGCAATAAAGTTCCTTGTACCCCGGTGGCAAACAAACGATCCTTTTTTTTCAAAACTTCCCAGTCGCGCAACTGTCGTTGTCAATATCTAATCAGGGCAAATAATTGTTCAAGTGAGAATAACTGCGTCCGAGAGGAGATGCGCGCCGCAGTGCACAAGCATGCATGCCAGGCGAGATAAAAGTCGGTTTAAATGCGCGTCGACACAATATATCAACAAAACGCCCGCAATGATTCACCATCCCCGGTTATGCTTATATACTTATCGTCGGGCGCACTCGCTTGTTCGCCGCAACTTGCTCCATTTATACGCTTGGCGCGTTTTCTCGCTAAACATATGCTTTCCTCGATTATAATATTCGCGCTCTCGCGCAATTGACACTGGAGCATCGCGAGAAAAAGATTCTGCCCGACGTCGAGCAGTGATAGTCGGTGACTGTTAAATGCACTTTCGGATCGGATCGAGGTGTTTAACCGGTTATGCAAAAAGTCGACGCGATGGAGGTACAATATATACACGCGGCGCGCGCAGGAAGCGACTGCAAATTGATGCATATTGATGCTCCGCAACCTCGTGGTTTTCTTTGTATAATAGTCGTACCTCGACGTCGACGACGCGGTATTAAAAACAATGGCCACGAGGACGAGCTTGTTTATGCAAGTGAATATGCTTGTGGGTTCTTTATTTTTTTTAATTTCCGCAGCAACGCACAAAGGGTTCTTTATTCACTTTCTCAAAATAGACTGTAATGTGATAAAACGTTTAACAGTGGGGTTTCTTAGGTATGACAGTCTGTCAAGTACATAAAATCGCATAAGAATATTTTTCTAACGTTTTTAGAAAAACTTAAAAAAGTAAACTTGGGTGAGGTATAATTACTTTTGCTTAAAACAGTGGAATAGAGAAATAGTTCACGATATACATATTATTAATAATGACGTAATATATCATTTAGTTTATATACAAGGGGTGCACATTTAAAACGTATGTTTAGAATATTATTACAATATTAAATTATCTTCTTCACCGAAAGGAAATTCCTACTTTATCTTATTTTACAATCTATATCTTCTTTCAACAATTAATTTCTCAACGTACTCTAAATTAAACTTCACGTAAAGTTCAAAAACAATGTATCGGTTTCGATAAGAAGCACACATAAGTTGCATGCGCAGTTAATGACGTTTATCTTAAGACGGCGATATCATTGTAATCTTTGGTCGCTTGTCATCTCGTTACTCGTTATCCTTTCTTTATGTATATTTTTTTGTGTATACGGCATCAACCGACGTGTCTCTTGCGATTTAGAAATTCGTGATTCAGCATATATTTGAGTTTGAGTAACGCAATGTTAAACACCTCTAAAAGTCTACTTTATTTTCAAATTTTACGTTATGAATTTTTTAATTATATAATTTGTATTACAAATTTATTGCAGAGTTTAAAATTCGGAGTAGATAAATAAGAAACTTTAGTGTTTATTATTGTATCAGTCACTTTGAGACTAACAAATATTGAAATTACAACTGCATTATTATCAATATTATGTATAAAAAATCAAGATTATTTTACTCGAAAGAATAGTTATTAAAAACCATTAAACTTAATTTACATAATAATTAATGTATATATAAGGTATGATATAACTTAATAAAATATTTTAGATTTATTTTAAACGTTGATTACCTACATTAAAAAAAATTATTCAACGTTTTTGTACAAGAACGTTTAACAAAATTACTTAATTAAACTCAGGTGATACTGCACTGTTGAAAGAAGACAGTAATTAAATTTCATCCATCGCAGCATCCATTCCTACACATAGCTGTACAAAGGAGATCAAGGACTGCCACCTTGCGCATGTGGCAAAGACCGAATGATTTACAATTTTTTTTCTGCTCAATTAAACTTGCATGTTATTTCATATTGAAACAATGTTTTCAAAGTATTCGCATGCACGTGTATGTATTTTAGCTTATACTATGATGTATGTTCGATAGTATTACCAATTAATGACAAAAATTGCAATATCTGTTGAATCATACATTCCAAACGTAATAAAAGAAAGAACAATATATTTTGATCAAAGACGTACAAAAGTTATAAATCCGTCACTAATAAATTATCGACATGATTGGATCTGACTTTTTTAATTCGAAATTTATATTTTTATGGTTCCCAGATTATTCATCAATGAAGCACGTTCAATTTTTTAAGTCTTTGTTATTGACATTATAAAACACGATTGAAGCTTTTAACGAGCATTGTTTGTTATATAAGTAACTTCCCTTTAAACTTACTTTTTAATCTTATAGACAATAATTTTAGCATATTAAACATATGATTCTAAAATATATTTATCTTCCTATAAAGGAAATAGATTTTCTACTTATAAATACGTATTTAAATTTTTAATCTTGATCGCGCCTCTAAAGAAAATCATTTTTGATAGTCATAAATCTGTCTATGCAACCAACCGATAAGATTATCATCAATTGAAGTAAATTTGACTGTTCTCTGGGTTAGATAATATTCTATATTTCTGGTTATAATTTTAAACCTTAATTATCATATTATTCATAAACTTTTTTTGGAAAGCACGTAAAAAGGTAATGCTACATTTTAGTTTATACATTTTTATGATTTTCGTTACAGATAGTGCTAAAACGTTGAAAATTCTTCTGAGCTTCGCTGTCGGAGGACTTTTGGGAGACGTTTTTCTGCATCTATTACCGGAGGCCTGGGCGAATCATGCTGCAGCGAACACAGGTGTATATTTTTAATTTTTATGAATATAAGATTTTCCAGTTCCTCGCAACTAACATGTTTAATTGATATTGAAAAAGAGAAAGGAAATGAGTAATCCTACTAACAGAGGTCAACTAGATACAGATTTTCGCGTGACTAATGTTTTCTATTTAACGATGAATATTACTGTTTAATAAATGGTTTGTAATTTCTGTCTGTAATAATAACAAAGTATTAAATATCGTTTACTCACTGAGATATTTCAAATTATCTAAAAGTAAAGAAAAAATGAATAAAATCTTAGACTTGTATTTTTTCTTACATCCCACTTATGCAATACACAATTACAAACATTAAAATATAACGTTGAATACAAAAAAAAATTTTTTGAAATCGTTGTTTTATAACAACTTCTTTGTTTTGCTGTGTAATATTGTATGCGTTTATATCGAAGACAAACGTGCTTGAAATAGACATACAATTTTACATACATATTTATAAGAATTGCATATACCGACGGAAACCTATAACATCAGATTTCTCTTGTGCTATCGATTTTGATGTCACATAAAATACAGCTGCGGGATACAGTTGAAATATCGTCTACATAAGAATACATTTCAAACTTGAAATCAAAATATTAGTACAAAAAGATTTTTTTTATTTTAAGCAGTTCAATTTTTCAACATTCTTTATTTCAACATTAGAAAACATCTTCAAAATTCCAATTTTCACAACAATTAAAAATTGTACAATCTTATAACATGGAAACTAAAATCTTTGCTCTTATTTTCTTCAATTAGGCTATTGCATGCTTTTTTATTTTATATCGTGATTGATTATGGAAAAATAATTAGGTCGTCTTTTTTATTATTTTAATAGGGAAGAGGCATGGTATAAAAATAACAGCTGATCCTTTATTCTATAATAAATAAATATGTATTGATTCATTAGACATAATTTTTTAATCGATTACATGTCTCTTGAGTTTGTAAATATTAATTAAAAGTTTATAAATTTTCAAAGTATTTGAATATCGAACTATCCTGCGATTGGCTAATAAGATTCAAGATGGCCGTGCACCATGGGTCAACATAACCAACAATATCGAAGCGGGTATATTTGATTTTTGGAGCTTATAAACAAATATAGTTTTGGCATTTAAATTGAAAAGTTAGGTTATGGATAGCGTCGTATATACATTGTTTCCCATTGTGCGCGGCCATATTGGAATTCTAGTCACGCGGTTTCTTTATGGCGTTTGAATTCTAATACAGAATTTTGTTTTTTTGAAAAATTCTTACGCAGTAAATATAGACTTCAAAATTTTGATATTTATATTTTTGTGCATAGTTTTAACTAAAAATTATTTAAAGAATAAAATAAAAAATCATGTCTCTTCCCTATTAATATACCACAACCGTTATATACGGTGTAAGATACAACAGGTTGGCATCCTCGAGACGATACGATATTCCAGTATTGTGACGTTACGTAACATTGTAGTACATCTTACATGTGTCGAAAATTCAGAAACTTTGAACATCCATAACCCACCCCATACACTTGAGAATTTAATTTTCATTTTTTACGCAACATCTCAATGACAGTCATCAACATTTTCCCGCCATTGCCTACATAACACTATAATATAATACAATCCTACCGCGCCGTCGCTTAGAAAACCACGCAACACAACATTATCATCTCTCCTCCGCGTGCTCGTTTTCGCCTCCTCAGCCTCTGTGCATTCTTATCTACACTATACCGCGCGAGCGTCGCCTAATAAACAACATCGCTTTCTTTCAGCGAAAATCAACGGCGGCAACAGCAGCGTCAATCATGCGTCGATGGGCTGCAATCTCTGGGTGCTCGCGGGCTTCCTCGTCTTCGTCATCGCCGAGATGATGTTCAGCGGCAATGCCGACGAGGACGAGGGTGAGGACGAATCCGCGACCGTCGCCAGCATCGTGCCCAAGAACATCGGCGAGCAGCAGCAGCAGTTAGAGAACAACAACTGCGGTACGGTGGACGAGTGTTTGAAAGCCGCGAGAAACGGCTTCGCAAATGGCGACACGAGCAAGTTCAACGGATTCAGAAAGGAACAGCAGCCGGCGAATGGCCTGCGGAAGGTGAACGGCGTCAACGGCTACGCGAACGGTCACGCCAAGAGCAACGGGCTGAGGCAGACGGCGAACGGATTCTGTGCCATGCGGGAGTCGTCCAGTGCGATGGGTGAGGAAATGTGTATAATGCTCGTTGTAATCGTGGGAGAGGAGTTGAGGATTCTTGCGGAGACTAGCGCGTTTCTGATTTCTCGAGGGTTAATACCTAGATTAAATGGATAAAGACTAGCGAGGTTTTGTCGGAGAATCTAAAAGGTGTTATAGTTTTTGTAAAAGGCTTCTGAAAAGAACTAGTATTTTTTGAGAAATCTGAAATGTGCATCGAATTGTTCTTGATGCTGTCTGAACGCTATGATATCGTTTATTAAATTTAATTACATTTTACAAACGTCTCAGAATGATTTAATATCAAGTTATAAAGACATTTTTATTATAATTCAGAAAAAAATCGAAATATACCCGTAAATAAAATACTGGCCACCTTTACCTGTTCCATATATGGGAGAGGAAAACATTGTTTATTGTCAATTATGTAGCAAATACATAATAAATTTTCAAAGTCCCGAGATTGCCATTTTAAAAACGATCCCGTAAATTTCATTAAATTTCATTAAACTTGCCATTTGTATATAAAAAAAACATCCAATAAATTTTAGGATAATTTCTGATACGACATGGCTTGAAAAAAAAATACAAATTAAATAAAATAAAAACAATTAGAAATATCTACTATAACGAATATTGTTTTTTCAAGCAAATTAATTTTAAATAAAATCTAAAATAATCACATTAGAAAGTATGTATTTTAAAATTAAAATTAACTGGGATAAAACATACACGTAAAAATCTGCCAAGGGGATTTTAAACCCATTTTTTTGTTATGATTAGCAGATCTTGTACCCTAACGCCTTAGTATATGATATTGAACCTATATTAGATCAGTATCGCAAATCAAGAATTAACCTCTTGAGCGATTCAAAGCTAAATTTTTCTCAGTAAATGAACGTATCTTACTTAGTCAGCAAATTTGTTATTGCTTGATCTTGTTAGAATAAGATTTTTGTATCATTACCTGGATATAAATCAAAAGTCATAGCTCATACCGCGTTCGACTTCAAAAGAATGAATGAAAATGTAACTTCGTAAACGTAACTTGAAAATGTTTTGTTCCCCTGTCCAGACCAACAGCTGTCGAAGATGTCCGACGAGGAGCGCACGAGGGAGAGGCCCAAGTCCAAGCACATCACCGGCTATCTGAACCTCATGGCCAACTGCGTGGACAACTTCACGCATGGATTGGCCGTGGGGGGCTCGTTCCTGGTGTCGTTCCGATTGGGTGCGCTCACGACCTTCGCCATACTCATACACGAGATACCGCACGAGATCGGCGACTTCGCGATACTGCTGAAGAGTGGATTCAATCGATGGGACGCCGCGAAGGCGCAGATCCTGACCGCGACCGGCGGCCTGTGCGGGGCATTCGTCGCCGTTGTCTTCTCCGGTGATGCTGTTGGTGAGGAATTCGTTGTTTGTGTACATTTTTCGTGTATGACATCCTTAGTTTCTTCCAATGGGCTATTATTCTCGAGATTTGAGACAATTGACCTCGATTGTGCATTGTTTTAGTGAAATATGGTACATGTACTTCTGATTATAGCTCTGCAAGTTCATACACTTGAGAAATGGTCTAAAAGACAATAGTACGCGGAAAGAACCTCTATTTAAGCTTTGTGTCGTACATAAATATCAATCTGACCTAAAATTATTAATAATTGAAGATGGTAACTGAAGGTACATAAATATTAGAGAAAAATTAACTTTTTAAATTCGTTCGTTTTTCAGTTAACATCTTCAATCATTAATAACTTTGAATTAGATTAATATTTCTATTCCGAACATAGCTTAAATTAAAACTCTATCTCTTCTTTTTACTATCTTTTGGCCTATTTTTCAAAGGAATAGATTTGCAGAGCTATGGTCAGCTATGGGGCAATAATGCACAATTGAGATTAATTAGTTTATATCTCGAAAATAAGAACGTTATACTTCATTCTCAGGCGAATTTTGCTTTCCAAACCTAATACACTCTCCTGGCCAATCGAGAAAGTATAGAAAGCGGTATATTATAAATAAATCTGGAAATCTAATTGATTATTGGCATTGTTTCAGAATCAAGGACAAGTTGGATACTTCCATTTACTGCAGGTGGTTTTTTACATATAGGAATGGTCACGGTGCTGCCGGAACTGCTGAAGGAAACCGATCCATGGGAATCGCTGAAGCAGATTGGCGCCTTACTTACTGGCATTGTAGTCATGGCGTGTCTAACGATCATATGCGATTAGGATAAGGAATTTTTGGCGTTTAAATGAGATTTGATTCGAAGCGAAACTTCAGGATACTCCATCGAAGCGAAGGAAGAAAATGTTTGTTAGAAAGCAGGATGAAGCATTAACCACTTTGTAATATATTTTTTATGACAAAGTGAATGACTTGAATGATATACTCTTTTTCGCTTTCAACAAAGTATTTCTTCCCCTGTGATCAATCAGCAAGAAATTTAAATATTATGTATATAAGCGTACGTTTGAAAGATGTTAGAGTATGATACGGCTAATTAGAGAAAAATTATTTTTCACTTGATTCCAAAAAGAAAATGTTTTGCGAAGTAACTTTATTTTTTTACGCAGATGCGTCTGACCAAAGCGTGATTCGGTGATAGAATTACGTCGCTTCCTTTTCAGAAGCTCAAAATCTTAATCGTTGAATCACAAAGTGGCGATTAAGCTAAATCAGTATTGATGTACTGTCATTCGAACAAAGTAACAGAAGTAAAAAGAATAGAAATTTTTTTTATTAACATTTATATCTTTACAGTCAGCACTTCATTTAATTGACGTAATATTTGTAATTTTTTAGTTCGTGATTTTCACGAGCTACGAAAAAATAGAGGGAACAGAAAGTCTTTAATCGAAGTTCCTAGAACCGTTGTAAATAAGACTCTGGGCTTACGAAGCCCTCTGCGTTGAAAAAATATCCTGTTGTCAAGGATTCCTGCTGGAAGGGGAATCGAATGGGTAAAAAAAGGAACCGCGTTGCTTACTGGTTTCGTTGTTTTTCAAATATGAAAGGTATTGTTTGTTTAAATAGACGCCAAATTAAATTAATATATTTTTAAAAAAAACAACTGTAATTGAATAAAAAAAAATTGGTGGCTCCGTATTCATAGCTTATACAATCGATCCTTGTACTTAACGAACAGAGAACAAGGTCTCATGTTTTCCAGCGGTAAAAGCGAGTAAAAATTTTTGGCGCGACGTGTGACCACCACATTTTGTAAATAAAGTATAATATTCCCTAAACCTCGTTTTCTTTTTTAAAACCTATTCACATGATTAAAAGAAAAATTAATTTTTTAAAGACCTTAATAATATACATATAGTCAACTATTGTTCAGTAAACGGAAAAGTAATAGCAAATAGAGAAAAAGAAACGCTTTTCCGCATTGTAAAAATTATAATGGTTTTGAATAAGCACATTGCGCGAAATCATATTTTTTAGTCAATTTATTATAGAAAAAAATTATCTTAATGTAATAAGTCGGAAAATGGTGAGACGCAACGTGATATTTCATAAACGAATGCGAATAACAAAAATTTGAAGCGTATTTCCAGATTTCCCTCAAATTTCTTATCTTAATTTAATTATGTTTAATTTCTTTTTATGCAAAAAATAGTTTGTTTTTTATGGGCCTCTTTCATTTCTATGCTTACTGTATAGGGTATAGTGGAGAAATCCCGGTTACAGAGTAAACACGATCACCCTTATTTTAAACTAATTAATACGATTTACACACTTTTTTGATGCAATGTTTTATAAAATAATACTTAACTAATATTAATGTTTACGTATTTACTAAGAAATATCGACAAATAAAAATTTTTCACAATCTTTTTACTAATTTAAAAAATAAAAATGTTAATGTTTTGAAAATATAGGAGTACTTTATATGAACACCAATGCGCTGATAATGACTAGTATTTCCCCGATAGGTTGGGTAATTCCAATCACAAGAGCATTTTTTTATGTAACTTACCAACTTATCTTTTCAATAATCTCTTACAAATTTTTATTTTCTTGGTAATGTTGATAAAATTATTGAAAAAAATCTTAAATAGGTTAAAAATATCAGCGTTCTCGCTAATGTCTGCAATTCTTCATATGGCGTTTAAGTACAATATATATATATATATATATATATATATACACACGGGAATAATGGGTAATCTAATATTTAAATTATAACGATAACAACTTTTTATGTTTAAAAACAGTTATTCTGAAAATATTTGTGCTATATATACTTAGTAATATCTTACATTTTACCGTTGTAAAGCCTCAAAATTTTGAGCCTACGCATCACAATATATCACTATTTTCAATACTAGATTTATTAAAGTTACTGTGTTCCTCACACGATTGCAGGTGATATCATGAACGAAATTCTTTTGTGAGCGACGCACTATTTCGTTAAATTTTTATTATTTTTTTTGGAAACCTAATCAATTTTTTTTAAAAATTATATTTTATTTTTTCTTTAAATTGATTGCGTTTCCGAAGAAAAATAATAAAAAATATTTTAAGGAAAAAGTGCTTCACTCTTTTTGCAATACATGTCAAAAGGAGTCGAATAACCGTCGAAGAAAATATTTTCGTTCATCATGTCACCTGCAATCTTGTGATGAACACAGTAAGTTTAATAAATATGGTACTGAAAATAGTGATTTATTGTGACTTTTACTATATAGATACGGTAATAATGAGTAATCTAATTTTTAAATTATAACGATAACAGCTTTTTATGGAAAATTTGTAATCTCTTATTCAAAACTAATTATTTATAATTTTCAATATAAAAGCAATTTAGCTCTTTTTGTTTTATGGAGCAAAAATTTAGCTAAGGAGCAAAAAAGAACTGCTACTCATTTCAGAATAATTCTTACTAAATACAAAAAGTCATTTGTTAATATACAGTTCTCGAAATAAAGTAATCCGTCTTTATACAAAATAATTTATTATAGTATTCATAAACAACAATGTTATAAACGTATGCTCATCACAATAACTTGTAAATTTCGGAGCACTTTCAGTCTATTGGACTAGGAGTCAAGAATTTATAAATGCATCTGCAAACAAAAATCGTTTTATCGCAGGGTGTGCGTTGATGATGTATGTACAATGGATATGAATAAGCACAAATTTAACAACTGCTATAATTCGTCATGTTGTTGTTCGCTGATGATGCTTCGTAATTTCTCAAGCAGCTCCTGATGATGCATATTCAAGTTTTCACCGTCCTCGTTTATTTTAGGAGAATCGCGATACTTCGCCAACATTTTCTGTATTTCTGGTAGCAATGCATCCATTTTGTCCATAAAATCTTCTTTACAGATAGAACTAAGTGTAATCATACTTTCATAAATAATTTCATGAAAATCGTCGATATCAGAATTTATCTTTAAACTCCTTATCATTAAGTCTACTAAATTTTGACAATAATTGTGCATTAAAAGTTTTTGCTCAAAATTAGTTAAATCGTATTCCCTTATTCTTCTAAGTCTTTGTTGTTCATCTTGCATTTCCTTAAGATTTTGTCTTTCAATTGTCAAATCATTAATTAAATTCAATACTCTTGTTTGAATTGGAGATTGCCCGTCAGCTAAAATCTTTCCAAAGACCTCTAAACCACCATTATTAACCAGAGCTTTTTGAGCAGCAGGAAAATGCCTCACAAGAGCTCCAAGAGCAAACAAGCATCTAGATTTCACTTCGACTTTGTTGTTTATAGTTAACATGCGCAATAGTTTTTGAACAAAGTCATTTTCCAATGCTTTCAGTTGCACCTTTGGATTCGATTGAACTGCAGCACCTAACAGTCTTAATGCTTCTGCCTTCACATCCGAATTCGTTGAATTTAGAGCAGGAGAAATAATTTTTGCCATTCTAAAACCAAAATTATTTTAATAAATATTAACATTCAGTATCTCAGTAATATTTAGCCTTACTGGAATTTTTTCTTTGCATACATAGGCACTCAAAATTTTTTGGACAATATATAACATCTCGTGAATATTTTAATACTGTATAGGGACAATCATCTTACTCAGACAGCTCGTTTTTTTAATTTTTAACAAATCGGCTTAAAACTTTCAGAGAAATTTTATTACATACGAAAATTTATAAAAAAAATTTATAGAAAAATAAATTTTAGTGTATTTATTTATAATAACACTCATAAAAACACATTAATCTATTAAAATGACATTTTACTCATAAAAATGGTTTTAATCGACTGATATTGGAACGGAAGTCCAATGTTTGTTTAAATTCTGCTCGCTTCTTTTAATGTATTTTATGTAATAAATATTCTTTGAAAATTTCAGATTGGTTCGTTAAAATCTGGGTCTGAAATCCTGTACATCGTAAACATTGCTGTTACAACTTTGATTTTAGTAATTTAGTGAATTGTGAGCTGCTTAAATAAGTTAACTGCCACTAGAAAAGTTTAAAATACTCATGAGATGTCATATTACCCAAAAAATTATCATAAAGTATGTTTGTCAAAAAAAATTATTTAAGCCAAGCTTCAAAGTAATTATTCTACTGTGACCTTAAACCTACTCTGTTTAACATTTATATTAATTTTCAAGATTCAACAACAATTTTCTTTTCTATGTTTCTAGATAAGTATAATTAAAGACAATAATAATTATTGTTATATCTAGCATGTAACTTTTCGAACATCGAATATTTAACTAAGAAGACTATTATATAAAAAAATACATACCCTCCCATATCACTAAATAGATGTGCATTATCTATTTGATGTATGAGGTATTCAATGTTATTAAGGATTTCTAATATGTCTTCAACCTTTGTTGAGTCAAGATTCTCTGTTGTAATAGATTCTTTGTGCGGCTCAAATTGACTAAATAAACTAGTAAGTACTTCAGAGTCTGTAGAAACATTCATGTTTAACGCTTCTAACTCTTCCTTCAATTCTGAGTAACTTCTAAACTTTTTTCTTCTTTCTGGCTGAACTTCTTCAACATTCTAGACAGTATTTAAAATTATAATCATATCTATTTTAATTATTTACATTCTTTCTCAACTCTGGAATTATTTATAAAATTCACCTTTGTTTGTAATAGAGGGTCAGATTCATCTGACTTCATTTTTTTTAGCATAGCTTTTAATTCATCAAAAGGAATTTTGACTTGTTCAGTCGGCTCGTCCTTCTTTAATAATTTACTTTCTTCATTGGTCAAAGAATTTTCTGGATGCAATGTTAAAGAATTTTGTTGCGAATTATTCACACTTTCCTCTGATTTTTCTTCCGATTCATTTTCGTCCATCAATTTAGCCTCGGTTACTCCAGTTTGCAAATTATGCCGTATGTGGAGACCAGCAGGAATAGGAGTTCCTTAAAAAAATAATAAAATCAATATTCACTATCTACACATAAAAATCCCTAAATAAAAAAATGAAATACTATGATGCAATATAGCAAAAAACGTAACATTACAGAGCAATAGTCAAAACGGTTTACAAATTAAAATGATGATATAAAATTTGATATTTAACAAAGTCCCATTAAAACCGCAAAGTAACAGTAAGCAAGAAACATGAAATGCAAAACAAAACGACAGCAAGACGTTGGCAAGCGCGCAACTCTTTGAATACGCACTTGACTGACGTGGTCTTTCGCCCGTCGTGCACGACTACGTACAGCCCCGAAACGTCACATTTCCCTACATACTTTATACACACCGGCCGAAAGCCCCGGTTGCCCGGCTCCACAAAACTCCGCAAAACTCACCCTTCTTCACCTTCTGCCATTCTCTCGTGGGCACGAACACGGTATCGTTCTTCTTGCCGGCAGAAGCTATCGCGAGCGTCGCCAGACCGCAGACGGCCAGAAGAATCGCGAAAACGTAACGCATGTTGTTGTCCTCTGGGCCGCTGTGCGCGTTCCAGTTTCCACGTTGCACGCCGCACGAAGAAGAAGAAATACAGCGGGAACTTTTTTTGCAGAGGGATCTATCTTCAGCTGTGTGTCCTTGCCTGATATGCACACGCAGAGACGAGAGAGTGAGCGCGCGGCGCGCGAGCTTTCAACTTTCCTGTAGCCGTATAATTCGAAAGTGAATTACGTGTCCCTCGGAATATTTACATCGTCGTTGTGCGCCGCAGCAGCAGCTCCATATATATTTATTTTTCCTCGCGGCTGCTCGTGGCGCTCGATGTCTCGACCGCGGACTCGCTGACTCTCGGATGCAGTATGCACTAGCCGGACACGCCGCGCGTGCGCGCGCCGAGCTGTTCGGCGGCCGCCAATCGCGCGGTGCCGCGACGTTGCCGCTTTTGCGGCTGACACGAGCGCACGTGTTTCGTTTCGTTTCTCGTGCAATTGTTCTGCGCGTTCCGAGGCCTACGCGGAGCGCGCGGCTGTTCGTTGTTTATGTACCTATAGGCGAGATTGTCGGGAAGATATAAGAGGTTAGTTTCTCTTTCTGCTGGCCGTCAAACTGTACCACGTTTGAAAAGAGGAATACCTATGTACGCTTTTTATAATGATTTAAGAGTTTCGTTTCGTCAAGTATAAAATATACCGTTATACTATTGGAGTTGATTTTATTCTAAAAATTTAATATAATATTTATCAATAATGTCATAATGTGAAATGAGAGTAAGATAATGAAGTAAATTAGACTAGCTAGAAATAATTTCGGAGCAGAAGTTGCTCCGAAACATTTCAAGCGCAAGTCAGCCGTTCTAAAGTGCAATAGTAAAACATTCGTCAACGCATTTGTACAGTTTTTCAAATTCAAGCAACAATTTCCCGCATTGAAAAAGCCAAGAAAGCCCAGTCGAACGTCAACAATATGACGCCGCCGAGTTTGGCAGTCCTGAGTGCGCGTGCGCACAAGTTTCGAATATTTACGCGCGCGCATCCTCGCACACATAAACGTCGCTATTGTGTTAGTATACGCGCGTGCCTGGGAACACGACTACACGACGATCGACGACGACGCGACATTGGCAGAGCGAAGCGCGTCGAGCAGCCTATATGAGCCTCTGGTGACTATTATGTGGGTATTACGCGTCGCGTTACACCAGCAGCACCAGCCGAAAGAAACGGCCGCGAAGACGCGAGACGAGAATCCGTAATATGTAGACCGCCAGCTCTCTCTCTCTCTCTCTCGCTCCTTCGTCATTTTTCTCCTCGCGCGTTGCTGTTCTTCTGCATAAGAATACATAACTATCCACTCTCTCGCGCCTGCATCGTTCAACGAATATAGACACCCTGCAGCGTCGACGCGGGAGAAAAGAAGAAGAAGAAGAAGAAGGAAGAAGGAAGAAGGAATCGCTCCGACGGTGATGGCTCGTGGAACTCGCGTCGCGATATCCGATATGCCGCAGTGCTGAGAGAGCGTGGTGTGCGGTGGTGTAGTGTCGCGGGCGCGGGAGCCGAGCCCCGCGCGGGATACAATAGATGAGCCTGCAGGACGGCGTGTTCTCCGAGGACGCGGAGGAGGACCTGCTGCTGTTCTTAAAGAGCGACAAGCGCAAGAGGTAAGGGTCTGGATGCGCGGATGCATGTTGTGTTCGTGTTTAGTGTGTGATTGCGATGTGCAGAGACGGACATAACCTCGCTGTTGTTTATAGTCAGTTATAGGCCTACGCTTGAGCAATATATTCTTTCTTTTTTTCTTTCAGCTATCGCGTAATTTAGTCAATTGGGTTTATTTGGCGCTGCAGCGTGCGGTTACATATAGTGACTTTTTTGGAGTTCTTTTTTAACGCGTTTGAACGGTGGTGAGAGTTTTAGACTTCAAGGGAACAAAGCACAGACTCGCTGAATTTTTATGGAGGTGTCTGTATTGTATGGTGAATGACGCACGTTTGGTTATACTTGTAAAGATATCCTATTGCTTTGAAAAACACATTTTTATTAAGCAAATTTAAGTATTTACTTTGTTAATGATTTTAAACGTTTCCATTGTAGTAAATCGAATTCTTACAACTTTTAATGCAATATCAGCACTTGCATTAATAATGTATTACATTTCTGTTTGAAACAAGATAACATAAACAAGTGCAAAATATTGGATGTAGAAAATTGGTTAAATTCGTTGCTAATAAAGACACGATCAACACAATGTTGTAATAAAAACAGTGATTATAAAAATAACTTGAAAGTTGCTAGTTATTTTCAACCTGATAAATATACAGTGTAAAATACACAGGAAAATTTTTCTTTAAAATCACTGCATCTTTATGTATACTTATATAAAGTCATGCTGTGAAATGAGAATAAGATAATAATGAAGTAAATTAGACTAGCAAGGTATTATGAATGGTAATATTTACAATACAGTTAAATAAGTGTAAAATTTAAATAAAATAATTTTGGATCAGAAGTTGCTCCGAAACATTAAAAGTGCAAAATACCTATTCTAAAGGGCAATACCAAAATAAGTATACCTAATATAGCTTTAGTCTTAAAACACATACGGAATGTTTATGCCTATAGCATAGTATTTTTATATCCTCTATTTTACAGAATCACAACAAATTATTTAGGCCGAATTATTTCACAATGAACACTAGCAAGGGTTGATTTAAAATTTTAATTTAATAAGCATATAAACATTCGTTTTTTATTTATTAAACTGCACGAAGTGATTATCACTCGAAATTCCGACAGTACGTCTTCTGCAAGCGCGCGTATAAACAAAGGCCATCGCACTTGTCATTTATCTCGCGCGCAAATTCTTTCCTTATTTCACCACGATTCAGTGTAAATTTAGCAAAGCGCAAAAAAAGAACGAGAGCGCGCCGCGCGTCGCGGTGCACGCTACATTGCGGTGAGGGTCTGACTGGCGAAATCATTGAATAACCGTCAAGATCTGAAGCTTATTTTAAAATATTGCGGTATCGGTACATACTTAATGTAACAAATTATCGAAACATTGGCCTCCTTAATACAATCGTTTAAAACAAGCTTTACAAAATTGACTGTAGATCTGTCTTGGTGAATAGGATATACCTATATTGAAGTATAATGCGACACGTAAATAAAATGCACTACAAAATTTGTGAAAAAGCTTATTTTCAATAAAATAAAATATCTATTTACTGATAATACACATGTATACATAATAATAAGTATTACCTACTCTATATTACTCTATATTTTCTAGAATTCAATTTAACTGCAAATTATTTGAAGACCTCTAAAATCGTGCTTTCATAAAATATTGGAAAATAACGAGAATATCTCTTTTTGGGTATATTAAATATAACATAATGACTTTTTTTACATGTTAATTAATGAAGTCTAAAATTACGTTGACTGTTACCTTTTAATAAATATTGTTTTTTGTCCATTTTCTTCTTTTGTACAGCATGACTTTTTATCCGCGATTGTTTTTACTTTGTTTCAGAGATGGTTTCATTGGTCAATAAATATTTTTTTGGTATTTTCTTAGCATTTTGTACATTTTTTGTTAATTTCTTATTCGTCTTTAATTTGCCCCTACAAAAGTGTCATTATACCAAATTTGAAACTATTTACGTTTTACAGTACCCTGGTAGAAAATAGACCAACCGAGATGGCCTGTTCGTCAACGGTTTGCTAATGACGTTGGCCAATACTTACTGCTGTAATTGGCCAACGGTTCGACAACGACTGCTCTATTTGTAATTCTAAAATTTTATTTTCTAATTATTAATTGAATCATTAAATGTACGTCACTAAATGTATATTTTACAATAAACCACTGAATGATAAAAATAATAGCGCATATTCTGTAATGAAGTTGTAAAATATAATTAAATTTTTATTTAAAGTAGGGTTATGGTTACGAATGGTTCAATGTATATGTGTATATTGTGTCTACCCACGCTTCTCGCGCAAAGCGAGAGCGCGTCTTGAGTTGCGGAGCATGCAAATATCTCTCGCCACTACTGGTTTTGCTATAATTTTTTACTATCTATCCAACTTCCCATGTTTTCATATTATACTATAGAATTGATAAATAATATTTTTTATTTTATACTTAATTCTCAATTATAATAGTAAATTATAATGTATTACCCTAGTAAAAATGGTTTTAATGTCAAAAGTTTGCCAAAGTTTGCCAAAGTTTACTTGAGTTTGACAAAGTTTGCCAGAGTACACCAAATGTCTTCCAATTGGCCGTTTTGGCACACTTTTAGAAAACTTTAGCAAATTTCGGCTAACTTAGGTAACTCAGACATACTTTGGCATACAAGATTTCTTCCACTAGGGTAGTAAATTAAATCATCAATTTACTACACCTAACCTCAAATTTGAATTAAGTGTACATATATTTAAATGTGAATTTATTAAGTAAACTATATAATTATGCTCATATAATGACTTTTTATTGATTGCATAAAATATCATAACACTTTACATAGCTTGCTTAAGCAGTATTTAGTGCTTTTTGCCGTTTTTAAATTTTCAGCATTCGTTGGCCAACGGCAGGCGGAAAAACGTTTCAAAATAGATGGGTTCGTTGGCGAATGGTTGGTGAAACTACTGGCTAACCTTAGTAAAATGGACCAACGATTGGCGAATCGTTGGTGAACATTTCTACCAGGGTAAACCCCATATCATATCTTTGCTATAGTTTATAAAAAGACAAAATCTCATCGAGTAAAATAAAGTTGAAAAAGTAACTTACAAAAATAGCCGTATCAAGCTCTTGTGATAACTTAATCGGTAACATAATCGGTAGACAATTTAATAAAAGTTAGTTTTACAAGTCTTGCTTTTAAGTTCAACCTAAAATTATGAACCGGTTTAAAATTTAATTTCATGCAACATGTGTTCATATATATGATTAGGAGTAAATTATCTCACGCTATCGCTACAAGTAGCAGAGATTAACAGTAATACAGAATATGTAATATGAAATTGCATGACTACGAAATTGCAGATCCGTATAACAACCAGTACTTATACACTGAGAGAAAGGATTCTTTGCGGAAAAGAATATTTCTTAATTGATAAGTTTTGTGGATTTGAATACGGTCAAATGAATATTTTTTAACGGTTAAACGCATTGTCTTAATAGTTAAGAACTGAGTACTTGAGTAGCGTCAACGGCTAACCGCCTGACTTTAAGGTTGACTTTAAGGTTAAATTCTTCATATTTTTAATACGTTTATATGACCGTTACATGTTAGTTCAAGTTTTCGCCTGCCACGATTATGTCTACGATTTTTTTATATTCTAATGCTTGAAAAACATCATTTATGCTAGAAAATCTTCAAATAACCTTTCGTACTCGGCATGTTTATCTTACTCGTGCAGACTTTTTTCAAGATCGAGTTCTTAACTATTAAGAATATAACATTTGCGGCAAGTACGTGAGAATTCGATTTCGCAAGTGCACGATTCATTTGCCACAAGGAATTCTTTCTCTTAGTGTAATGGTGGCCGCGGGGATGATAACGAATCTCATTGCTGTCACCATTACTGCATGGCCTTTTTAATAATGATAATAATCGCTATACATACTAGTAGGGGAGAATCGTACCGTACAGACAATATTACAATATGAACACCCACAAATTTCGGAGCCTCAACGTTAGATGATATCACTTTACATGCTGGATTAGATGTATGTGTAGTTCTATCAAACATACTGCAGATTCATTATTTGAAATTCATTGCTCAAATAGATCTTGATAGAATAGTCATCAATCCGATATTTTCTTTTATAAAAAGTAATTTTCTGTACCATTACACAACCTTATTTAATAATAATTATATTTTTATTTGTGATACAAGTAAATATTCCTATAATAAACATACCTATTATTTTAACTGTTAATATATATTTAGGTGAAAATAAGTCCTAACGTCATATATTACTGGTTGTTAGATAAATTCGAAAATATTTTATTAAAATATAACAGAAAAATTTTTTTTTTTTAATTTAAAGATGGTTAGATCTTATTGAATGGCCAATCCATCCGGAAGATACCACATGTTTAGGTGGGCCTAAACACTCTAGTAGGCTGATTATACAGTCTAACAAGCGTGTGTTTGAACCGAGTCGAAGAGCGGCCAAATTTTGTTTCGCTTCATAGGCATGAAAAAAGACGTTATCAGTATATGTACATGTTTAACAAAAAATACAGTATGCACCATGGGAGAAAGTCCTTTTCGCCCTTGTGTGTTTGTAATACGCCTTCGGCTCGCAATACGCATTCGCCTTCGGCTCGTGCCAATTCGCCTTCGACTCGTATTGCAAACCTCACACGCGGGCGAAAAAAGCCTACTTTTCTCCCATGGTACACAATATACTATTTTTAATTCCTACATTAATAACATACATATATGTATTTTAGACACAGTAAAATCTTAAAAGTCCCAATCCGAATATTTTGACTCTCAAAGCCTTGCAGTAAGTCAAGAAATATAATAGGCACTGCAGGTTTTCATTGTGGTCATTCAAGAAGATCTAACAACCTTTAAATTGCAATATTTTTATTTATATTTTAAGTTGTATTGGTTTCCTTAAGAAACTGTGGACTTTCCATTTTATAGCATAATTTTGAAATTCAATGAAATGATAATTCGAAAGTTTTTATTGTATATGTTCTGTTGTATCAAAACTTTGATTTAGTTTGAATCATTGGACCTATCCAAAAATGTTGTCTAACTTTAAAGGAACAATTTTAGTGCAGCCTTGAACATTTAAGTACTCTAGTAGAAAGTTAGCTAAAATGGCTGGTTGGCTTATTAATTATTAGCCAGATTTATAAGCTATTAATAAGTCAAGTTATAGCTAATATCTGTCTAGAGTCTGCTTAAGACTATGCTAAACAAGAACGTATTTTGTTTGCAAATTTAACCTATTTATATTTTGTTTTGAAAAGTTATTAGTTTTAAAAAATATACATTATTATACTTCATTGAATGTTCAATATAGTATACCGCAAAAATAAATATTTTTATCAACAAATAACAATTTACGAGATTATAGAAATATGTATATGCAATACTAAAAGTATTTTATAACTAATAATTTCCTTTCTGAAAATTAGTCAATCATAACTCAGTCAACAAAAATGTTGTGATTGATGTCGCAAATAAAATTTTGTAATAAAACTTCGTTGTAAAACTACAAATATTTGTTTACCTATTCTCCAAATTTCATCATAACTTACATTATTCTGTTTTTATTATTATTTTTAAAATAACAATAATTATATGACTACATGGATTCTATTATTTATAACATAAATTTCTTTAATAAAGACACTTAAATATTACTCGGGGCTTTGGTACTTTTTGTGTAAATAATACTTTTTAAATGCATGTGTCGTTATGTAAACAAATAACCTAACCTCCATTACTACTAGACATTTAAGGTACATTTTTAACTTTAATTTAGTAAAATACTTAATGTAGTATGATTAGAATTGCGTATTACTTTGATTATTATAAAACTGTTATTATTTCCATTATTAATTAATACATAAATTACTTAGATTATCAATTTTATATTAATTAGAATATTAAGCAGAATCTAGCTAGAAATTAGCTAAAAAGCATGTCGTTCTTAACTGATTTCTAGCTAATTTCTTAACCAGAATTAAAGCAGATTTAGAAAATCTAGCTAATATCTGGCTAAAAACCAGCTTAGATTTCTACCAGGGTACGTTCATTTTCAAGATTCATCTTGTCCCTTTAATTTTTTAACCAAAAAGCTATTAAAAATTTGCAGTGTCCAAATTCCATACCGAACCACACTTTTAATAGAAATTCTAATTCTTAAGTTATGATTTTTCATTAACATGCAGATAATTAAATTTGACCAAAACTAATTGATTAACGTAAACCTGGGTGACTTTAAGTCGTTTTGGAAATTCGTGTACGTATCTCTATTATTATCTCGTATCTACCGACATAAAAAACATTCTCACGTTATGATAGCAGCCTATATATAGAACATATTCCAAGAATAAATTTTTTTTACGTATGTCGTAGTATGAATATTCGAAAACATGGTGGTCAAAGTCACCCCGGTGTCCGTATAAATTAATTAAAATTGATTTATAAGAAATAGTTTTTACATTAAGGAAACTTAATGTAATAGTTTATTTACCAATAATAAAACAAATGGCGGAACAGCGGGAAGTTTGAATTAGTGTAGGGGTAGTAAAGTTTTCAGGTTTAAAAACAGTAAAAAAAGCTTAATTTATTAAGAGAGATAGAAATAAATAATAATTACATTTAAAAACTTTTTTAGTCGTATATTTTGATTCTAGAGAAGCTAACCTTCAAGATAGACCCGCGCTAAAAAATTTTTTGCATCTTTGTGAGTATCTAACGCATAATATAGTATTTTTAATTTTGGCACAAAGTCAGCCTGGCTTACGGTACTCCAATAGAGCTCATTTATACAAGAAATTGATTATTTCTTATTCAGGCAATGAAAAGTTACAGCCAAAGTAACTATGAGTGTCTATAATGCACGACTCTTCGTTATTTTAACACGCGATCCAATACAAGAAATCATTGTCAAAGCTACTCATTAAAACTGTCTCATTACACCAAAATATTCCTTACATTCATCAAACACTCAAACAAATCACTATCACTACACAATAAATTCCTCATTTTTAACTTTTCACCCTGTTACCGATTCCCCACAATTCCTTCACGTAAGTACATAACGACCGGTCCACGATCGTCGGCGCCAAGATCCCTCATCCGCGCGCACACCTATATACATACCTACCCAACAAAACCACTATAACACCGCGCGTGTATACACCTTATACACAACCGGCGCGTCAATATTGTGTAAGCATAAAGCCCGGTTGCACGAGCAAGCGAACGGTACACACGTACAAAGCGCCTGTAGGAATCACCGAAAGAGAAAGTGCTGCGGCAGAGCGGCGGCCGGCCGCGATGTTACGTAAAAGTTATATACCTTACAGTCTGCAGCGGTAGTGTTGCATTCACCTTCCGAAGGCCGTGCATGAACGCGGAGGAGGCGACAAGACACGCGCGCGGCGAGCACACCGCGATATTCCCGCAGATCGATTCTCGTCTTCGTCGAAGTGCTGCACGTCTTCGGTCCGTCTTTGAAATTTAATCTCGCGGCCGTGTAACTAACGCTCGCCGGTGCATGAGACTTTCTTTGAGGAAGTGCACGCTTGGAGTTGGTGCAGCGCTCGCGTGCAGTTGATATAATGCGGAATGCGGAGGAAAAGTTTTTATTAGTTTACCGGCGGTCAGTTTGAGAGTACAGTGCGCGTGATGTGCGTGGCCATGGTGAGAAGCTTGATTGACGCCGATGATGCACTACTTATATTACAGTGTAGTTGAACAATTGTTGCACGCGTTATGTGTGCAACGTCGGGAGTGACTGCTTTGATGGAGGAATGATGCAGTGAAATATTGTTTTGAGGATATATAGGAGGCGATTTGTTTCGGGAAGTAGCGTTTGCTCCTTTCAAAAGGTACAAGTGCAACATTGGCTTGATAGTCTTTTAAGTTTGTATGAAAAGTTTTCTTCGTGTTTATATTACGAGAGTGAATCGTGTTTATTTTTCTTCGTAATAGACGATAGATAGATATTGCGGATACCGATTAATTATTGTGGAGGTCTCCGTGGGAGTCTTTTCAATTTCTATGTAGGTGCTTTATTGTAGTGGACAATAATTTCAAGCACTTATTGAGAGGGCTTTGTTTTAAAAACTAACATGAAAATATGTTTTGTGTAAAATAAACTATTCTCGCACCATAAAACGAGCAGTAGACAGAGAGAATTTTCTGATAAAAATAATCGTCAAAATCATTGTAAACGTGGGACATCCCGACTTCAAGAGAAAAATTATCCTGATGACCGGTAAAAATTAACATTATTCATTATAATTTTTAGCATTCAGTCCGGTAAATTTTATAGTGAATCAGGGTAATTTTCACCGTTCATTAACGAAGAAAATTCTCTCGTGCACGAACTGAAATAGTATTTATTTAAATTAACATGTATTTAACATTAAACATAGATATACTATTTTTTTTATTTATCTACTGCACATATAACATAACAATCTGAAATGTTTTATTTAAATGTTATAATTTTAATATAATATAATCGTGCCTTATTTTAAAAACACATTCCCACAACCACCTGTTGTTTCAATGAGCGTTATAATCATATAGCGAAATGCCGTGTTAAAGTTAACGTTTTCATATCCTATTCCCAATTGATAAATAGTTTTTAAATGAATTTTACGATTCAAGACTTGTACAAATATGACTAGACTTGTATTCAATATTTATTTTTTCCAAAGTCCTATATAATTACAATGTTAGGAGTGTAAAAACAACTTGATTATAAAACACACATGTCGTAATAATCTTTTGGTATGCGAATTTTGAAGTTTGATATCCACTTATGTAAGTAGAAAGTTTTTATTAAAACTGAAAGTATTTTAGACCAATAGTTTATGTACACTTTTATTCAATTTATGATGCGAAAAATAGCCTAAAAATGTCTACTTTAAAAAAATATTTATTTAGATAAAATAATTTGTTTAATGAAATAAACTTTACGGTTTTTTCTAAAAGAAAAATGTATTTAAGTAATGAATAAAATACTGCATAAATTATAGAAAAAATTCGAAAGTATTTTAAGTTTGCAATAATATAATGGATAAAAATAAGCTAAACCAAAATAAAAAAGTCGACGAATGATCTCGAGACAAAGGAAAAATAAAGAAAGAGCTGAGGATATAAACGAAAGTCGGATATCAATGCATCATTATGTCTTTTTTTCAGAGTGCTCGTTTTTCCGCCGGTGAACAATTACAGGAGATTTCTCATCCACCAGCTGGTGCAGGACCGCTTCGGTGACTTGCTGCAGACATTCTCCATCGGTCAGGGCTTCGCAAGAAGAACCGTCGTCTGCTACAAATCCGATTACATAGGGTACACACTTGTGTTTTGCCACTTTTGCAAAATTACCTGCGCTTTCTCCGATCGCAATAAAAGGGAGTTTACTTCCTTTTGTTGCTGACGAACTTGAAGGGGAAAGCCTGGTTTAAAACGTTGAAAAAGAATCGTTATTTTTAAAATAATTAGTTTTAAAAAAAGGTTACATTTTCTACGTATGATTTTGTTTCAGTGTTACAAGTCAATTTCGTTGATATTGACATTGTTGCCTCCCGAAATCCTGCGGTACTTATATTGTACAAGAATATAAATAATTGTTCAGGAGAGCCATTTTAAGTTGAGATTTTCTATATATTTCAATGTAAAAAATATCTTTTTATTTTGCACATGTAAATAACTTTTATTGGTTTTGATAATTTAACTTTAAATTCATTTCAATTCTTTGTTGAAAAACGTGTTAAATAATATACACAAATAATATAACGAATATAATATAATTAAATGATAAATTAATTTATGCTTAAAAATAAATATTTTTAAATACAGGCCACCGCAAGTCAATGGTGTTACGTCGCAAACGAGCGACAGCGACACCGGTAAATCCTCGAGCACGATGGGAATCGAGAGTCAGTGTACGCCAACTCCGTCGCCCGAGCACGGTGCTCACAAACCAAGACAGGGTAATTAACGCAAAATTCAATTTTTTATCCTTTTAACGGTACAATTTATTACCTACTTAACTTATATAACTGTTCTCTCAATTAAAAGTAAAAATTAAGATTAATTACTTCAGTTAAAGTTCAATTAAACAAATAATAAAAAAAAATAGAATACTTTTTGTTATTTTCATGCATTTAAGTAATTGTGTAAAAATGTAATTAGAGTAATTTTATAATTAATAGTTTTTTTAAATAAACACCAATTTGTATTAAATGAAATAACAAAATAGTAAAATATATAATAACAAAAAGATGAATATTCTATACATATTTTTTTTAGTAAAATCGACACCTGCTTATCAAATATACCGGCCACCAGCAGCGAGACGAGCCAGACTCGAAAAATCGCCTGCAGGGCCAGCGCCGGTCGAGCAAACAGCTTCAGATGCTTCTGCGAGGTAAACAAACGCTTAATATATCGTAATGCTGTTTGAAAATCTTTCACATATTTTCTTTACATTACGAATAAAAGATTTTAAATAAAATTTCAAATTGAATACTGGCAAAGAATTAAAGAAAAATGGTATAATTACTCGTAATTTAATTTATTGTTCAGATTTATATGCCTGGGTTCCCGGAAAAACGACAAGCTCATATTTTTGAAAATTGAGTTTCGAGCGATGTTAGTATTCTTACACACTATTTCTTCAGATCAAAATGCAGAAAATCAGGAAAATGCGAAAACAAGTGAATATATGTACACTGAGAAAACTACACCGTAACGTACACGATATAATATATTGTAACTCACGCAACATCATATTGTAAAAATTTACCTATTGATATCGTAATTATTCAACGCCGTATGCGATATGATATCGTAAAATTAACAATCTGAAATCCTTATTTCGACATTAAAAATACAATTTTAAATACTTTAATTTCTATTAGTAGACAAAATATTCTATACAGATCCTAATTATTGCAGATCCATATCATGCTCATGATTTTACAACATTTAATCGAAAGGAATTCGATCTACGATATATGAATACAAAAATTTACCATATGGTTTTCTCAGTATACTATTTATGAATTTTTTAAACAATAGTTTAAATTGAAATTATGTAAAAACTTTAAGTCCTGGTGGATCCTCCAGGACCTATACATTTTTTTGTCTTTTAAAGATCTCTACGTAATGAACTCGAAATTATTGTAATCTAAATGTATGGATCAAGTCGAAATGGATCATTCCCGATCTTGTTAAGTAGGCCTAAGTTATTTTTGATCGCAAAATAGCCGAGAAAACAAAAAAATTAAAAAGAAAAATTTATTGCTCATATCCAAATGTCAAAGCCCAACAATCATCCCTGAATTTTTCAGAATTTTTTGATGATTATTTTGATGCCTGGAACTGAGAGGCTTAAAGCTTAATATTATCTCAAATACACAAAAAGTGGACTTAAGTCGTTTTTCCAGGCGCCCACAGACATAGATTTTTAAAAACACTATTTTCAAACATTAAAAAATTCTCAAGTGTCTTTTACCGGCGCAATGAAAATCACGAATCTATCGAATGCGCAGGGCGAATCGCCAGAAGCGACCGGATCGCGCGGTGTACGTGCCTCGACACCGGCGCAGCGCCCCCGAAGTCGACGTTCCCGGGCAAGAGTCGCCGCCGCAAGCAAAGCCGCCAAAAGAGACTCTACGCACCAGTCCTAAAGCACCGCTCGACAAAGTAACTCTTGACGAACTTTCGCCACCAAAGGAAGCACCGACGACAGGCACCGATTCCACGCTCGACACGATGGAGGAGCAATCCCCCCGCGAAGACTCCTCGCCAACGCTCGACACGATGGAGGAGCAATCCCCCCGCGAAGACTCCTCGCCAACGCTCGACTCCTCGATGGAAACACCGGACCAAGCAATCCACACGGAAACAGTGTCATCCGACTCCACGCTCGAGAGAATGGAGGACGACGCGTCCGTAAAATCGGACGAGGCTCCCGAGCCGACGGACGAGACAGCGCCGACGTCGCTACCGTCCAAAACCGACGAATCATCCGACAAGCGCGATCGGAGGAAAACGATCGAGACGGCAGCGGCTGCCCTCGAGAGCGCCCACCAGAGGCGCGACGAGGAGATACGCAACAAGCGCAACGACACGGCGTTCCTCTCGCCCCCGGTCCTGATAATCACGTCGGCCGCCAAGGAGGAGGCGAGTACGAAGCCCGCGCAAGCGGCGCCACTGACGCCGCCCGAGAAGAGGGTGAAGAAGGTCGAGCGGCCGAAGAGCAAGCCCGCACCGCCGCCACAGCCGGCCAGCAAGGTCAATCGCGACGAGTGCGACTGGGACAGTCTGTTCGACGACAACGGCGACTGCCTCGATCCCAGTCTGATAGACGAGGTGAGTGCGGCCCCGGTTGCTTCTGTAGTTTATGTAGGAGTCGACAGTTTTTTTCTTGCTTTTTTCTTTTTGCTGTGATTTAACGAATTCGTTTCGCGGTATACTACAAAGTAGGACTCATCTGTTACCGACAATAGGGAACTTGCATGAATTTTAATTTTAATTTTATCCAATAATATACTTAAAAATAATACATTTTCCAAGACAGTTTTTTTTAAAGACTTATTTATTTATTTATTGGTAGTAATATTTTACTAATCGATGTCACGTAACATCGTCATACCAAAGTCGAACACCGCAAGGCCAGCTCCTTTGGGGCGGCTATAGGTACTAAACAGCAGGGGTGCGAAGCCTGGCTGCACTCCGTTTAGTACTTGGACTCGCCAGTGGCGCTGATTATGCGGTGTTCGACGTTCGTGTTGACGATGTCACGTGACATCCATTCAAAAAGAAATCTAAAATTCTACTGTTTTCAATGCATTATAAATAAATAAATAAATACGGCATAGAAAAATAAAACATTTAACTATGATTTACTTTTACATGTTACTTCATTTATTCCAAGTACTAAAACAATGGTATTAAGACCCATGCAAATTCCCTATTGTGGGAACCCAATTTTTTGTATTTGTGAGCTTGCTTGAAATAACAATCTGAAGTAGATACTTTTTTGAAAATTGAACATTTAATGAAGAGATTGGGGTTTTGGGACTGGCGGTAACAAGTGCGTTTCACATCCACCTACTTCTGGTGCAAATGCTTTTGTAATGCAAACTTTTCCGATTTTTTTCTAACGAAACTGTGATGTAGCATGAAAAACCTTATTGGGACTTTTTAACGGGGTGGACAATTTATTTAATTTTTTGAAATTATACAGGCATTTCTGCCGTTTTACATAATTATTACTAAGTACGACAAGTGGTGTAGCAGTGCATAGCATTTATTTATCATATATGGTTCACGTAGCGTTCAACTTGTTAATGCATATTTTGAGATATAAAGAATTTTTACGCATATTATTTTATTATTTTATTTACTAAATTTCGCGAAAGCCAACCGATATCATAGTATTGAAAAATGTTGATACCCAAACAGCGTACATAAAATCTTACGATTCAGTCATCTAAAGTCAAGAAACCGCATATTTTTAAAACTTTTATGGATCCTTATCGTATTTGTTATTGTAAAAAATGAAAAAATGCTCATTTTTTTATTAAAAGTTTATTCTTGAAAAATCCATGAAGGTAATGTCAAACCATAATCGATAAATTAGTTCTTTTTATATTTGCAATTTATATTTATTTAATGTTTTGATCTCGGCTGGTTACGCAGATTTATTATTCTCAAAGAAAACTACCACCACGTGAGTGGTGGCGCTAGTGAAAATGTACTTCCATCCACCATGTTTGTTAATTTAACGTAAGATACTATATCTATATACTGTAAATGGCCGATGGGAGTATACAACACCAGTGGGCGTATGCTAAATGTAAACTCCCAATATAACATAAATTATATGTTATCTTCTAAAAAACTTCTGCTACGGGTATTCTATTTTGTCAATCGAAAAATTTCGATATTTTCAGGAATTCTGTTTCTATTTAAATAAATTATACCTATCTCGATATAAAACCATTTGCAATTTATTATTGTATATTAGAAGAGTTGTAAAAATAATATAAATCGCTTTTTCTTCTTTATTAGTTTCAAGACTCTCTTAAAATCCCGAATCCGTGATCGTTGCTACATGATTTATTTTAATATTTTTATATCATAACGACATTTAATATGCAGTAACTATACACTATGATCAAAATAAGTTGTATCATGAAGAAAATAATTTATTTATTTCAGCTGACGTCTTCAGTAGGTGAAGTAGTTATAGAGAAACCAAAAAGCAGCTACAAATCTTTCACTCGACCCGTTGAAGTATCGAGCGACGAATACGGTCACGTGTTGGAGATTTATAACTTTCCATCTGAATTTAAATCGAGCGATATAGCTGCTGTGTTTAGTAATTTTAAGAGTGGAGGCTTTGAACTAAAATGGGTTGACGATACTCATTGTCTTGGAGTCTTTAGCAGTCCCCTTGTTGGTAGGTATTATTCTACTTTAATTTAAATGCCATAACAAATTAATAATTGTTAGTTATTAATTATAAATAGTAGAACAATAATCAACATATACGTTGGAAACTTGATTTGGTATATTAGTTCCAAGCTCGAAATATTTATTTTTAATAAGTAATTGTTCTAATTATGTAATATAAAGATTACGTGTCGGTTTATTTTTATAATAGTCACTAAAATTACAATTGATACCCATGTTCAAAAACATATAATTAGATTACTCAATGAATTTGCATAGATCGTATTAAAGTGTGTCCCATTACTTTCTAACTTTCTAGTACAGCGTTGACGGCTACGATTATGTAACGTTATCCTTGTTACATTTTTTATATATCCGAGTTATGTACTCATAATTTTTCAGTCTGAACAGGTTCAGTGCCGCATGAGTACAGATAATAATTCATAATTTTGTTTTACGAAAATACTGTGTACATTAGCTGATAATTGTACCCTTTTAATAGCAAATAACAGTGAAAAGTTAAATTCATTAAATAGTAGATATTTATTATTTTTTACTATTACTAAAAACTTTTGGTAAAAAATATGATATTTGATTTGCTTATACTATTAGACAAGTAGAGAAAGTATACATTTATCCTTTAAAAAAAATAGCATTGTAAAAATTAAAAAATGACAGTTTTTCCAATCTTTTAATGGAGTATTTTGAATCATTCTAAATTAATTCTAAATTAATTAATCAATTAATTAATTTGGAATCTCTTAGGTACATTTTATAAACTATTGGCCACGGCCGAAACAAAAATTACGTGGTTTAAATGAATATTTTATATTTTTTACAATGTGAAGGTTTAATACAGGTCATTTTCGATATCCGAATTTTGTGCGACCGACATTTTCTTCAATTTTGACGTAAAAAAATTAATTAAGATTGAGCAAAACTTGATGATAGTAAAATTTACGTAATTTTCGACTGAGATAAGTCTACAAGCTGTAAACTGTCTCGCCGCTAAGGTCCGTTTTTGTAATGCATCGGATTAGTGTACAGTTTTTAGATACTATAAATAATTAAAGAATATAATTTTTTTGTATTTTTTTTAGGAACATAATTGTGGTATAAAAAGATCTAGGGTATATGTACTAATTACTATGTCCCTCGATTTCTTTTATAAAAATTATAAAATCATAGTAACTTGACGAAGGTGTACCTATTTTTTGTATATAGTACTATTTCATCAAGTTACTATGTGATTTCATCATTTTTTAATTTAAAAAAAGACGAAAGTCACAGTGATGGATACAGAGCACAGTAATTGCTACACGTACCCTACATGGTTATATTTTATATCAAATAAACCAAATAAAATATCCTCGAAGATTGCTTGATTCTTCGTCCGGATTACCACAATACCCCCTTAAAGATTCATTCTTTTCACAGAAAGCATTGTTTTTACAAGTCTGTTAAGAACTAGCGTTATGTTTTTAGCTGCTGAAGTTTTAGCTGCAGATCATCCATTCGTAAAAACGAGACCATTAAGCGAAGCTACTACACTAAGCAAAACGAAAGCTCGAAAAAGCTCCGAATTCCTACAGCCTTATAGAACTCGTCCAGAGACATGTGCTGCTCTTGCAAGGCGTTTAGTAACTAAATCGCTTGGTGTAAAGCTTGCAACGGCAAGACAAGAACGAGAGCAAGAAAAAATTGTATTGCGTGAAGCCAAAGGTAATCTATTAAAGTATAATTCTGAATTTATCTTCTTTTTGTTTCTTAAAATTAACTCTACTGTATACTAATAAGCATCTATATTTTATTTTTTAGAGAAAAGGAGGCTGGCAAACAAACAGCGTGAAGATGTTTGGGAGGGCATTATTGCAGATAAGCCAACAACGTAGATTTTATTATACAAAAAGTTTATAGATTATATATATATATACCGATGCCGAATTGCGTTGTAGTTTAACGCGAGTATATGTGCCTTGTACTGAAAGGGTTCAGGAACATTTGAAAATGATGATTGTGATTTTTATAAAAAAAAGTTTTGTCTATTATTTTTAAGTTATTCAGTTAAACAGACACCTGAGACTTAAAAGTATGAAAAAGTATCTTTGTACTGTTAAGATATAATATAGGTGATTCTCTAAAAGTAACATTATAACTCATATTTTCCTGGAGAAAATGTTTTTTAATGAATAAAACACTATATTGATCACTGTGAGTAAGTTTATTTGTAATTAGTGTTGCATAAAAATAAATTGATTTTTATGAATTAATTATTATATTATTGTGAAGTTACAGGAAATCTCTCTCCCACTGTCACATCTACTTTAATTTTTGTTTAATTAAATAAAATACAGCTTAATTTGTTTTCCATATAAATCTACCAAAATATGCGTTTCGGACGTCTTTTTCCATGTTCCTTTTTAATGCTGTAGAAGGTAAGGTATTACAATAAATTATTTACAATTTATTGTAATTTAAAATACCTACATCACAATCTTTTACAGCCTTGAAAAGGGACATGAAAACCGCGTCCGAATCGACAATTACAATTAAATATATTTATGCTTACTTGTAGTGGTCCATAACCATTTATTTATTAAATATGTTAACTTGACGTGTAAATGAATATGTCTACCTATAAAATATTTTTTTACTTTTAATTTTATTATACTTCATTATTTTATTTTTATTTTTTGAGATAATTGACTATTACTAGTATAACAGTTAGCACTCATAAAAAGGAACATTATTTAGAACAAATAACGGGATAATCATCACTTTTTCAAAATGTCATGTTTTGGAGAATCGCCCATATGTCTCCAAAAAGATACTGGAAATTCTTTTTAATTTTTTTTTCAATATCGTTTACATTAATTTGAGTTTATATATCTCAGAACTGTAATTTCATCAACATAAAAATCATATTTCATAATCATTATAGACAATAAAAAGTAATTTTGAATTATACATTGTTAATGAACATGGATAGATTTACAAATTATGATTCACAATATTATTCAATAAAAGAAAAGCTGTTATGCTTGAAGTTATTTAATAATTTATGGTAACTGCTAGTGACGTTTTACGCACAATCTTATGAATCATGTAGAAATAAGACTTGTAAAGGTTTGTGACAAGTAATTTTCATTGTACAACAGGCGTATTTTTGTACACAATGAATGTCGTTAATATCCTAAGTGAAAAGATTTGTGCAACACAGGACCTAGTCATTATGTCAGAAATGTGTTACCTATATTTGATGTTACTTCATCATGTATCTGAGGAAGAAGTTTTGGTCGGAAATATAAAAATATTTTATAAAACGCATTTTTAGTTTTTACTTCAAATCCAATTTTGAAGATATATTTATCATTTACTGTAAGAATACACACGTATCTACAAAAAACCAGAGTTGAAAATTATTATTCACATTATTTTATACTTATTATAAAAGCACAAATGTGGCAGTGACAATCAATCATGCCTCAGCAATTGGTATATTTATACAAGCAGACTTTAATATTTCATTTTCATCATCATTTATTCATTTACCATTTCCCTCCTTTTTTCTTCTTTTTCTGTTGAACCTTCCGCTGTTGCTGTCGAGGTCCTGACGTTTCAGCAGCTGAACTTTGACGGGGGTTCGGAGAAGGCTTGGTGTTTGACATTTTCGTAATATCGCTGAAATTTTAATTATTTCAAGTTATAACTTTCAAACTAACAATTTTCAAAACAGCTAAATTAAAAAAATTGTACGTGTTTCTAAATGATATCTTACAATTGATCACTGGCTCCTGTTGCGGCTCCCTGGGTACCTTTCATCGCAGCATCGCGATTTCTCCTATCTCTCTTTTTTCTAAATCCACTGCGTTCATGCCTTGGTAACCACCTTTCTGGATCTGGTTGAGCATTAGCGTCATAATTTTTAGGCAGTTTACCCTTACGCTTTCGCTTCTTGTGTCTCTTATCGAGTGCTTCAGGTTTCCTATTGTAAAAAATGTAATAATTTTATGAATGCCATTTTCCTACTAAAAGAAAACTGATTGTAGCATTTTGAAAATAGCATACCCTGGGGAAGGTTCAACTTTTTTCTTGACAACTTTCATACCAATCACCCAGTTACTACTTTCTAAAGCATCAACATCAGTCGATTCTGCCAAATCGTGTAGTGATGGCAGTCTTTTAGATAAACTTTGTGCTTTTGCAGGATCAAACTGAGCATATGCGACGATTAATTGAGCCAATGTTTTTGTATCAGAAGGTGAAGCAGCCAGAAGCTCTTCTAAACTTGCAGCAGCAACAGCAACTTCCCCACCTCGCAAATGAAAGTCTGCTGCTTGACGCCATAGCTTACCAAGATTACCTGTACTTTCCTAAATTTAAAAGGAATGAAACTGATTATATAGCATACACTTTTTTTACGAAATTTTATTATTAATAACGAACTTTTAAATAAATATATTTTATAAAATCAATAAATATCATATTTCTGACTTAAATATATATTTGAAATATAATTTAAAAAATACCTTATTTTTCTTATAATAGTTAACAGCATTCTTGAGAACAGCTGAAGCTTTATCTCTGTCTCCATTAGCCATATGAAGAGTAACAAGTGTACTGACTATTCCAGGTAGTGATTTTTCAGTTTCAGTCAAATTTTCTAATATTTTGATGGCCTCTTCTCTTTCTTCATTACTCAAAAGTAATTGTATACAAGCCAATTTTATTGATAAATAACTTTCACCTTGGGCATGCACATCAAGTAGCTTTACCGCTTGTTTTGCTTTTCCTTCTTTTGCCAATTGAACAGATTGAACAGTAATTGCTTCTACAGTCATGTCAGAGTAATCTTTCATGAACTTCTTACACAAAGATTGACATTGTTCTCCCTAAAAAACAAATGTAAAAACTGATTAATTGATACATTTTAAAAGAAACTATAATTTACAATTGCTTGCTAGTTACGAGATTGTAAATTTAAAATCTAATGATTTTTAAAATATGAAGAATTAGAAATTTGAACTATTTTAAGTAGATATAATTATACTAATTTCGACATTTTTAAAGTTACATAGTTTATTGATGCTTTACCTGATTAGTGTAAAGAGCTAGTAAACACTGATTGTAAGCAATACTTTTCCGTTGCCTTGAAGTTAATTTATGTTCCAAACCATCTTGTGTAGCACTCTTCATTCTCTTTTTACTATCAAACACATTTTGATCTTTATTCAAAGTGGCAACATTATTACTCGCTACAGCAACTAAAGCAATATCATCTGGTCTCTTTTTAAGAGCTGCAGTGTATAGAATTTGTGCCTCTTTTTCACGTCCTTGAAGTTGTAAACAGTAACCAAGTTGAACTCTTATTATTCCAAGCTCATCCTCTATTTCTTCTTCAGTCATTCCATCTTCTTCCAGAGATTCACGACATAACTTTTCTGCAGTCCTTAGCTTCTTTTCAGCTTTGGCTAAATTGGACTTGTCACCATTACTAATTGTTGCAATAAGTTGACAGGCAGCATTATAAGTTAATTCATAAGTATGTTCTCTCAAAGAAGGTACTTCTATTTTCTGAAAAATATTTTAATTCAATAAATTAAAATCTGATAAAGAACTTTATTTGTATAAAGCCTCATCACAAGAAATACTGAATACTTACTGAACCTTCTAAGGCTAAATGAACAAGAACAGCAGCAAGGTTTGTTTCTCTTTCATCTTCATACTCATCATTAGAGTTTTTAATAATATCACGATAAACAGCAAAACAATCTTCATACCTTTCTAAACGATAAAGTATTTGAGCTTTAAGCTCTTTTACTTTTAAGGAAGGATTCTGTATATAATCAATAATCTTAAAAGCATCTAGAACTTGATTCAATCGATAAAGACAATATGCTTTCTCAAACTCCAATTTACTGTAACAAATTGAATTCAGATATAATTGTTAGAATTATACTGAATAAAGTAAAAAACACAGCCAGAAATTAAAACTTACAAAAGGAGTTTGGGAAATTTGTTAATAATTTGTAAGGCATCGTTAAACTTGGATAGCTGTATAAAACTAACGACTTTGCAATGAAGTGCAGCTTCATCATCTTGTGAGAGTCCAAGAACTGAAATTCAAATTTTAACTCCTTATTATAAATGTTTAAGTTATTTTTAACAGTATACAAAATAACAGCTGGTAGCAATGATAAGGGTTATTTTAATTAATACTGGTATAAGACTTACTTCTATTTGCAGTTTTCAGTGCTCTTTCATATTCTCCGTTTTGGCCTTCCTTGTATAGCTCCGCGAAAAGACTGTAAAGATTATTTTCTTTCGATGCCATTGTAATATGTTTTCTTTATTTATTATTCACATTCACTTCAGTAGGCCATCTTCTAAAAATTCTTGAATTATAAGTGATACATGAGGGCTATTCCGGCTATTCTGTCGATTGGTGGCGCTAGTGTAACACGTGGGTCAAAACATTGCGATTTGCGAGTATATATATATGTCTGTAGGATGCGCGCGCATATGTGTATATAGATATATTTGCAATGTTTTAGATTCTGCGTTTGGCCTTTCGGGTGTTCGGCGTATTTCTCTACGCTCTCTCTTTCGTCCTCTCTGCCTCTGTCTTTTCCGCACGATCGAGAGTTCGAACACGAAATCCGCGAGTTTTGAACTTCTTACAATTTAAGTTTTCAAATATAGTTCTTCCTTATTAACTCTCACATTAAGTTCTTACTTCACTTTCGCAAAACTCTCCAAAAAAATGTTGTCATATATTGTGTGTATACACTCAGTGAAATTTCCAGTGTTGAGAATAGCTAATAAGAAGAATTTTGGAACCTGGTTTTTATTCAACCATACAGTGCTGCGTATACGCGTCAGCAGATTTCGACCTTTTCAACCTTTTACTCGGTGGAGGCACCCCACCGGGGGTCTCACCGGCTCACCTCTTAGGTTCTGAAATCCAAGCGGCGATCAGTCTGTCTGGGAAACTCCAACTCGGAAAGTACAGAAAACTCTTTCTATATGACTTTATCTATAAGATTTCAGATTGAGTTGTATTGACAAGGAATTCTACGAATTTCGAGATTGTTTTGTTTTTCCTCTACTCGTATAAGTATATGACCTCTCTGTTGTTTTGATTGAACGCAAACAAGTCAAGCTTCTTGAACGTTACCTGTGGATCCTTTAAAATAAAATAAAATTCCATTCTAGACATCGCATCAGAAAATCAGTCAATTTCAAATACAAAAGATTATTTGTGATTAAATCTACTAATTTGATAATCCTAAATAGTGTTCTAATCTATATTGCAAATAATACTCTGGCGTACTCCTGATTTGCATTTAGTTTTCAAGAAACAATCTATTCCTGATTGAAGAGTATAGAAATGACCCCTCGATCTTTTGTTCAAATTGTATTATTGTTGATAGTTTCTTCGATTTATGAAATGTTTTTTTTAGGAATTTTGATAGTTAAATTTCGCTAAAATCCAGGTTCTTTGTAACCCTCAGCTCTCATTCAACGCCTTTATTATAAAAATAATTTTCTCCGTCACCAAAACTTTAAAAATGAAAACACTCGTTCATACATTTTATAATTGCAATATCAAATTAAAACGTTCATTCTCGTCACATGCTTGTCATAAATTTATAAAGTGTTCAAATAGCTATCCCCGCGCTTCGATGCATCGAAAAGGGCAAACGTCTGGTTGTCTAGATTATAATTATTATTATATTTATATTATTAATGTGAAATTGAAGGAATGCTTTTAGTAGGAGATTAAAGGAGTCTAAATAAAATACTTGAGTTTAGTTTAAACAAGGACTTAGCTTAACCGTCTAAGTCCTTCTATATATTGTCAAGAATGTATATATATATATTTAAAATACAGCTGAATGCTTTCGCGTGTCGGGCAGGACTGCCGCTCTCCTCTCCTCTATGCTGCTTCCAAACTCCGCGTTCTGGTGCCGCTCTCCTTGTCTCCACCCTCGCTCTCTAGTCGTGGCCAATCAGCGAAGGTCAAAGGGTAGCAATCGAGCTTCTCCCTCTTTTCGCTCTTGATTTGGGACTGCTTGTAGGTACTTGCTTTCTCTCTCTTTTCGCTCTCCGTTCTTCGGCTTCCCACGACCCTTTTTTTTTATGAACACACGTGTTTCTGCTCATGTGCTTGTCGTGCAGCTGTTTCGACCGATGAAATGCACTCAGATTTCCGAGCTTTTCTTTGGAAATTTATGAGAGGCCTTTTGTGTCCATCGAGCAAGAAATGCGCTGTTAGTTTTTTTCTTGCTTATTATTTATGGTCTTGTTTATTTGTGTGAGCCACTTAGAATTTCGTTCTGTTATTTTTGTATTTGCTGTCCGTGCCTTTGCGCTATCGAGTGAATTATTTGAGTGACGAATTTCTAGAGGTCTATCTACTAAATTATGAACGCTATGTATTTTAGAGTTATTTTCCAATTTGAATATTTGCGCGTTTCGATGTATGAAATTAGCGAATGCGCGATTCGCAAGTATCGTGACGTGTCATTACGTCGCAATGGTTAAATCCAACCTTTCGATTCGATATTAATCGAATCAAAACGAGTAAGTTCGTTTTGTCTACAAGGTACTGAAGTGCGCCTTGAGTGGGAATTCGAAATAAATAAACTTTGAATAATTTTAAAGTTTTAATTTAATATAAACTTAGAAGATTTTCTGTTTGACAATTAATTAATGACTTATAAAAAATTAGAGTATAATTGTCGTGAAGTTAATGTGTAGAAATCCAGGGTTGGACTGAGCTTCCGGGCCAGGTGCGGTGCCCTTTTTATATCCGAATCTGAGAGGAGGCGTGTTTATAGTTGGTTCCCAGTAATTTGGTCTTCAGGGAATTTTCTATTCATTATGCCCAAATTCTGGGGAAGTGGGCGTGATAAAAGGTGTTTTGTTTCCCTTTCTCCTTGTTTGTAGTTACTGCGCAGGCGCGTGTATTGAGGCGGGCGGTCCTTCGTCTCTGCCGGGGATTTCCTGGAACAAATCTGTCATCTGGCTGGCTCGATTTTTCGAATTGTTTATAAACATAGTGTTGATATTGTTTTCTCAGGATTTGACTCGCGTTCGTCTCGCGATATTTGTTTTCTACGAATTGTTTACAAATATAGTGTTTGTTTTGTTTTCTCAGGATTGTAAATCAACGGTCCTTTTATTTAACTATATAATAATTTTATTCATACTAAAATAAGTGTAGTTTACTACTATTTTAAACGGGAGATCGATTCGCGCTCTTTTTAAAGTGGAAAAGTTGGTCTGTTCGTATAGAACAGACGTAGGATATAACACTGGAGAGTCGAAGTGAGGGTGTTGTGACGTAATGACACGTCACGATACTTGCGAATCGCGCATTCGCTAATTTCATACATCGAAACGCGCAAATATTCAAATTGGAAAATAACTCTAAAATACATAGCGTTCATAATTTAGTAGATAGACCTCTAGAAATTCGTCACTCAAATAATTCACTCGATAGCGCAAAGGCACGGACAGCAAATACAAAAATAACAGAACGAAATTCTAAGTGGCTCACACAAATAAACAAGACCATAAATAATAAGCAAGAAAAAAACTAACAGCGCATTTCTTGCTCGATGGACACAAAAGGCCTCTCATAAATTTCCAAAGAAAAGCTCGGAAATCTGAGTGCATTTCATCGGTCGAAACAGCTGCACGACAAGCACATGAGCAGAAACACGTGTGTTCATAAAAAAAAAGGGTCGTGGGAAGCCGAAGAACGGAGAGCGAAAAGAGAGAGAAAGCAAGTACCTACAAGCAGTCCCAAATCAAGAGCGAAAAGAGGGAGAAGCTCGATTGCTACCCTTTGACCTTCGCTGATTGGCCACGACTAGAGAGCGAGGGTGGAGACAAGGAGAGCGGCACCAGAACGCGGAGTTTGGAAGCAGCATAGAGGAGAGGAGAGCGGCAGTCCTGCCCGACACGCGAAAGCATTCAGCTGTATTTTAAAATATATATACATTCTTGACAATATATATAGAAGAACTTAGACGGTTAAGCTAAGTCCTTGTTTAAACTAAACTCCAGTATTTTATTTATACTCCTTTTATGTCCTACTAAAGGCATTCCTTGAATTTCACACTAATAATACAAATATAATAATAATAATTATAATTTAGATAAATTCATTTTAAATACTTTCAAATTACGCGCCCGTAAATCCACGCTATCACTGCGGATTCAACGGGTTGGGTCATCACAGTGTAATGTAATGAAATAATACATCACGTGTTATTCGCCATTTATACATGCAAATATTCAAATAAAATAATACGCATTTATTTAGAAAATATTAAAAAATATATAAGCATTCGATTCTTGAACAGACTCCGACACAAAATATTCAATTTCACAAACTGTGTCTGAAAGGCAAAGAAAACACGCTCACTAAAAAATAAAGAACCTCTGTTCTACGTGATATTGGGGGGTCCGAGTTCAAGTGCTTTTCCGGAAAGAAAACCGTGTCGCTCGCACGACAACAACATGTGGCTGGAAACAGTCTCTAGACTGCATATGTAAACTAGCGCGCCACACGCGGTCTTCGGCCGCATGTGCCTTACCTGCTCCGGAGCTTCAGAGCGAGCGAAGCGCTCGCTCTGAAGCTCCTCCGCGCCTTGCATCGCTTCGCAATGCAAGGCATGCAAACCGCTTCGTGTTTTGCATTAGAGGCACGACCGTACTCAGCTCGCACTACGCGCTCGCTTGCCTTACCGGTGCTCGCGCTGCGCGCTAAAAAAGTTGTATTTTTCAAAGATCTACAACTTTTCTATTTAACTTTTTTCGTAGAATGCTTAGTTTTCAAGTTATAGCCCAAAAACCGTTATTAGCGATTTTTTATAGTCGCCGCATTCAGCGTATATTTAAAGGATCAATCTCAAAATAGGACCGTCAAGTTGTTATACTTAGGAGAGTTCCCAAAAATAATTTGAGCCTGATTCGCTAAGATTTCGCGGAGATAATCGTGTAACATGAATTAAAAAAAAAACACGTAAAAATAAGCAAAAAGTGCTCGCAATTTAAAAACTACGTATTTCATATTGTGCTGGAGGAGATCTCTCCTAAATCCCGATTGGTCAAAAATTGCGTGAGATATCCTATCGCACACATTTTTCGCTAACGAAAATATAAGGCACTTCCGTGTCGCGGTCGTGCCTAAAAAGGGACTGGAGGAGAAGAGAAGCTTCGTTATTTCTCGTTTCAAACACTTTTAATGCGGCCGTAGCCGGTCTCAAGCCCGGATTAGAGCAGAGAGAAAGTGTCGTTCTTAATTAAAACATCCTTATTTATATTCGCTTTTATTATGTTATTTTATTTATTTATTTCTAATTTATTTAAATCAACCGCTCTCGGTTGACGCGCTACCTAACCTAACCTCAGCTAGGTCATGTAATGACCTTTTCCCTTATGCAAAAAAGATGTTGACTATAAAGAGACATCTTTTTAAATAAATGTTTCCAAATAAAATAATATTCTAATGTTTTGGTCAATCTAATAAATTTATATTAACGTGATCTTACTAAAGGTGAGACATTGATTGTTACGTAAATCTGTAGCATTGCTATACAAATTTAACTGATTAAGTAAAAATTATAAACCGATATTCTATCGTGCTATGCATATGATATGATATATTGAAAAGTCACTAATTATTATCACAAATATTAATGCAAAGATATACTTTAACTTTTGTTGATTTATCATATTCTATTCTAATTTTGAAATACGTGGAGAGAAAAACTCGGCTACATCTGCCGGAGACCCCGGCACTTAGTCTTAGTGGCTCAAGCAGTAGAATGACATGATCACTAAGCAGTGTCGGCTGTGGAAGAAAGCAGTTATAGCTTTGCGATTCAGAAACGGGTTACTGTTAATATACTAAGTTTTGCAAATTTCTCATAGACTCTTATGATGAAAATCAATAATTTACGTTGGAAATACATTGTTCAGACATATTAATCATTAATCTTTGCAAAATATAAGTTAATAGGTAGGGAATCCGAATATTCGAAAAGCTAACCTCAAATATCTGTCATTTCGGCTACTCGTGTTTGAGGAGCGAGTCAAGCTAAAACTGCTTTGTTCTACAGCAGCGCTGGCGGAGTGATCCTACCGCTGATTTGACTTACCACAACAACGCTAATACGGCGGAGTTTTACTCTCTGTGTAGTTATTTATTAAGAGTTTAGAATAACTATAGTTAAGATTTTTTGAGATTTGATTTTCTAATTATGAGGAAAATACAATTTCGTAAACTGACCCAATACAACCCTATATTATTTATTAATTTTATTGAAAAATCTTGCATACTAATTTTTATTTTTAATATTAAATTTCAATGTATACTATACGAATGATTTTGTCAATAGATTGCACCTTTTCCCTTATGCAAAAGATATTTCGTAAGGAACAGCTTTTCTTTAGTTAAAAACACTCTTTTATGTAATTAATTTACATTGAAGTTGATAATTTTTTTATGTTAAATTCTGAATATCGAGTCGAGTTCTTCATGAGCTGATGTACTTATACAATTTGATAATAATATTCTGTTAGTTCACTTGAGTATAGATACGTAGGATATATGATGTACTATTAGACTACCTAATAAAATTCATTAGTTTTCTGATTGCACGTTGAATTTTAATTTTAATTCTATTCTAAAATTTCATACTCCAACTAGCTTTATATCTAAGTAAAATAAACCCTCCTATTTATTTATAAATTTGCTCGTTCCTTTTTTAAAATTCAACATTAGTTGGAAATGGCAAATGTTGCTATAAAAAAATTGCTATAAATATTTTTCATAAAGTATTCATGAACATATTAATTGCTTTTATATATACGTACTTCTTGTATCAAGAAAGTATGAGCGCAAATTCTTTTCAAACTCTTGGACTCAATTTATGTATTTTAAATACTAATAAAATGATACTACTAAACAGAAAAATGATACGAGTATATCAATGGAAATTTTAGAAATGTATTTTATTCAAAATTTTTGTGTTTATGTAAAATGTTTACTGCTGAAAGCCCATTCTTTAGCTATTAAAATGAAAAAAATATATGCATTTGTATTAAATATTCGTAAAATATTAAGTTTATCAAATTATTGAAAGTTTAAATATTACATACATATAATATAGAGTTACTATATGTTTCAGTGAAATGCTTATCAAAGGCGTACAAAAAATAAATACTGAAGATAATAAAACGATGCGTCACAACATTTGTAAAATAATTGATTTCATTTTACTAAAATTTTAAAGGAAATAACCCTGGTAGAAATCTTATCGTGGCGGCCACATTCGCTATAACGGCCTTTATAGGCAAACTAGATAGTACAAGAGTGTACAAAACTCGATAAATCCACACAGATCTATATAGTTTTCTCAATAATAATATGTACGTATAAAATCTGTGAGGTTATATATTATTTATTGAACAGAAGTTTTATTGTAAAAATTAATGTTAAATAAAGTTTAACATGCAAGTTTTCAATTATAATAATAAGATCTACAGTTATATCCATACTATTTACATATAAAAGTAGTCAGAAAGCATATCTAACCTAAGAAATGAAAATTTAGAAACAATGTTCCTTGCATATGAAAAACAGTGATCACAAAATAATGTTATTGATTGATGTAGTTGTTTCTTGAAAAGTAATGTATAAATAATAATAATATCATATGTACAAATATGTACTTTATGACATGCTTTATTTAAAAACTAGAATTTTAATTTCAGAACTACAAATAATTTTGTATCCATCTGCGAGTTTTTATAATACATAAACTGCTCATCCGTGACAACATTTTCAAAGACAAACACATTAGTCGAACACATGTAGACGATAATTTTCTTTATAAGTAACAAATTACTATGTATTAACTGGTCATAGATGTCAAATGAAAGTGTTTGATTATAAATTAATCACAGTAGGAAATACAAAAATAGAACATATATATATATATATAATAACTCAAATACATTATTTCTTTATAAAAATAGAAAATTAATCAGTTGATAATAAATGTGTGTGAAAATAGTTTTCCTTACATAAACCATACAGGTTTGGAAACCAAGCCTGTATTTAGGATGGAACATAATCAAATGTAAGGAAAATAATTTTACATAAACAAAATAAATATATGCACAAATACTTCATATACTTAGTTATTTGGATATTCAGATTATTTTCTCATTTTGATTGTTTAATATATATGTGTAACATAATATTGTTATTGAGTTCTTAAATACAAAAACTCGATGTATCTAAAATTAGATAACCTTACACTTTAGAGGTTATTTACAATTATTTACATTGGTAATATGTGAACAATAACAAGTAAATACCTTTAAATCAAAATAATACATAATAAGCATAATAGATTATGCTTCTGTTTCTTAAAACATAACCTTTAAGTGGTTGTTATTGTCATAATTTTGCTTATCTAGTTTTATCGGGGCAAATAATATGGGAAACTAGAAGGGTCGACCGTTACACGCCTTTATAGTAACTATCTAGTTTGCCTACATAGATCTACACAGTGCGAGATTATTCTACATAGATCTATAAAGTGGACGGGATAAATTTCTACCAGGGAAATAATCATTAAATACTTTTATTTTAAAATAATGTATTCAACAGAATATATCACGTATTATTATTTGTATAATAACTATTTATAAAATTTATATTAATTTATGATCAGTTTGCTGCTCATTTCTCCTTGAAATAATAGGTTTAAGTATTAAAAGCCTATTAATATTTAAATTCATTGTAATTCTCTGTATGTATGTACTTTAAATTTAAATCATAGAAATTTCTTACTCTTGCTAACTAAAAAGAAAATGTTGATCTTATACATGTATCAATAAAGCATATTAAAATCTTACTTGCTTGGTGATAAAATATATATTTTATATTTAACTATACAAAAACGTTTAATCCAATGTGATAGCATTAACTTTATTTTATTAGCAAAAACATAAATTTAACATTTTTATTGATAAGTTTTAAAAAAATGCATGAGTTACCTTTTTAAATAAGATGCCTTTTAATTTACTATAGAAAATGTAATTATAATACGTACACTTATTCTCTAAGTAACTTATCTTTCTTTTTTATATAATTAGACTCGAACTATATCAATTTTACATTGCTGTCCAGCGTAGGTACACTTTAAATCGTTATCTATAATATCTACTAAATAATTGCTAAAATCACATATAAAAATGTACTAAATGTTATCTTAACATGTCTATTCAGTATACCAAAATTATATATAGATTTATTAAATCTAAAATAAAGGATTAATTCAATAATAAAATAAATATGTGCATCACATTTGCGATCTATGCACTGTTGCTAATTAAGTATAATAATATTTAAAATATAATATTTATTTATTTTTTATTTATTTATTTAAACCAGAAAGATTTACAGGGTAGTTGAATGCCCTGTAAAAGTCCTGTAGAGATAAACACGTTATCTGTACACAGGCCTGGCAATACAAAAAAAAGAGATACAAAAGAAGAAAATATATTAAAATTATATACTAAAACTTAGATCTAAACTTAAAACTACTTTAACTACAAACTACATAAAAAATTTTTGGTTTTAACATATAGTATGTATTATAACAAATAATTTTTTCTTCAATTCATAACAGTAAAATAAAAATGCGAAAGAAAACAGTAACCTTAACAATTTAATTTAATCCAATTTTTTATAATGTTCTTATGTGATACATTATCTATATTTAAAATTTTTAATTCATTGGGAAAACTGTTGAAAGTTACTATAGCCTTTTTATAACAATTTTTATCACCAACTTTCTTCTTATAACTCGGTAAAATTAAATTCTTTTTCCTTGTCATGCTCGTAGATTTGGTATATTGCATTTTGAGATCTGCATAATGATATTTTATAGCTTCTAAAATATATATTTGTTCTATGCTTAAAGGATTATTTTGTACAATAAAGTTTCGTTTATTAATGATATTTAAAATTTTTTTGGTAGATTTTGAACTAAAACTCGATTATTTTTATAAACTCCACTCCAAGCTAGTATTCCATAGCTTATCAGACTATGGAAAAAACCATAATAAATCATTCTTAATGTCTCTGTAGACATTATTTTCGCAATTTTGTAAAATATAAATACAAGATACTTTGTTTTATTTACAATGTACTGAATGTGTTTATCCCATTTTAAATTAAAATCTATAACAAAGAGGCCTGCGGCGGCTCAGTCGGTAGAGTGTCGGATTCCCACGCCGGTGACCCGGGTTCGAATCCTAGTCTCTGCCGATTGATACAAGCACCTCTGTAAAAATTACATGTGCTTTGTTTACAAACACACCGCAGACCCCCGTCGTCGATTAGCACCACATGGAAGCACAAACATGGCGACGTTAAATAATAAAAAAAAAAAAAAAATAATAACTATACCCAAATATTTATAATATTCTACTCTTATTATATTTTTATTATTAATTTTAACTTCTAATTTATTTGGGACACTGTCACTGTAATTGCCAAAAGTAATAAAAACAGTCTTGTCTACATTTAGTGATAATTTATTTAAAGCTAACCAAAAATTAATTCTATTTAAATACTTGTTCATCTTGTCTTGTGCTTCTATCCAATTATTACCAGTAGCAATTATAGCAGTATCATCTGCGTATGACAAAATTTCTTCCAGTGGGATTTCCTTTAAAAAAATATACATTTTAAAAATTAAAAAACCATAGTAATATTTAAAGATAAGTAGTATGTATTGTGTAGAATCTATATATAATCAAATAAAATCAGTTTGATGCATTTAACTTGAGGTAAATATTTATTGTATAAATAAAGGTGCGCCAACCAACCCGCCGCGCCACATAATAAGCTACTTCTTCCGATAATCCTTAATACTCTAATTTTAACTATTGATTCTTTATAAATTTTATTGTTTTGAATACTATTCAAGATTTATCACTCGATTATTCTTGAAAAGCTATACTATAGACTTACAGTATTGAAAGTGTTTGCAGTACCGGCCTTTTGACGACTTTGATGAAAAAACCCGAACGAGAGAAGTGTCGCGTTCAAAATTCACTGTCCAATAACTTCACTTTTACAATCCAAATGTTATAACTTCACTGTCCGATAACATTTTGTTTGCAATTTCGGATTTTAACATTTCTTTAAATTTAAAATCACGATAATTTCGGCACTTCGGAGGTTAATTTTAAAAATATACACAATTATTAATTTTTGTGCAATTTAATTGTAAGTCGAAAAATATCACACCGCTGTACACCACTGCACTGTAAAAAATCTTATCGTAAAATTACTACTTTGATGGTTGGAAAAAAATATTCTATGCTCAATGTGGTAAATGTATGAAAAAATAATAGAATTACAACCACGTTGTAAATTTACTGTAAAGATATTTTTGTGAAGTTTTGAGGTTATAGTTATTACAATATACGTTGTAATTTTATAATTTGGTAGTAAATCTACAATGTAGTTGTAACGCTGCAAATTTAAATAGAAATGATTACAATATTAGAGGTATGATAAAAATATTTCAAGTATAGATTACTTGGATATTTGTCGTTTATTAAAGAAAAGCAAGTGGCAATTACATATATTTAATTACAATAATTCAAGATTAAGGTATAACTTAATTTTGATTAATTAACTAATAAATACATTATTAAAAACATTTCCAACTGACCACTTCCAACTTAAGTTTTAATACTCAAAAAACTGTATAAGTAATCATGCTATATGTGTATAATACAATACACATATAGTATTGTACACATTATTTTTCGACATTTTTCATGTAAATATTTAAAGCCAAATATTTAGGCTAACGCTACCTGAATGACGTTTTCAGCATCGCATTATCAAACAGCGATAGTAATATTTAATAAAACATTATTAGTTAATTATCTCGTCAACTTCAACATTATTAAGCTTGTTAAATAAAGTAGTAACTTTTTTAGTTACATCTTGCTTTTTGCTCTTGTTGCCTCTTTACAATAAATATTACAAAAGCGCATTTGAACAGATTGTTAAAAATGCTTATGATCGTCTGGAAATGTCCTATTAAAAACCAATAACATTGCTACAAAAATTTGGAAGGCTTCGATGTACTTATGCGATTTATCAATTAGTACATCATCTAATCTTGCAACATATTGAGGTTGTTGACCTTCTGCAAATTAAAATTATGGATATATTTATTGCAAACGTTGTTGATAAATTTTAATGCATAAGGCAATTTTACTAGCTATTTGTGTACCAATGGCGTAAAGTGGGCTTTTTTAGGCCAAATGTGTAGTTTCGGCTCAGAAACACCTCGACTCGTACTGCAACCACACAAGGTCAAAAAACCCACTTAGCTTGTTGTAATATTATAGAAAGATAAAATTTAATTTCATTATTAATAAATTATTTTTATGCATATTATAATTGTAAATTTAGTAAATCAATAATGCAAGTATTGCAAATTTAATTAAAAAACAATTCAGTCATTGCAAAGGTAATTGATAAACAACGAATTATTACAAATTTAATAAATAAATAATGTAAATACAACGAAATACAAACGGTTGTCCCTTCCTGTAATGTGAAAATAAATGTCTTATCGCAGTTTATAATAAATAAACTCTTTTTCTAAAGAAGAAGTTCTCAATTGATATAATGTAATATTCTCAACAATAACTTCAATAGGTTTACTAAAATACTTTTTCCTATAACCACTAATGCTTATTCTAACCTATAAATTTTTACTCCAATAAGATCGTCATGCAGTACTTAAGACACGTGTCTACTGAAAGCAACTATACAAGGTTTTCATGATATACATAGGGATGTGTATTCATCACCTTCACTTGCATAAAGGGTGGTATCAAATTTTGATCCAATGGTAACCAAGGTGGTTTTCTATAAGACGGTCGAGCGTAGGCTACGTAGCGGTTGAGAGCTTCACCTCGTTCTGTATTACCTACTTCGGGTACTGTATCGGTTTCGGGTTCTTCTCTTACGATAAATGTTTCGTCCACGGGACTTAGACTGTAGGGCATGTAAGGCGTAAAATGAGTAAATGCATCCGAAAGGTGTAGGTATATGTGGAAGTGTTCTAGCCGCCTCAAAATGAGCGTAAATTGTTGTTCCAATAGTAAGCGGATAATGCACACAAACGTTAATGTTGTATGTTCTTGAAAATACGTATATACAATCCACTTTCGCATATTTGTTTTCTGAAGACAGTATTGTTTCAGCCTCCTGTGGGTTGCCGCAGTCTCTCAAGGCTGGTGACCGTAGAAAGTGCCGCCTTAGGTATCACACGTGTCCTTTCATACCGCAGATTTTCATTATCTGTATCATGTATTAAACGAGTGTGTGGTTCGGCACAGCTTTCTCGTTGTTCGTATACTGAAAAGGGTGCAGCTAAAGCGTCGAGAATAACTGGGTCGATTCGTTAGTAATGTCCTCTCTTTCCGGTTCAGCAATGGGTCGTGACTCTTCTAACTCTACTTCTCTTGGTGTTAATTCTCTTCCGGCATCGTTATCCCAAAACCAAAATGGAATGGTCCCGAAAGAGTTACTAAGGTTTTTAGATGCGGATATATTTGGGCTTTGTGAGGAATTGTTCGGTTCCTTGGATGTACCAGCGGGTGTGTCAGTCTCTTGAATATTTATTTTATAAGCTGGACTTGCCTTCTATATTTAATTCCTTCATGTCTACTATGAGCCTTGTGTTTAGCTTATCCCCTTCACATTTTGGGGTTCCCTTCTTCTGGAGTGACGGCGTTTTTCCTTATCTGTGGTAAGGTTTTTAGTTGAAAAGGGAGATTTCGATTTCTCCTGCCCTTGAGAGAAACAGAGCGTGTACTGAAAGGTTGGTTCCCCTGTTTGATTAAACGCTATCGGGGGATATATTTATTAGAGTATGTTCGCTTTCATCCTTAGAGGCGAGGGTAGTTGATGATGTATTCGATGTATCTGGATGGTATAGTGTCCCTACACTTCCTGTCGCCTTAGTAGTAGTTGTACTGTCAATGGAAGTGTCCGCTTCCTTATAATTGGTGGGGTTGGCGTTTCGTCCGCCAGGTAAACGGCTCTTTTGAAGGGCTGCACTTATTAAGTCGTCTGAAAGTTCGTGTATTAATGCAGATGCTTCGGATAGGTGGATTTTATATGTTTTCTAAGCCTTCTCATCGATATTTCCGCTTCCTTGGGGTTCGGACTGATTCCTCGCAATCACCTCTACTGCGGGGATATTTTGGTTCCCAGCTTGATCAATGCCGTCGGACTGTTCTGTCGGATTAGCAGATGTTCCCGTGTCTGGTTCTTCGGCAATTGTCCCGTTCGTCATAAATATGCGTCCAGGTGGATGATTCTCGACATAATTATCCTCCTTTTCTTGCTACTCCGCAAGTTCACATAATGTGATTCGTGGTAGTTATGGATTTTCTTCCCCTTCTTCCATTACAGGATTGCGTGACAAGACATCCGCATTATATTATTTTATTATATTAGTGTTACTCTTTCCGGAACGGTATACAACATCGAATTCATATCCTCTTATCTGGGCCTTAAAGCGGTTAAATTGCAGGTCTGCCTTATTAGTTACGTGAAACTACTTTAAGAGCTTGTGATCAGTTACGAGTGTGAATCTTTTACCATAGAGAAAGGGTCTAAATTGGTCTTTTGCGAAAACGACGTCGAGAAGCTGTTGGTCGTAAGTGGGGTAGCGTAACTCTTATCCTCTCATATACCGTGAAGCATAGGCGCAGAGCTGGTCCTTCCCTATACCTTCCTGACTCAAAATAGCCCCAAGGGCATAATCTGATGCGTCCGTGATTACTACGATGGGCTGAGTTAGGTCGGGAGCGTGCATCACCGGTTCTGAGCATAATAACTTGCGCAGAGTCTCAAAAGCTTCCTGTTGCTCCTTGCCCCACTTAAATGCGATATGCCGCCGTAATAGATTGGATAAAAGTTTAGCTATCTTCGCAAACCCTTTTACAAATTGACGGTAGTATGATGCAAGGCCTAGAAATTATTTAACCTTTTTCGCGGTTGTTGGTACAGGATAGTGCTGAACGGACTAGATTTTCTTAGGGTCCGGTTTAATATTTTCTCCGTCTGCAATGTGACCCAAGATGGTTGGCTTCATCGAGTCGTTTGATAAGGCGTCTGAATCTTTTCCCATGTTCTTCTAAGTTGCTAGCGAACACGATTATGTCGTCTAGGTACACGTAGAGCTCATAACCTTGAAGTCCCGAGAGTACGAGCGACATTAATCTCATGAACGTTGCGGGTCCATTTTTTAAACCCATAGCTACGCGCTTAAATTCGTACACGCCAAATGGACCGGAAAATGCAGTTTTGGGTGCTGATTCAGCATTCGTAAGGATCTGGTGGAACTCCGCCTTAAGAACGATGGCCGTAATGTAGTTAGTTGGCTGACGCGACACTGTCAATTATATCTGAAGTCAATGGCAGTGGAAAACAGTCAGCCTCTGTAATATCGTTTAATTGTCGGAAGTCGGTAACCAGACGCCATCTCTTATTACCGTTGGCGTCGGGCTTTTTGGGCACCACCCACATTGGAGAACAATTTGGCGACGTAGAGGGCTGTATAATCCCTGCTTCTAACATTTCAGCTATTTGCCTTTACATTGCCTGTTTAATTCCAGGGGGTGGGCGATATTGTTTTACGTGAATCGGTTTTGCGGACGTCGTAACCATCTTGTGTGTAATGCGCGTTGTTGCTTTAAGCTTTTCCCCGGGCAGTCCACATAAATGTGGCATTTCATGGATAAGATCACGGACATGATCGCTAGCTTCCTCTTGAAGGCCGTTCAAATCAATCAATTCTAATATGCGGGTGACCCTATCTTGGGTGGCTTGATTCTCGCTATTTTCGTCACTAAAAAGTCTAAATATTTCAGTTGTGTCGCCGGGGCTGTCATCGGTTTCGGTGGCGTCGCTATCAAAGTATTCGTCTTTAAGGTTCATCATGTCACAGGGTTGTATTCTACCTCTGGCGTAGTATTTTCGATGGGCTCATCACTAGTCTTAATGTATATCGCATAAGTCTTACCGTTGTGGTTCTCGGCTACAAAATTCCCGAATAATACATCGGATCCAATATTCTGCAAGGGCACGAACCCAACTCATGTGTCATCGTTTACCACACGAGAGTAAATGACCTGCCGCATTTGCGGAGGAATCACAAAAACTTCACTTTTTATGAAAGGGATTGAAAAATTCGGAAATTCGACTCGATGCCATTCTAGGTTAATAGTGCCCTTACATTCTGTAAGGATTTGCCATCCGATAATAGCATCTTCTTCGATTGGGAAATCATCTTCCACAATGTGCGCCTCGCACAGTAACTCATTGATTATAATATGTATCCGAGCTAGGGTATAAGATTCACTTAGTTTGTGACCTTTCTCTAACAAGGTGTCCGGGGTGATAGCTTTGTTCTTGATTATCGTTATTTCCGAGGCTGTGTCCGCGTAAAATCTCACCCACACTGATTTAAAGTTTTCGCTTGTTAACTCGACTATTGGCGGTCTTCTTCCTGAGGAAATGAGTCGGACCTGGGCTGTACGTATGTATTCGTTGGGTTCGGAGTGGGGAGTCGTTCGCTCAACATCGCTTGTTGACGTCGAACGTCTTGCGAGTTTAAATTACGGTCATAATAAGTGCCGCTTTGGTTCTGGTTATTCTCTTGACGATAATTGTCGCGACCGCGATCATTATGATTACTGCGATTAATCATTACCCCTTTGGTTGTTATTACGATTGTACGTTCCGTGGTCCCGACTATCGTTTCGTCCATAATCATCACGATTTCGATCATCCATTCATCGGTGTTGCGATCGTCATAGCGATTATTTTGGTAACGGTTGTTGTTATTATTGTTGTTATTGTATCCTTGAGGACGATCATTATAGTTCCTATTAGAAATGTTACCGCGAGGATTTTTGAATGTTACATTGTTGTTCCTATTACCATTATTGTTGGCGATCGGTCGTGTTAAAACTGAGTTCAATTTATTTTTCGTTACTTCTTCGCTTTTAATAGCTTGCGTAAGCGAGTTACAGTCTCCGCGCGTATGGCCTCGTATCTTGCAGTAGTCGCAGTATCGGGTGTCATAGTTTTAAGGTGATCCGTCCCGTGGCACTGCGAACACGTTTCCGCGATGGCGGCACGGAATACGGGGTCAGCGAATGCTTGCACATTATCCATCGTCAGTACTGGATTATCCGATAGATTGTCGGGAGAATGTAAGTCTGGTGTAGTAGAAAGAAATTTACACGTGGTCGACGGAATAATATTTATGGCTTGTTGCAAGGAAAATTTCCACATATTGTCATTAGACGGTCCCCGGGAATGAGAGAGACCTGATTCCGCGGGCGCTTCTCATGTAGGGTTAGGCTGAGGGGGTTCTAGAGGTGGCTCGCGAGAGGGTCGTCGTGCGTTCGAGTTATCAAGAGGGTTGACGCTTCTCTCTTCAGTTCCTATCTGCTGAGAAATAGGATGAGGATTAGGTCTGGTGGCTGGCAGCGTGTATCCGTTATTGTAGATCTTTGTGAACTCGTGTTTAATTCCTCCACTAAACATGTCGGCATAATTAGGTCCTGGATCGCGTGTAAAGGTTTCGCTCGTGACTATATTTGGGTGTCCTATTGCATGACCATGTGCATATATAGCGGTCGCTCTTGGATCATAGTAAGACATCTGTAAATTATACATATCCCAAGGGAAAGCAAAGGGAGAGAATGCTGGTGGGTGCATCATTGGCGCGGTATGTGCGTAACCCCGGCCAAGAGATGCCGCATTACCTTCGCCAGTAATATATAGGTCCCGGTATAGGTTTCGCGTAATACAGCGGTGTTCGGCAGAAATTCACATGTGCGTGGGGAGCGGGCTCAGTCGTCAGGTCAGTAAAAGGGTTGGTTCCTTATCTTATAGGTTCGGTTGGGGTTCTTTGAGATGTGGCGCCTTCTTTGCCATTAGGATAGACGGCGTTATTTCTATGTGAGGTATTCCCTGTAGCGCCTAGTACTCTTTCCGGTGCTAATGCGTCAGTTCCCGGCATTGAGTACACATGCTCGCGCCTAAATTGTGGAGATAGCGTCGCTACGAAGGGCTGAATCTCCCTGAGTGCGCGGTGTTCCACCCTACCGCAACGGGGGCCACGCCTACGCTACCTGGAATGGTTGCCGACGTTAAGTACATATGCTCGCACCTTGCTTGAATAATAGCGTCGCCTTGAAGAGCCAACTCGTCCTGAGTGCACAACGATCCTCTCAGCACGGTGGTTGCAACAGAAGTTGCGCCCATGTCAGCCTGGTTATTTCCCGGTACAGAGTAGGGATACGCGCATCCTGAAATGATGTCGGACCGAAAGAGATACGTCTCCCTGAGTGCGCATTGCTCTTTCCGGCGCAAGTGCTGCAACATTCGTTGCGCCCGAGCAAGCCTGAGCGTCACCCGGCGTTGAGTATGGGTACTCGCGCCCTGATCGTATATGGGCGTCGCTTTGAAGGAATCGGTGTCCCTGAGCGCATGTCGCTTCTTCCGGCGCAAGGGCTGCAACGTTCGTTGCGCCCAAGCAAGCCTGAGCGTTACCCAGCGTCGAGTATGGGTACTCGCGCTCTGACTGCGTAAAAACGTCACTTTAAGAGGAATTATTTCCTCGAACTCCCGGCCCTTGGTTTCGTGTGGAGTTTTGACTATCGGTGCTTATTGTAGCTGAATGCGTCAGTCTCGGATTTACAATTGGGTCAGTATTCCAGGATAGGTCCTTATCGTAATAATGCAGGTCGTCTCGTATGTACGGAAACGATCGCGATGCTAGATTCTTTTCGTGAGTATTAACGGGTTCCAAAGCGAATCCATGTGCGGCGGCCCGTTCATATTTTTCTTCAGAGGAAGTCGAAAGTAGCTGGGCTAATCGAGAGTGTACTAAGGGGTCGCTGGCTTTCTTGAGTATTTAAGACTAGTTAACCGGGATTGAACTTCGTTGTGTAGATATGAAATACTATTTGTTTCGGGGAACAAGGAGCCACAGCGGGATTTGATAACGTTAAATTTTTACAGTTACACAACACCCCAGGTATTGTGGAATGCAAACCGGCAGAGGGCAAGAGAGCAGGGGATTGGCGCGCGCGTATCGTGTAGAGGAGTGAGACGGAGATCTGTACTCTTACAAGAAGGATGTTATCTCAACCTGGGCTCGCAGCCGCTGGCTTATAGTGGACCCTCCGCTGTATCTCTCAGCCGAAGCTGTAGCCTGCTCCCGTGTCGGCTGTCGCATATTATTATTAAAATTATTATTATTAAAAGGTGCCGGCTGACTTAGTACCCCATAAAGGCCTTTCGGGCCTTCCTTTTCAGCGCCTCTAGGTGTCTGTTCCACCAGGTGGCATCGTATGGTTGTCCCTTCGGCTTTAACGGGCAGTCGTTCTCATATGCTACGATAATGGCTGTCTGGACCTGTTCCAGTGTCCATTCCACTCCATATTCCGCCCCATATGCTCCTTTAAGGTGTATTAGATGTTCGTTTAGTTCTTCCTTATAGTTCTCCCAGACTGTATTCTTGGGATTTCTCTTGGGCTCACTCCATATTTTCTGGATCTTCATCCAGAATGAAATGGTCCTATGATCCGACATAGAAGGTTCAACCTCCACTCTCCATCCATGTATATGGTTTCTAATGTTCATACTGGCCAGAGTGATGTCTAGAACCTCTCTTCTGTTACTGATAACAAAAGTCGGTTCATCATCATGATTCATTATGTCCATTTGTGTACTAGTAATATATTCCAGCATAGTTTCACCCCTCTCGTTGATATCTGTACTACACCATACTTCATGGTGAGCATTGTCGTCCCAGCCGATGATCAAGTCGAGTTTCTTATCTCTGCAGTATTTTATTACTTTCCTCATACCTGTTCTGTTGTTGGTATTTCCTCGTTGTGAGGAAGGTATGCTGAAGTGATCACGAATGTTCTCCCTCAGCCTTCCTTGTTCTTGATATCTACTCTGACGGTCGTGAAATCCCTAGAGCTCATACCCTTGACGCAGATGCACGCGCGTCCATTTTCATCATTTGTTCCTACAAACAGTTTTTCGCTTGTATTTAGCCCCCTAATACGTCCCCTCCATACCCAAGGTTCCTGTATTAATGTTATTGGGGCTGTGTTTGTATGCACCTTTGCCATGCTGCTTGCTAAAACTGCAGAGGCGCTTTTGCTATGGTGCAAGTTAATCTGAGAGAAGCGTATCTTGGTGGTCGCCATTATTGCTCTACCATCTGAGGCAGCGCTTCCTCTTGAGACGTCGTCACTTTCCCCTCGAGGGTGTTCTCGCGGTTCAGTGGCTTGAAGGTCACTGAACCGACACCCACCGTGAGTCTGTAACTCCGACTCTTAGTGTAGCGGCCGATGATTCGTCTAGGCCCAGAATCAGATAGCCTTCCGGCGTCTGCGTCAAGACCGCCCAGGTCTTAGTCATCACCTTGGTGATCCTGAGCTCCTCCGACCTTACCACTCTGACCATCAGGTTCGGGTCCCCTAGGTCCAGTTTCTCTGACTCCCCTCCTATCCAGGTTGCTGTTTCCTTGTCCTCGCAAACGAAGACAATGGTGTCTTTTCTGGGGAAAGTTTCCTTGAATCGGGGTACAAAATCCCCCTCTTCCATCTTCAGGACTTGGTTGACAACCGCCTCCTTGAACTTTCCTATCACGTCAGCAGGCATCTCCTTTCCAAGGTACTCCCCACATGTGAGGGTGCCCCTCGGCTCTCCCCCCCCCCCCCGAGGTTCCAGGAACAGGAGTTGAAGATTGAGCGAGTGCGTTGGCCCTCTCCCCCTGCCGCCTGTTTGCCCCAAATACGAGCAAGGGTCGGCCCTCCTCTATCGCCCGTTGCTTCAGGAGTTTCCTCCTTTGAGCCCCACTCAGATGTCGGTTCAAGCCCGTCTCTTCCGGGGGTTTCTCTCCAGCTATATCCGTTGCCGGAGTTCCCTAGAGGGTTTTCTCCGAGTTGTCGGCGATCGGTTCTTGAGCCCGATCTACCTCCATCTCGTTCACAATTTCTTCTATTTGGTCCTTTTCCATATAAATCCCACGAGTAATGCGGAAATAAACGGTCTGGATTGGGTGGTAATTTACCCATTGTGGTCTACCACATCGCAATGAAGAGTTGTTCCTTTGTCGCTAAAGCGAGTCGTTACCCTCGCCCTCTCATCAAGGACGGGCAGGTAAATCTCTGGGAATCCAGCAATACCTGTTTTGGCTAGGCTCCTTCACCCTTCATTTGAACCCCATTCGAACACCTTTCATGGAAACCCCGTTTATAGGGAAACTTCCCTCATTCACTCCAAGTCTCCAACCAGGCATACGGTTGTCTTACCGCCTACCCAGCTAGATCCTTGCTTCCCATTCAGACGGTAATTCACCCCTTAAGGCCTGACTCACTTAAGCTTAAGCCTCCTCACTAATTTCACGGTCTCACAACTCCTAGGTATTCTCGGATCTATGTGTGAAGCGAAACTGATTACGCGCCTGATTATCGGACGCTTCTCTCTCTCTCTCTCTCTCTCTCTCTCTCTCTCTTTCATATTCATTCAATTCATAAACTTCGATCATTTAGAATCAGTGATCACTCCATACAGTGGTTCATTTCTTATCTTGCTGATAGATGCCAAGCTATTATTGATGAGGGTGGCAGCATATCGGACTGGATTGATACTTGGGCTGGCGTTCCCCAGGGCTCCGTCCTAGGCCCATTATTGTTCGCCATCTTCATCGATGACCTCCCCATGGTACTGAAATTCACCAGACATATGATCTACGCTGATAAGACTAAAATTTACAGAAGCTGCAAACGTCATGATCTCATTGACACCATTAACAAGGTATCTGAGGATTGCGCTGCGATTGCCAAGTGGGCTTCTTGCAATGGGCTCACTCTAAATCTGTCCGAAACCAAAGCAATGCTCTTCGGTAGCATATTAAACCTTTCATTGATCGATGTAGAACTCTTACCTAAGGTTATAGACAATGGCAATCACATCACTTTTGTCAATTAAGTAAAAAATTTGGGTGTCTGGCTGACTCTTGATCTAAATTGGGATAGTCAATTATCACACATCTGTCAGCAAGTGTTTCGCCTCCTCAGATAGCTCCGCCCTCATCAACGTGCTCTTTTATTTGGTGTCCGTAAATCACTTGTGCACTCACTCATCCTCCCTCACTTTGACTATGCCTGCCTTGTCTACCATGACCTAACTGGTGAACAGAACCTGAAGCTTCAGCGGGCGCAGAATGCATGCACCCGCTTTATTTTTGGTACCATTTCCTGAATGACTCATGTTACCCCCTATCGTAAACCGCTAGGGTGGCTCACGGTGAAGGCCCGAAGAGAGTATTTCATGGGTCCGTTGACGTTTACAGTACTTAAGACTGGTTGTCCAGATTATCTCAAGTCTAACTTCATACTCACGGCAGATAGTGATGTGCGTAGATCAGCTCGACTCCGCACGGAACCCCTTCTTATCCGTAATTTCAAAACTTCCTTATATGCCAATTCCTTCGTAATAGCTGCCGCATATTTTTGGAACAGCCTACTGGAACACATTACCTCCCTGCCTCCCAAAACCACCTCTCTCCAAACCATCAAATCCTTATTACTAAGTCACCTCAACAGTTCCGATGCTGAGTCTGATCCTGCTAACAAATAAACTTAAGAATTCTAAAATACAAATGTTCCTAGTAGCTGTAATGCTACATACATATTGCTGCCATAAGTTTAGCTTTTATTATACTTATATATCTCTATATTTTATATTGTTATTAGGTCAAATTTTGCGGTAGTTCAGATTACTTTTATATGTCTTATATATTTTATTTTATACACCGAATATTGTTCGGACCTGTACATACTGTTGTTAAGTACTACTATTGCGAGCGTACCGATCACGTTACATATTATATTATTATATTATTATATATTGTATATTGCTAATGTTTATATTGTTCTTTATGCCCTATGGGATAATTTCAGTCCCAGGGTGGAAATAAACAAATAAAAATCTCTCTCTCTCTCTCTCTCTCTCTCTCACTTACGCGCTTCGCGTTGGCTGCTCTCTCCGTATGCTTGCTATAGTACATGATATTATAATACATAATATGTGAGATGTCTGGCTTTCGCCCGGAGAGGCGTTGTGACCTTTTGGAAGGGAGTGCAATAATAGTAGCATGAGCAATAAAACCGACACACTACTTAAAAATAATATTCAGCTAGTATAAATTGTATATTTTGTATTCGGTTTTATGTTGTCTATTTGTGGTTTCTCCGTGTTTATCTCCATTTTTTTAAATCAATTTTTTATTATTTTCAAGCGGTTATCATCTTTTATTGTTTTTTGTGTTTCATTTGGTTCCTTTTTACGGTCATTTTCTTCCTACATAAAAAAAAATATTCTGATACCATAGATTTTAGGTTTTTGATACGGCTTTATGTTGTCTGTTTGTGGTTTCTCCCTGTTTTTACTCCATTTTTTTAAATTAATTCCAAGAGATTATAATCTTTTACAGTTTTTCATTGTTTCATTTTGTTCCCTTTTAAGGTAATTTTTTCCTATTTAAAATAGACAATCAGATAGCATACATTTTATGTTTTTAATTCGGTTTTATGTTGACTATTTGTGGTTTCTCTACGTTTTTACTCCATTTGTTAAAATTAATTCTAAAAGGTTATAAACCCTTACTGTGATTTTTGTTTGATTTGGTTCCCTTTTATGTTAATTTATTTTACAATTTCGGCTGTATGATTTTATTACTCCGGCCTAACCACTTCAATACTCTTCTAGTCACACTATAAATACATAGAATCATCCAATTTGTACAATAGAACCATTTTATATATACAGGGTGTCAATTAAGTCCCGGGACGGCTGAATATTTTCTAAAGTACTGCTTTTCTGGAAGAGATCAAGGTCATTCCTTAAGTAACTTTGAACAAGGAACCCAACGGTGACCTTGAATTTGACCTTGAACCTCATTTTCAAGGTTAATTTGAGGTCAACCTCATTTTTTCAAACGGGAACCCCTATTTTTTATAGCGGAATCGGAAAGAGCAGAAAATTTTACATCCGGATATGTATTGAGGTATGGGGTTGAGGTAACCCCTAGAGGTCAAATAGAGGTCAAATAATGACTTCTTAAAAATCTCGCGAGTTCAGTGGTAAAACAAAACAAACAAAGATTTGACCTTGAACCTCATTTTCAAGGTTGTTTCGAGGCCAACCTCATATTTTCAAATGGAAACCCTTATTTTTGATACCGGATTCGGAAGGAGCGAGAAATTTCAAGTATGGATGTGTTGAACAAGGGATGTAATTGTGACCTTCAATTTGACTTTGGACTTGACCTTGAAGGTCATGTGAAGGTCAACTGGTTTTTTTAATCGGAAATCCCAGTAATAATACCGGAAACCGATAGAGCGAGCGATTTTACATTCAGTCCTTATTCTCACTTTTAGCGTTATCCAGAAACAGCGACGTGGACGTAGTAAGATCTGTTTCGTTTGGGGTGCTTGATTAACGTGAGTCCCCTTGCCTCTCCCTTAGAGGTCCAAAGTTTAATGGCAATAACATCTTGGATTTGAAGAAAATGAAATTTCGGCAGTAGATCCTAACTCAGCGACCCCAAAAATTTCTGTCAAGAAGTTGAAGGTTTTCAGTTTGAGCATCTCCGTTAAACTTTGAACCTTTGAGTGAGAGGCAAGGGTACTCACGTTAATCAAGCACCCCAATCGTGAGAGGCAAGGGGACTCACGTTAATCAACACCCCAAAGGAAACAGATCTTACTACGTCCACGTCGTTGTTTCTGGGTAACGCTAAAGTGAGAATAAGGACTGAATGTAAAATTTCTCGCTCTATCGGTTTCCGGTATTATTGCTGGGATTTCCGATTAAAAAAACCAGTTGACCTTCAAATGACCTTCAAGGTCAAGTCTGTTTAGAAGCGGTTGGGCTGGAGTAATGAATTTTATCAAACGTGTATTTATAAATAAGACATTTATTGAAGTAGCTTTGGTTTAATTATTTATAATATTTAATTTTTGGGACTTTTTATAACTTTCGGGTATTCTTACGTCAACAGGTCGAAAGTAGTGATGAAGGGGCACGTAAGTTTATTGTGCTGAAAAGTTATGCTATGCTTGTGCTAGCGTAATATTACGCTAGCCCAAACATCGATATCTCATCAAAGGCAGTGGGGGTGAGGGGAGGAGGTAAATAAATTTAATCTTGGGGTAATTATTTAGAAATGAAAAAGTCATAAATATTGGTCGTAGTCGAGTTTGATTGGGGGTACTTGCCTGGGCTAGGTTCATGAACGCCATTTATCCAGCTTTACACTTCAACCCATCCACCCAAGCAACCGTCCATCCACCTTTATACTTCAATTCTCCAAACTCTGCATATATCCATCCACCTTTACACTTCAAACCATCTACATACGCATTCATGCATCCACCATTACACTTCAAACCCTCCACCCATGTATCCATCCATTCACCCACGTATCCCTGCATCCACCTTTACACTTCAGACTCTCCACGCATGGAATCATCCCACTACCCACGCATCTAACTAGGGTGGATGTCCGTACTACTGATACCCCGCCGAACTACTGACACCCAAATCTATTTCATTATAAATAAAATATAAACTCTTTCAAATAATATCTGAAAAAATATATAATCAATCCGTAACTGTTATTAGTATAATGAATAAACAAACGTGACATCTTTTGATTTCAGAAACTTTTAAAAAATAATAATAAAATTCCAGGCTACGAAAACGTTTAAAATTATGTCTGTGTTCAGAGTGAACATGAAAATATTGCAAAATAGAGAAGACTATTATTTATATATTAGAGCGATATATGCAATAAAAAATAGTTTAATAGGTAATATTTATATACCAGATATATCTACTAGATAAAAAAATAGATTTATCAAAGGCATTTTATTTAATTATTGGATGGCAGCGTTAGGTACAAGCGTTTTAGATATTTTCGTATTACTGACATGTGAGTAGTACGATAAGAAAACGGTGCATTTGCCCAATAGTGACACTGCCGCGCGAGTTAGTGAATACAATCTAGCCTCCTTGGCTTCAACGGTGACGTTCATTTTGCATGATCTTTAACGCTTCCAGGGGAAAGATTTCAAATATTTGTGACAATACATTTGAACTAATCATTTAGATACCTATACGTAAAAGCTTAAGTCCAAAATATACTTTAAGAATGTTATTTAATTAATAGATATAAAATTAAATATTATTGTTTGGGTATGAAAGTAAATGGGTGTCAATAGTCGGGGTGTCAGTAGTTGATTCCGGCATATTTTCAGGGTGTCAGTAATAGCTCATGAGAATATTATTATTAATTTCATAAATTTATAATTAAAAATAATCTTTATTGAAATTGCAACCTCGTTTTTATTATCTACATGTAATATATAATGATAAATAAATAGAAAAATATATATTTTTATTTAGCAAGTAGTATAAATTATGCAATAATGCAACAATCGATCCTTGGGGATGTCAGTAGTCGGGACATCCACCCTATCCTCTAATGCATCTATTCACTGACCTTTACACTTCAACCCCTTCACTTACGCAACCATTTATTCACTCACACATCCATTTATTTACCTTTACACTTCAACCACTCCACCCACGCAACGATGTATCCATCCATTCATCTACCTACACACGTCTTCTTACACAACTATACCGACAGCCATCGTTATACCCACTCACCTATCAAGACACACTCATTTACCCACAAATCGATTAACATATCCATTCACCATCGCGCCCACCTGCTAACACAAAAAACACTTAAAACAAAAAATGTTGACGGACGGACAGACGGACAGACGGTCACATTCCAAATCTTAATATAATGTAGATCTTAATAACAGCGATATTAAGGCAGAATTTTATGCAATTTGCTGATGATAACATAATTCTCTTCTATTAATATTGATTTTCTTGCAGCTCGAAAAACTTCTATAGCCCGGATATGCCTAATTGAAATGAAATAAGATTTGTCTCTTTTGATTTTATCGGGGCGAACTGGAATACAAGGTGAATCTTTTAGCTCCTATAGGGAGATAGTTTGCAGACATCACGTGTTTATTTTTAGATTGTCCAACTTAAATAATTGACTAAAAGTTCAATTAAAAGAATTTTTTTTCCAATTCGGTAAGTCATAAAAGCTTTTGAAGAAAGCATACTAGTAAAGAAGATGGCATCGGTTATGTTTTAATTTTGATTATTGTATCCTTCACTTTCACCAATTTGTTTAAGGTTTAAGCATTACAGTTTAAATTTGTTTTCCTCGACTTTTGAGAATGAAGCTGTTCATTTTAGAACTTGTTATTATTCCAAATCTGAGATTCTTAATTAAATCACTATAATTACGATACCTAAAAAATGTTCTTAAAATAAACTCTACAAATGTTATACAATTTTGCACTTTTGTATTTACAAATGAGGGGACTTGTCAAGGCGAGTGGAGGGGGTGAAGGAGCGTTGAAGGAAGTGGAGGGGCAAACAATAGTACATCTACTGTATATCGCATATATATTAAAAGCCGCACGCTCTCTTCGTGCTACCTCTACATTGACGTGTTACTCGGTATATAGTCTGCGCTTTGGGAGCCACTAAACCCCTCTCCAATATTTGTTTGAGTTTTCAAAGGATTGACGAGTGGGGAACAGAATTCTATAACAGATAAGCCCGATATAGATAAATACGTGTTTTATATCACAACAAGAATAGTATGTTGATATTATATTTTATTTTATCCTACTGTTTTCATATTCTTAAGACTTATTAAATCCAGTCGGGGAAAATTCTTTGTTGAATTTTGTAACAAAATAGTAGACAATTTTTATAGTCATAAAAAGTGGTCTCAGGTTGTATGATTTTACTATCTTATTTATCCTTAAAATAAATATAGATAATAAAATTTACACAGCGATTTAAAGCATTAGATTAAACATGCAAGGAAACAACATGCTTCTAACCGGAAGATTATTCGATTTACGAGATGGCAGGGTGCGGGATCTTATTCAAATAAATCAATATACGTTAAAAATTATATTTCAATTCCGCAGACTTATAATTTTATTTATCTTCCTTTTATATTACTAATCGTTCGCAATTTTACATTATTTTATAAACGACGGCTAACATAATACGCGTTTCATCATCAATACAAATTCACGGCTGACATTCAAATTACTTATCTAAAGGATTAATGTTCCGATTCTATTAATAAACAATAAATGTCGAAACCGCAAGGATTATTTTACCCTGATTTTAACGAAATGTAGCTTTAATAAGTAAAGAACAAACGGCGCAGGCGTTACAAAATTCTTTCCGAAAATATCTGAGGACGAAATCACTTAGCTTATTGTATGTAGCTGAGTCAAACGGTGGCTCCTTTCGCTCAGGATGATCAGTCGATTCCACGGCTGTGTAGTCGAGATGAGTTTTCCCCTTGCAGAGCGAACTTCGACGACCGGATCTCGCCTCCCTGACCCGCAATTTCGGATTTGCTGAATCACGGTTTGCCTCTCAATGTGAAACCCCGTTTTCGTTGGGATTTGCGGGGACGGTGCGGAGAAGTTGTGTTGAAGGTGTGTCGTCGTTGCCGGTTCCCGAGCGAAAGAGAGCGAGCACTCGCGATTTCTCCGCGCGAGGCCGAGCGGCGCTATTCCAATAAAAGGTCCTCGATTTTAGCGACACCTGATTCGGAGAACCGTGCGACGAAGCTCGCACGGCGCGTAACGTACGCCGAGTTCAAATCGTTGATTCAGTAGAAACAGATGGGGTACGGTTCGACGGACTTTCAGAACCGTTACAAGGTGGAGTTATGCCTTAACGAAGGTCAATTTTCGTTAAATTCGTGTTTTATGCAAAATTTAGGTTTTAATTTTTTACTATGGCATATAAAGTCTATTCAATAAAAACTCTCAAAAGACACGAGAGAATCATATAATGAACGTGTACACATTTTTTGAAGTAATAAAAAGTGGTCTTAGGTGGAGATTTATATTTAACAATCAAAGTCACATTCAATCACGGGTCCGTAGTCCGGGGGCCGCGGATGTTGATAATAATCATTATTGACTATTCATATTAGACTTATACTTCTTATTATTTGTCTTTTATAGTATTTGATACTATTGATAATTAAAAAATATATCATTTCCTAAAATATTTAACCTGTGTGTTTCGGTACATTATCATTTTTATATATATATTTATTTCATATTATAATAATTACTTATTTTTAATTACTATTTACTGTATTGTTTTAGCCGCCGGCGTCTGATGGCCGCGGAAAGTCAAATTATTTACTCGGTCAATTCAAACATTAATTTATACAATAATATATCCCTTCGATAAATTATGCTATATTTTACTATGTAAATCTAATACTTAAACATCTTAACGCCGTCTTAGGGCTGCGGACATTGAAATTGATTTTGTTGTGTCTTATTTTGAATAATAAAAGTAAGTATTATACTGGAAGCGCAATTTACCATGCATAGCAGACACCATGCGTTATTCTGTTTTGTGATTGTTTATTCAATTTTGTGTAATCTGAGGCATTGGGACTTGAGACGGCATGTCACATTTGAGGTGATTTTGGAGGCTCATTAAATCCAAAAATATGTTCTGAAATACTCTAATTAGTGAGAGTTCGTTTGATCCATTACACATTGTGCTAGTCTCGTAATCATTCATCGTAATTGTGTCGTCTCTGATAATTTTTACTGAACAAGCACTTGTAAAAATTAACTTTCAAGTAACCTTTTAAAAATATAATGCATTATGCAGTTGTCATATAAGCACATTAAAAAATATATAAATAATTCAATTAAAATTCAGTATTCTATCTGCATCTATAAGTAAATCATCCGGAGTAACTTGGATCTTGCGATCTGACCCTACTAGGCTTAAATATCATATATTAAGCATCGATTGGTGCGTGAAAATCGATACAGCTCTACTTCATAAGCAAAATATTTGCATATGTGTCGGCATAAAAGTCTTATGTACCCCCAATTATTTTATCGCGTTAGTTCTTAAATTAGTTGTTTCGTTTTCAGCAATCACTAATCCAATGGTTATCTCCCTGAACGGTTCTCCTTTTTGTTGACTTAGGCTGCCTGCGGTTGCCAAGCATCCTGAGCATTTAAGGAATTCTCAAAATCTTGATGGTTGAGATTTGGTCGATATCTATTTTCTTATTCTGTGTCTCGATCTTCATTATAGTTGTTTCGATCGTTGTCTCTCCAGTCGTGATTACGATTATAATTTTCACCTCGATTATTACTATACTCTTTACCATCATTTCTACTGTCGTCCCGAATGTCACTTTGATTATTATCATTGTAGTCACGGTCATTATACTGATTATTTCTATAATTGCGATTACCTCCGCAATCGTTGTTACTATTTCTTTATCTCCTGATGGCATTGTTGCTATAATTATAATTACGTGATCCTTCAATGCCATCTCCTGAATATCTACGAACAGCATTATTATTATTATAACTAGTACCCTTCCCACGACGGTATCTGTTATTGAGTAGATTTTCTTTATTTTGTTGAGAGTTATGATTGCTAGTGTACTATGGGTTTTTATTTTTGTTTCAGCTATTTTATGAGCGAAAATTTAGCTAAAAAATTGTAAACATTAATCATGTTTATATCGCTCATTGTATTATTTTTGTAAGGTTATAAATTGTCGATGTAATGATTACAAAAGTTCAACAAATTATTGTTGATAATTTGTTTAGCAACGTTTCGGTGACGTATTTGCTACCCTTCTCAAACTATTACAAATTTATTATTAATACTTATACAATATATTACCTCATATTATTGTACATTGTGTTTGACATTATACAGTCTTATCCATTTTTTGGACTCTTATTTTAGAAAAAAAATATTAATAATGTTGATTATTATTATTATTATTATTATGAACAGAAGCTAAGAATTTACGGTTATGTTTTAATGTTTACCTTTCATCTCTTCTTTTTCATCTCTCGCGAAAATATATAGTGTAAAACCATATGGATAAAACAAAATAAATTAAATAGTAATATTAGTACCAACAAGATTAAAAAATGTTATTAAAATTAATACTATATACAATAAAAACTCAAGTAAAACTTAATCTAAGCAAAATTTTTACACGCAAATAATACATTATTTTGTAATCATTGACATCAATTTGGCAAAATTGACTGTCAGTAAGACGTCAATTTTCTAAAAAGTATTAGTAACAAACTTCAATAATAAAGTAAAAAGTATTTTAAAACAATCAACTATTGTACAAGTTATTTAGTTAAAAATATGTTAATTATGTTTAAGATAATTATTTAATAGTAAAAATCCTTAAATCAAATGTGTGTAATATGTTTTTACATTTTTGCGCGCAAAACAATTATAGTCGATCGATATGCGCAGGTCTTATAACTGCGAACGCACACGCAAATTTTATTGATGAGTTTGTTCACATATGAAAATTATCCATACGAATAAGTTCGTTTTTCTTTAGTTTAGAATTTATTAAAATTGTTATATCCTACTTAATAAGTATATAACTATATTTCAATATTATTTTATACATGGAAAAACCGCATGTTTTTAAAAAACTTTTATTCTCTAACTGTCGTGAATGAGGCTTTAGGTATGTGCTCGTGTATCTTAGCTAGGGCGCACGAGTCAAGTGTAACCGGATGCACACGTGTTTAGGATCCATATCGACCCTCTTTTTCGACCACGAAATGTATCTGCTAAGCGCAGCATTTTCCGAGCGGAAAAATACAGGCTGAAATATTATTATGAAAACAGAAAGCGTAGCGTATAAGATAATAACTTTTTACATGTATAACATCGTAATATAGTTTTATAACTCAAATAAAAATGTTATGCGAAAGAATCAAGTCGATAGCTTGATTCTAAATGTAGTTATAAATATTCTGTTGTAATAATAATATTTACATATAATACGATAGTTTTAAGTACTGAAATATAAATGTTTATTCACTATTTACATTTTAGAATCTAAACATTTTTATACTAGACTGAAACCTGTTTATGTCAACTTCAAATTTAAGTAAACATAAATTAATATTAACTTTACATTCGTCACTTATTCTCATTATTATTATTAATTAATCTTATACTATATTTTCCGTGTGTACACTTTAATAAATTACTATAATTATCGCATGATTCTTAACAAATATCGTTAACTATATAATATAAATATATATATAAAGTAAATATTTTCACAATACTATCTTTAATGGTTTTTTATGAAATAACTAATATATTTTCAGATCATTTAGTAAATAAAAATATAATAAACATTAATATTTTAGGTTAAATATTAAGAAAATCAAATGCAAAATGCGAAAGATAGAGAAGGAGCAAGAGAGCAAGCGAGACAGAAGATCTCCCTTCTCTCTCTAGAAAAAGCTCGCCCCACCAAAAAGGCCCGAGACCAAAACATAGCTGCGCGCGCTTCTTTAGCGTCGCCCATATGAGGACCTTTTACCCTCACTCTCTCTTCTTTTTTCTCTGTCTTAAGCATTAGCCTAATAAGAGGAAAAGCGCGTAGGAGGGGAAAAGGGAGGAAACGTTCATTGCTATTCGTCCTTTCTCAGCCTCACCCCGTTCTCTCGACCCTTCTGCATAGGCGAGATACGATGGAAAACTGTTTAAAAAACACCGGTCCACGGGGTCTCACTAGCATTAGCTCACCCGACCCCGGACAAGCTACATGACTCACCAGCATTCGCTCCACAAGCACCTTAGGAGCAGTATCTGTTCCTGTAACGCAATCTTGTGTTTGACTCAGAGTATCTCACTCGCCGAAGCGCCTCAGGAGCAGTATCTGTTCCTGTACAGCAAAGCTTGTGGGAACTCTAAAAACTCGAACTCTCACTTGCCTAAGCGCCTCAAGAGCAGTATCTGTTCCTGTACAGCGAAGCTTGTGCTGAAGTAAGAGTATAAACGTCTCACTCACTGACGCGCCTCTAGAGCAGTATCTGTTCAGGAATAGCGAGGTTTGTGCAAGAAGGAATAGTATAAACGTCTCACTCACTGACGCGCTTCTAGAGCAGTATCTGTTCAGGAATAGCGAGGTTTGTGCAAGACGGAATAGTAGAAGGACGTTGCTCGCTCAAGCAACCTCTCGAGGCAACGTGCCTTTAGTATCGCTAAGCTTGCTACAGATGTTTGTAGACAATTACACTAAATTCAAATATTCGGGTAGACAGTTGTTAAGTCGAAAAACACACAAAAATTCCATTATATTAAAAACAATTCGGGTTAAAACACCCAAGAATAAAAACAAATTATTCAAATAGAACTACAAATTAACTATCCAAAAAGTAATTATATTTTATTTACAATTTTTGTACCGATTATATTAAGATTTCTATTTCTTGCATAAATTGCTTTTAATAAATAAATTTATTACTAAAAAAGATTCAAATTTAATAAAAGTACCTAATATATATATACATATACATATAAAATTAAACGCAATACATCACATGGTATTGCACCTCGTCGCTAGTAACTAGTAACGTATAGCATACCTGTGATTTCTATATATTCTGAACCTCGCGGGCTATTTTAGCTTACGTACCTCAGAATTATAGAACAACGTACTTTAGTAATGCACCTCGCCATCATTTATGAAAGCGTAAAGCATACTAAGGCAATGTTTATGGATATACGCCTCGTGATTAATATTTAATCACGTACAGTATATCTCACTAATAAAACTTATTTTTGAACCTCACGGATATACCAATATACATATCCCAAGGTAGTAAACTAATCAATAACAGAAAGAGACATCATTTCTAAGAATTGAAGTAAACCCGAGAATCCTCATTACGAGAGTTCAAGACATTAGAAACTAATTACATACGATTTGCCTTAGAGACCCTGGCTATTGTGCGGAAGCATAGGCCAAAATAAAAGGCGCATTTAAAAGCTTGTAGCTTTAGTCTTATTTGTAGTCTGTTGGATGTCATAAAATTAAAATTATATTTGTATGTTACATATATAATAGACGAAAGATAGACATTTTAAACAGTGTTTTAAGATTTCAATTTGTCTAGTATACGATTGTAGTGTTGACTCAGTCGTTGAGGGTCTTATTTCGTATTTTGTTTTTTTCTGTAATTTGATGTGTTCCATTTCTGATATTTGTCTGAATAGTATTCTTCCAGTTATTTTCTTTATCTAAAATTGTAAATTTTTGGAAATTAAAAGTACTTTAACATTTTTTCATGTGTTTATTAATTACAAAAACTTTCTCCTTGTTATATACATTATTTTTACATTCCTTGATTGTAACCTGAGGTCATCTTTTTGTTTCGCCAACATACGTAGAGTCACACTTATGACAATCTAATTTATATGCAACATTGGTTATTGCTTTCTAATATTGGTTATCTTTGCCTCTAACAATTAGATTACTTTAATTCTTATATATTGTTGGACCAATTCTGATATTGTGTTTTCGCAATGTGTGAGTGACATTTTCAAAGAATTTTGGGATATATATAAAACTTTATATCATGCTATTTTTATTACTATGTGTCGTATTGTGATTTTAATTAGTTGTAGCTAACGTATTTTTATATATATTTGCTTCTTGTGTTCTGTATTTGATATTTTTGATATTCAAGAAATGTGTTTAGATAAGAATTATCTACCAGAAACTGTTTTACTAAATTTATATTTTTTTTCATAAAATCTGCAATCAGAAAGTAAACTTTCTTTATGAGTTTGGATGGTATAATACCCGCAAAACGAACAATAGGAATAATAATTCTCATCACAAGAGAAAGAAAACTTCCTACTTTTGTAAGATCTTAAAGGAATATGGATCCAAATAAAAAAGCTAATGAAGAAATTGGCAGATATAAACAAGAAACTCAGTAAAGCAAAGTCACAGAGGAAGTTCGTTCTCCGATACCGCATGCATGATATTAAACCAAAACACATCACAAACCCAAAAAAGAATTTAAGCCACATACAATCTTTTAATAAAAATGCTAACAGAAGATTTTATGATTGCCCAAATAAACTACAATAAAACATTTGAAAATTATGAAATAGACGATATTAATATTAATTTAAATTATTTAGAACACGAAAAAAACAAACTAATTAAAAAACTAGAACAGAAATTACCATCGGACATTTTGGAAAGTTTCATTAACACACAAGACATACATATAGATAAATTATTACAAACATTTAATAACGTTCATTCTAACAAGTTTAATAGTATTCACGAAACTAGTGTTAAAAATAATAATAATATTGAGAAAACAAGTAATTGTTAAAAAATGATAGCGTATCCATAAAAGATAAATGGTTCCGCAATATGACACAAATAGAAATACTTAAGGATGTAACAGAAGTTTTATCTTTTGGGCAAAAATATAGCAATAGTAGAAATCTAGATAAAAGCCATAGTACAAACAATAAAGAATGTTGAAGAATTACTTGATACATATAAGTTTATCAAAGAAGAGAGTAATATAATTAGATATAAAGCTATAAATAACATTAATGTTCAAGTAGCTCAACTCATATAACTCTTGAAGATAGAATTTTTGCACAGAAGCTAAGAAAATCTGAGACATTTTTAAAAAATAATAAAAATATATTTATCACGATGGCTGATAAGGGAAACGTTACGGTCGCTTTAAATAGAGATGGCTACAAACAGAAAATAAACAGTTTGTTAGAAGATACAAGTAAATACAAATTTCTAAAGAGAAAATCTACTAACAAAATTACAAAAAAATGTACAAAGCGTAATTAATATTTGGAGTAAGAATGGATACTTAGGAAAAAATTATCATTATAATGCATTTACTCAAACCGACACAGTACTTCTAAAAATGTATGGACTATCAAAAATTCAGGAGAAAGATACTCCTTTAAGGTGGATCTATATTCAAAAAGTCAAATTCTACCAGCTTCCGTAACATCGCTCTGAATTTCAAGTATGTTAAATATAAGCATATCAGAAAGTTATATGTGAATTTTGAACTTAAATTATTCCTATAGCAAAATCTTATGTAAAAAGCAGTAACGATTTCATAAGCAAACTAAAGGACCACGTTATTCCGGAAAATCGTGTACTTTCTTCATTAGATGTAGTCTCATTTTTTACTAACGTTCCTCTTGAACTTGACATACCTCTTTCTGAATTATTAGCAGGAACAAAATTTTTAATGTAGAACACAGTTTTTTAATTTGATGAAACTTTCTATCAACAGACACATGGATCTCTAATAGAGAGTCAAATAATCTCTTGTATTGCGAATATGTTTATGATAGATTTAGAAGAAGATTGTATTAAAAAATGATGATATTAAGTTTACTATTTATCCAAAAATTATTTGAAAATGTCACTCAAGCATTGCGAAAACACAATATCATAAATGTTCTTAAAATATATAATAATCAAAGTAATCTCATTGTTAGAGGCAAAGATAACCAATATTAGAAAGCAATAACCAATGTTGCATATAAATTAGATTGTCATAAGTGTGACTCTACGTATTTTGGCAAAACAAAAAGTCAGGTTAGAATCAAGGAACATGAAAATAATGTAGATAATAAGGAGAAAGTAGCGTATAAATCGTAGCTTTTAGCTTGTAAGGCACAACCGAATATGCACGCGCTTCGCGCTCGCATTTATTTCTATTGTTCCCCATTGGTTTAACAAATAGGCTTTTGATATTTTTTTCTTAGAAAACAAAGAGTCTTATGACTTTAAATTTTACAGCAGTATACCTGTATATAAAACTAATATGTAATATAAATTCTACTGGCCTTTATCACAAAGTTTCCGGGTTGAATACGTTACAAAAATTTCAATCATACATTAGAGGAGAGTAGATTCGTGAGCGTACACGATGGAAATTCTAATTTATTTATATTTTGTGATAATGTATAAAAATGTATTTTTCTAGCTTGCTACAAAATATCTTCTTATCTTGGGAACTCGATTAATTTATTGATACGTATTTGATGAATGTTTTACTTGGTGTATAATAATCTTTATGAATCACTCTTTAATATTTTATGTTGAATAACGTACTAATGAAATCTCTGTTAACAGTGGTTATACGTACAAAGTATATAATGTGCAATATGAAAAGAGCGTGGGTTAAGGAGACGTCGGATACCGACAGTAGATTCCTACTATCCTACACACGTATTTCGTTACTTATTTACAAAGTTAATTGTTTACTGACAAAATAATAGCTGTCCCCAATTTGTTTTACAGTAACCTAATTATATGTCCAAGCTGGTTTCATATGATTGTTTTGTTTTCGAGAAAACTTTGACAAACTTAGTAGGTAAAGGTTAATCTCCACGTAGTTGGCCCTTTTAGTGTGTCAAAGTTTTCTCGAAAACAAAACAATCATATGAACCCAGCTTGGACATATATGTAGATTACTATAAAACGAAGCGGGGACAACTATTATTTAAAGAAAAATATGATTTCTCTTAAAATTATGAATGAAAACTCAATTAGACAAGGACAGAGATATCCGGCGTCCCCTTAAGTTGGTAGCACTGAAAATTTTGAAAAAGTTATTTGACTACTTAAAAGTAACTCATTTTTAAATTCTTTGATTGTCGTATATTCAAGGGAACGATTTCTGATTGATATTTTTCAACGTCAAAGAGTTAAATGCATTCTGTTCAATTAAATCTGCCTATTTTTGATAAATTTTCAATAATTGATCCAGGAAATCTATTTTAATCAATACATTATGTTATTTTATTAAATATCAATCGAGAAAACGTATTATAAAAGTAATGTTTATAGTAGATTGAGACAATGATTCATTGTGTACACTGTAAAAAAATAATTGTGATTTAACGATTAATTTTACGACTGTGACGTAAAAACACCATTAGAATTGTGTTATTACCATAATTGGTAAGTTTATAACTTTGGAAATGGATCGCTTTGTTACCTACTTTGGATATGGTGATTTTACCAATGGTAACAGTGTAATAATTCCACAACAGTAGTAGTAAAATTCACACAAGCATTGTAAAAGTACCACTCGTAAAGCCATCTTAGATTATCTTAGAGACGCCGGAAAAAAGTGCCAGTCAGCTGCCGAATATATGTGCGAAGCTGATTTTCAACGTTTCATCGATTTTTTTCGTACTTTTCTTCCATTAAACATCAAAAAGGTATGTCGTTATTTATATATTATACTAGTTTCTCATTCTGAGCAAGCCATTTCTGATCCTACAATGAAGGGTCTTATTAGTACTTTATTATGTAAGAAATTTGTTTTTAAAAAACCATTCCTGCATTAAAAAATTATTGAAAAAACGAAATTTAAAAATTTTTAAATTACCAAAAACTCAGTACGGAAGATTCCAATTTATACTTAAGTATACAAATATTTATTTTTTATTATTTCTATCACGGAAGATCTTGTCTAATTGCCAACAAATCATTTTTAAAATCGGTGGACATGATAAATCTTATAAATTTTATCAGGTAAAGAATTGGTGTTTGTAGAATATTTTTTGGTATAAGTTTTCCATTGAGAAGGAGACTTATCATTTTTCTTCGTCTTGGAATTTTTATTAGTCTCCGAGAATCGAGAATAGGGTACACTGCTTCTACCACTACTACTTTATCCCATGATTGTTTTAAACATATTAAAGAGAGTAATTAGTTTATGCCGTATATATAGCCAGAAAAATTATACAAATTGAATGTTAGCGTAAAGAGTTTGTAGAGGATCTCTCAGAGTCACTAGCGCCTATCACATGGTGTAGGGACCCTCAGTGCTCGCTATTGCAGAAATCATCCCGATCGACATACACGCGACGGAGCGCAAGCAAATTTACGAACGGAAGAAAACAGGAGAGAACGAACAAGTCCATAGAGAGGAACGGGAACGCACCATGGAAACGTGGCAGGGATCCTGGACAACCACAACCAAGGGTGAATGGACAGCAAGGCTGATAGACCAGCTGGTCCCTTGGATTAACAGAGACCATGGGGAGGTAAATTACTACCTGACCCAATTCCTGAGTGACCACGGGTACTTCTGCTTCTACCTCAATCGCATGCGAGATTCAGAGCCCGAGTTGCATGTTTTGTTCCGCTGACCGCGACAATGCGTTTCACGTGTTTTTCGTCTGCGAAAAGTGGAACAAAGAAAGGGCAGCTCTTCTCGACTGGGTCGGACAATTTACGCCCGAAATTATCGCGGGCGAAATGCTGTCAGCCGATAATATGTAGGCCACCACGGCAATATTCGTCGAGACGGTCCTACGACAAAGGAAACGGTACCTAGACAAGGCAACCGATAAGGGTATGAATGAAGCGCTGGAAGACGCTCCGACATTCCAACATAACCCAGGGACGGCGGACGACTCCATGGAAATGGACGTGGTGGGAAAAGATGGGACATTTTCTTAACCGGAAGGCGCACATTTTCTCTCATTTTATGAATTTCGTGGGGAGGGACAGAGAAACTTATCCTTTCAGTACGGAGATGACATGCGCCGATTCGAATACGCGTATAAATGAGACGGGTTAAATCTGACGGTCCCTCGGGGGATTGAAAATTATAAATATTAAATTTGTTTCAGGCCAAGGCAGCAGCGGTTGTCGAGATGATACTAGAATGGCATCACCCTTAGGTAATGTGATAAACGGTACCAGGGTGGGATCCGCCAGGAAAAGGAAGCGAGGTAGGTTTTAGTGAGTCTGTTTGCGATGCAACGGCTGTGTAGTCTATCCGGCTGTGCGGACCCAGTTGGGTGTACCTTAGATGGCATTGACTACCCCAATCGAAAAAAAAATATATTATTATTATTATTATTAATATTTTTTTCCCCTTTAATAAAGCTCGCAAAAAATCATCATGGATGCCAGTCCCTGAGTTCTAGCACTTTGACGTGGTAGTGTGGGAATCCATTGGTGCGCTGTCTACCCCCCGGTGGCCGACGTGAATGTCCAGCGTACGACAAGCGCGTGTTCACCATCATATCCTACCCACTAAAAAACGGGTGTGCCGCATACTCCCCCCGCCCCGGAACCGCTTTTGTATTACTTCGTTGGGGGGGCGGGGCGGTGTCCTTGTTTCGTCTTTTGTTAGTCTGTTCGTGCTGTTATTGTTCGTGTCAGTCAAAACCTGTCTGTCCGACATCCGTCATCGCGTTTCCCTCGGAGGACCATCTCGACATACACTGCTACTGCGTCCCATTTGTTTTTTCCTTCCAGCATCGCCGCAACGATACTGGATGGTGTCACCATCCCGGTAGTCTCTTCCAGTCTGCTTCGTATTTCCGTCCAGCTAGAGCATACAAAGAACGTGTGGTCAGCATCGTCCGTCCCATACCCGAAGTAGTTACATGTCGGCGTTCATATCTTCCCCATCTTGTACGGGTATTATCTAAATTGTCTACTCAACCACGAAGCTAGTCTCGGTATCAGGCGGTAAGTCCACTGAATTCGTCTTTGTTGTTGTTGTCACCTTTATTGCTGTTGTCGATATTGTCGCCGTCGTTGCTACTCACCCGCCCATTCATTCTGCCATTCTGCCAGCGTCCTTTCCCGCTTCTCCGACGCGGCGCGATCTCTTCCGATATCCTGACTCCGCTCGCATATCAGCTTTCGTTCTTGCAGATATTCGAGTATGACCCCAGCGATCACGACGGCCGCCGCCCCTGACACCGTTCTGTAAGAGCACGCTATCCGCAGCGCACCCTCACGCTGTAAAGCCGCTATCCACTTTCTGTAGTTTCCTTTGCTCAAGGCGTCGGCCCAGATCTCCGATCCGTAAAGGAGGATGGAGTTTGTGGTGGCCATTATCATCTAGCGAGTTATAAGTCTTGGCCCGCGCAGGTTGGCCATAAGTCTGCTCAGTTACGCGACCCTTTCGCGGCCCTGTCCGCTGCGTTTCGAAGGTGAAGAGCGAAGGTCAGCTATGTATCCAGGGTCAGCCCTAGGTACTTAGCGGCCGGGCTCGTCCTCACTGCCACGTCTCCTACTGTCATGCTTACGCTAGTCTGTACTTGCTTCCCCATCAGTAATACTATTTATGTCTTGCCTAAAGCTAGCTGTAGTCCGTGCATGCACATTCATCTAAGCACGCTACTCATGGTTAGACTCAGCTTGAACTGGGCATAAGCAATATCGCTCGTGACAATGATCACCGCAACGCCGTTCGCGCACCCTACTAATTTCACCCCAATTGGCATCTAGAGCCTGAGCAGTGCATCGTATAGCGCGAGCCAAAAATCCGATCCGAGGATCGACCCCTGTGCCACGCCAGCTGTGACTTGTAGTACCTTAAGCTCGTCGCTCGTTTCATACAGAAGTTTTCTGTCTGTCAGGTAGTTCTCGATTTATCGCAAGATATAAGGCGGCACCCCAAGGTACGTAAACGTAAATCAAAAAGTGGCGCTAGCTTACCTACTCTATCATATAAAATTGCACTACATTGTTACGTCTAAAAGACGTACGCTATAAACGCATAAAATTATTTTTAAATTTTATTAATTGAGTAATGACATACTTTCTTTTGTCAAACTTAACGTACACAATCCAGTGACGTAACTGCAAAAAAAGAAGAGCAAAGTTTGACAAAAGGAATGCAATTTCGAAATACAGGCGCGCATCAGTTATAAATCGGGCGATATAAAACTGCAGCGTAAGCGTTTCATATTCGTTTGTCATCGACATACTTGCGGTATTATATGTATTTCAGAAATAATGTTTTGTAAAATATTATATATTTTTTAATCAAGAAGAAAGACTATATAAAGGAAAATGAGCGCGTAATTAGGGAAGTTCGTTCGTAAGGCCCACAGTAGGTCGTCTCGCGGCTCGATCAAATACACAGCTAAAAGCATAAATCTTTATAAAACTTATAGAACATTCATTTTCAATAAAAATACAGTCAATCAATTTTACAAACCGACAAACGTATATTAGCAAATTCTTAAGTATACTATAAATCAATTACTGCGCGACTCCATTATTACAAGCTATAATAAATGGTGCTAATTAAGAAATAAATAAAAGTTTTATTTGTGGATACGAAAATTCATAAAGATTATTTATTCATTCAACCTTCAATTTGTCTACCCACCAGGAAGTAGTTCACAGATCCAGCAGTAGACCAAGGTAAGAACATTTTCAAAAATCTATAAAAATATAAGCAGGTATCTGGTTGTGAGAGAACCAGATTTCATGGTAGAGCCTGCCACTAGATTGATTCCTACATGTTCTGAATTCTCATATTTTTGGGAGTTCAGGACATAACAATTTGGTTCCGGTACGAATTTAGAACCACATAACAATTTGAATACGCTACAAATAGCAATAAATACATATTTCTTTCTTTAATAATTTTAAATATAATTTATTGTTTTTCTCTACTTTTTATTTTTTCTGTTTGATTATTTAGAACAAATAACAAATTGGCTCCAGTACGAATAATAATTTCATTTTTGATTATTTAGAACCAAATAACAAATTGGTTTCAATACGACTATTAGAAAAACTGCTCTTTGATTTCAGTACATTTCTGTTTACTTATCTGATTATTTACATTTTGTTTAGAATATTGTTTTTTTTATTAACTATTGGTTCTGGTACAAGTTTTGCAACTAAAAATACATATCTCAGTTCTGATGTAATATACATACTGATTTTCGGAATAACTTGGTAGAATATAATAATATAAACTATTAATTTCATGATTAACCCTTAGCTGCCACACTTTTGGCGCCAGCCGTAGCTGCCACACTGGGACGTTTTTGATCCCAGTCACATATTCATCTATTTTGAGTAAACTAATTTGTCTTTTGCAATGAAAAAAATTATATTTGGTCTTTAACTATTGTTTTATAAGATAGTATATGTGGCGTACAAAGATTTTTCAATTTAATATGTTAAAAAAAATACAATTTGCAAAAAACTTTGAAAAATTAATTGTTCTACGTTTGAGGCCTTATCACGAACGACCCCAGTGTGGCAGCTAAGGGTTAAATAGAATGTTGTTTTAATTTGCTTGATTGAAAATTCAATACCACTTTATTTATTTTTAGTACAGTTAAATAACAAATTGATTTTTGTTTTACTAAAGTATATTAATAAAAAAATCTTATTCAAAATACTATATTTTGTGTACGTTTCATAACGTCATTGAATTATGTTACTCAGGAAAAAGTTTAATTAAATATTAATATTTTTATAGTAAATAAATACTTTATTTATAATATACATTAATATGCTTTTTTCTTCCAATTTTTAAATATTAAATGATTCAAATAAACAAAGCTATTAATCAATAATTAGTGGATGAATGGTATTTTATATACAACTAAACAATAACATATTACAATAATAAATATTAATATATTTGAAACAAATATAGTACATTCAGAAAGACATTTAAACATCTCGTATTTGTTTTCGCATTACAAGTACAAGGTGTTGGAACGCGGAAGACAGATATCAGCGTAACCTGACACCTCTTACTATCGCGCAGTCTTTAAGTCTGGTTTTTACTTCTCTGATTTGATTCATATTCTATACATTAACTTTAAATAATTCAATGTTACAATTTATCATTATTAAACAATATTTCACTTTATTAACAAAATTATAGAAATAATAATTATAGAATAAAGTCCAATGATACTTTTGATGAAATAATTGACTAAATATAAGTAAAATAAAGAATTAAAATATTTTGAACACACAAGAATGATAAATTGTGATTATATCAATTAAATAATTAATCAATTTTCCATTAAAATTGACGCTTATAAAGCAATGGGGGACATAGTCATCAATAACATACAAGATTTAATAAAGACTGTAAGGAAAATTTATCCTAGCCCAGACAATTTACATGTATTATATGGAGAAATTACACAAATATTTCAAAGACCAAATTAATCCGTTCTGCATTATTCAAATGGAGCAAAAGAATTAATGTTATGAATAAAAGAATTAAAAGAAGAAGAAGACGTAGATTATAATACATTTGAAATATTTGAAAATCAATTAAATAAAGACACTGTTGAGTCCTTTAAAGATGGACTTAATTGTGAAATTAAAATACAAATAAGTAACTTTGGTAATTTAAATGATATAATATTCGAAGCAATAAGAATCGAAAGTAAGTTAAAATTACAAAAAATAAGGATGCATGAAAGCTGCAATGAAAATTTTGAGAAATACAGTTATTTAATTTGGTATAAATCATATAGGCATATTTTAATATCAATGCAATGAGTATAACAGTATAATATATATCTGCGGTGTCGATATGACTTTTAACGTGACCGGTCCCCTTCTTTCTCTTCCGTAGGTGGGTAACATAACGATTTCCAAAATATCAATCAAGCGGACTTAACGCTTACTTATATTTAGACTATATACACAGATGAAAGGCGGTTACCGCAATTCAAACGAAATCTCTACTTTACTACTTGTGCTGCACGCGTGATTCGAATTACAGTATTCGCTTTGTGACATTTAGTCACAAGGCCGTAAAAACACTTTCATCATTTTTAGAGCAGACAATTTATAATATGATACAATAACTTTTCAGGATACATTAAGTATATTAGAACTATATATAGTCACTTTAACTTGTTCAAACCCAATTAAAGTCCCTAAAATAAAGGTGCGCCACATTGCGCGCTGTGCCACATTGTACCGATTACCCCTATATGATACGTATATATATAAATATAAATATATATATCTTCTAGTTATATAAAGATACAATGTACTTTTAGATCACTGTATTGTCGGAAAAAGTAGTGAACTACTAAACTTAAAAATGTAACTAATCCTGCAATTCTGAATGTTCTGAGCTAAATTTTTTGTGTATTCTTGATGTGATTACCAATAACTTCTAGTATCGATTTTCAGAATGATTCAGAATTTCTTGAAAAAAATTCAGAACTTCTGAAAACAATTTTTTTTTCAGAATTCTGAAAACATCATCTGATTCAGCGTACAATATTATGTTAAGAAAAAAAATTTCAGCCCTGGGCAACTTTTCTTTCACTAGGATTAAATTTAGCCGGCCTCTCCCCTTATCAACTGCTTAATTTATTTTTCCAAGCAATGATTTACGCATTGCAATTAACTCTGCTTTAATAGCAGCTCGTAGGTATATACAAAATGCTGGTGGAAAACGTAATATAAGTATTCCTCGTGTACTATCTGTTCCTAAAGTAGGAGGTTTTCTTCTAGCACGTATACCTAACTTTGCCGGTTTAAGTACTGTAGGTTCATTGTCACGTGGAGCTGCTGGTATAGCTCAAGCAGTAAATGGAGCAAATACCGCTAAAAATCAACTGGAAGAGCAAAAGAGACGTAATGAAAAAATTAAAATGGTAGCTCTTGGTAAAGGACTCTACTTGAAACTGTACCAAAAAGGTTATGCTATTTTGCTGGAGTAAACTGAAAATAGTAAAATACCAAAGCATTTGCATAATAAGGTTACGAAAAGAAAAAAAAAATAGTTGAAGTAAGACTGCCAAGTTGATCACTGACTGATTATGATTTATGAAAATATGCTCGTGTAATGAAAAATCCTAATTTTCGAAGTTAATTTATGAGAAATAAGATACCCGTAGGTGGCTCTTGTTATAGAGAATCCGTAATTGTTTATTTAAATCCTGAGAGTGGATCTGGCAAGCTCTGGGTAACTTATCTTAAAATCGCGTGAGCGCAAAAGGAAAACCTACATCTTGCCCTTGCCTTCCCCTACTCCCCTTCGCTACATTGCTGTTGCCAGCACGCCGCAGCTGGTGTCATTCGAGCTCGCTCGCTACCGCACGCCGGACGTTTTTCGCAGTCGATTTGTTTTTCCAGAGTCTTCTTCTTTTAGTGCCTTATCACTACATATTGTAGTTTTTGTATTAATAACACAGAGCGCAGAGTTTATTCAATATAGATTATTTAAATATAAACTCAGTGTCATTATTTTACCGCCTGGACCACCTACTATCCCAGCAATTCTGCCAGTTACTTACTTTGATAGTTTTGGAGATTTACAACCTCCTACAGACCTTATGAATTTCTTAAAATGCGATAGCGTCAAGTACAACTATCTACGATATCAAGAATTTCAAACTTTTATCTGCGGACACCTTTGCCTCAAATTCTTATGCAATTAACTTCATATTATTGAGAATGTATATCTATAGAAAAATAAGTCAACGTAGAAAAACATCAGTCTCTTATATTCATTCAAGATGATTGATTCGTTGACTCTTAGTCTAGCAGGTACTTCATTGGTTCCACAAAAACATTGTTTTCAACGATAAAACTCGATTCAGATAAAATGTACGTTCTCGGCTTGGTTGAGTTACGCACTTTTAACTCTGTACCTAACGTTAATTTTAAGTGGAATAATAAATTGTGGAGTATAATATATTTTACGTTGGTGATTGAGCTACCTACAGGTAGCTATGACCTTGATCGTACTCTACAACGGATTCTTAACCCAAAATACATTAAAATTAGTATTAAGCCTAATAATAATAATACGTTACGTAGTATCATCACTTCCAGAGATGAAATTGATTTTCAAGCAAGTGACTTAATTGGACGTATGCTAGGCTTTACTGAATGCCTTCTGAAACCCTATAAAAGTTATGACTCTGACTTGCCTGTAGCCATTTTTAAAGTAGACGATCTACGAGTTGCATTTAATAGTACATCTAGAGCATACATAGTAGTATTGAGGTTCCTAAACAAATTATATATTTACCATTAAGCGTAAAAGTTATTGATCACTTTCAATTACGCACAGTAAATAAAGATAACATCTTCGAAATGAAGTTGTAACGATTAACGTGCTTCTAAAGAACGTTTCTTCGTAATGGGAATTCTCTTTAATAATAAGGCTGACAAAAATCATATTAACAGTTGGCCATGTCTACAGAGTCAGAGTAAATAGTAACTGCAAGAAACGTAGAAAGATGGAAAGGAGGACACTAACGCCAAATGAGAAAGGTGGTGAAAAACAAATAATAACATGTATATTTATCTGCTTCTATCACTGGATACCTCAAAAATATGGAGGAATCCCTTAATGTTCAGTCGCCAGTTGTCTTCGATGAATCAGTCACGCACTATAAAGTTCATGCACATCAACCTTACACCTCACTAATAGTTTAATAATAGTGATGAAATTCGTATATCTATTCAACATCAAACGGTAATGCAGTGACAAACACCCATCTGGCGAATAATGCTATCTGTCATTTATTTGAGCAAATTCGTTAAGAGATTAATGCTATTCAGATTTATTGAATTTATTAAGCAGAATAAACTCAATCACGGGATGAGGGGGGTGAGGGGGGTCTATGTGGAAGTCTACAAAAGTGAAAAATAACGTAAAAAAAGTAAAATTTAACGCTATTTTGAGGAGATATCGTAAGAGGAGAGGCTGAGGGGGGTCGAGGGGGGGGGTGAGGGGGGGCTGGGTGGTAGAGTTAGCGAATTAACTATATATAGGTAGATATATATATATATATATATATATATATATATATATATATATATATATATATATAATTTTTAAAAAGTTTACGTATTTTTCTTGCTTACATAGTGAGAAAACACTATATATAATTTCAAGTTGATCCGTCAAAAGCTTCATCGCCAATCCCATTTTGAATATGCAAAATTTTCGATTTCTTAATTTTGAGATAATCAAGGTTTTATTAAATAGGAGTAAAAAATGATATTTACAGGTTTCAATTTTTTTTTGCAGTTCAATTTCGATTTACTGACGTTTCATAATTATTATTTAACCTTTTTAGGTTCTTCCCCCTTGGACATCTTGTTTTGAATACGTTGAACGACTATATTGCTCTCTTGTGGAAACAAGAACTCAACAATATCGAGTTTCAACAAAATTCTGTAAATCCTTAAAAGCGTCGTATTATTCGAAAAAATAAATTTTCCGGCTATTTTAGGTGCATATTGTTATACTTATATGTATGTAGTATGATAATATATGAAAATTGAAAAAATGATTTTTTTTATATTTTTGTCAATGTCTCGGGTAAACGGCATCCTTAAATAAGGTATACTTATTTATAAAAGAACTGAACTATTACTTTATTAAATATGAAACGCAAAACATAAATACAATTGTTACAGACTATTGTTTTCGAGTTCACGGGTCGTCATCAAGCGCAGCGATTCACGTTATTTGAAACGCGCGTTCGTTCGTTCAGGCTAGGTCATAATATTACTCACCCTTCTTTAGATTGTCGTCCCGACAATCTCGTTCCGTTTCTTGAAGCTACTTTCTCAAGCGGGTTGATCTTCTCTAGTTCATGTTTCCTTACAGGATCCACAACCAAACATTTTCTACATTTACCCTCCTGGCATCAGGTTACCGAGCAATGCCTCCAGATATGGACTTCAATAACTATTTCAGGCAGTAGAATAAATACCCGTCTCTTGATAAATCACTCTTCTTTTCATTCAGGAACAATTTCAGCAATTCTTTCGATTAGAGAGGGAGATATAACATGCCGTGGACTATTTCTCTAACCCCTGTTATAGCATTCGCTCTGTGGCTCACGGGAAAACCACGGTTCAAAAACTATGAACAGAACAGTCTTCATAGTGTCTGGTATACATATTGCATCTCGAATCAGGTAGTTTTGTCTCAATTTGGTGTGTGTCATATCGCTTTTTAGGTTTGTAAGATATTAATCATTTAAGATGAATAAAATAAAACAATTATTTTATTTTATCCCAATATATATATTTAAATCGTGGATTCTTAACCAAACAAGAATAACGTCTTAACATTTGTCGTCGCACATATCGTAATAACAAACATCACATATATTTCACTTGGTCGTCGTTTATAACTTTATTCTAAATAAAAATCAATCATACAATTGTAGGATACAGAAGTAATCCGTCAAAATAGATCGATTACGGAGCTAATCGCTCTCAGTTTTGAATAAATTGTATAAATAATTAAATATCGTAAAATTACCCAAGACACACGAATTCTATTTACAGACCAATCCGCGCTCGTTATGAGTCCCACAGCACGGTTCGCAGATTCGTTTTTCAATCTCTCTCACTCTAAAACACAGAGACGCATTACTTATCTTTTGAGATTTAGTAAATCGGAGACGGGCGAGCATATTCTGCACCGATACAAGTAGGTGATGGACTGTAGGGAACGAGCGTCGCAAGCCGCCGTAACTCTCGAGCGTCTTGCCGGTTCACGCCTCGTTCTACTGCGCCTACTGCATTAAATTTTCCTGCGTCCGTATCAGTGACTATACAGGAAAAAACCCACGCACAATAAACTTCGCTGATTGCAATTTATTAAACCGCGCACCAATAATATTAAAAACAATGACTTACCCCTTTCGAGAATGGTATTGCACGTGAAGAGAGAGAATGCGAACAAGACAAAATGCGTCTTGCTCGGCAGCAAAGGAGCCTCTACCTCGCAGGCCTCCTCGCTGTGATCTACACGTACGCGCACAGTCACGCTCAGTTCGAACCGCCGAATTCCGATTCTCCCGCTCACCAACACACTCACACCATATTGCTCAGACAGATGTGCGATCACACGACAGGTTACGTATCCGGCCGAGCTTTCCGACGACGCTTCTCGAATTTTCTCTCGTACGCTATACATTTATATATATACGATTCCTGTTCCTTGCAGGTTAGATATATTCTACTTCGGTCAATGTGTTAAGATTCCGCATTTGGCTGTTAATGGCGAAATGGCTTCCTCCACTATCCGGAGGAAAATCTCATCTCTCAAAGTGCACTGAACCTCGCCAGTCACAGTTCTCCTCAGAATACAATGCGATTTTTCCGGATCTTGCGGATCTGGAACTGATCAACCCCATCAACGGCAGTTTCTCTGATTGTAAATCAAAGATTGTTTGTATCGTTAAAATTTGAGCATAACCTATAAGTATCTCAGTGTCGTCTATACATCTGACTAGAATCAATATTTGTCAGTAGTACAGTCATCTCTAAAATACTTAAATCCTTAGTAGTGTCGTGATCAATATCAACAACCGGAACATTCGTTGCTGACGCTATTCTGCTCAAATTCCTAACCTGGTTCTAACCTAATAAGACTGAAGCATATGTTTCAGTATGTAAATATGCTGTAACATTTTGAATTGCGCCATCAACAACGGCATTTGTCCATAGCACATTGGTCTTATTATTTACTATGCTCGAATCTCTAGCAATGTCACAAATGTTTACACCGATTACGGCATTCATCGGAGAAACATTGTTCGTAGACCCGAGGCCTATTTGAGTTGTAAGTGTGTTCTGAGTAAGATCCGCGAGACGACGTTCCAATCTAAATTTGAATTCTTCAAAGTCAAAGTTTTCATTCTCTGAAAAGTCATTAAATACGGCTTTTGCATTTCCACTCACGCAAGATGCTCATTTGATGAACTTTTTGGAATTATTCCAGTTATTTGACTTTGAAATCAAATCAAATTGAATAAAGAATTTCCTAACCCAAAATCAACACTCCGTGGATCCATCTTAACTCCTATCGATTCTAATCTTTTTCTACCTGAGTCTGTTTATCCACGTAACGCATCGTGAGAAATATCAGCAGTTGTGGTATTCACCGATAGTTCACGAGTGTAGGATAATCTGCTAAATAAGTATAGTAAAAATTGCGAATTATAAAATTTACCAGAAAATGTAGCAATTTAACCTAGATATTCTTGTAAAGTCTACTAGATAGCATAGCAATGCGTGCTAAACTCATAGACATATAGGAAGTACTTCCTATGTCTATGGCTAAACCGCCTGCCATCTACGAGGGTTGTTCAATAAGTCCTTAGAAAAAGATAGAAACAAATTTTTTTTGGGTAATTTTTTTTTTTTCAACATAATTTCCTTTTAGCTCTATACATTTTTCCAAGCGTCTTTCCAAATGTTTTAAGGGGGCTCCTGCACGTAATGTCTCGAACTCGGACATATTATTTTTTAAAGTTTAGAATACGCTCAATCTAACGGTGCTCTTATTTATACCGCTTATCGGCCAAAAACTCAAGAAATTTGAGCTCAAAGTTGGCAATTTTAACATTTCAGTAATGTCATTATATCAGTTTTGTAGGAAAAAATCTCCTCTTTCAAATGACATTATTTAAAATATCGGTTATCGAACTAAAAAAAGAGATATTAGCGAAAGCTTGAATAAATTCGGGTTATATCCGGCAGCTGTAGGGAAGTCAGCTGAGCGGCCATCTTGGCTACGGCATTCGGGAGAAGCGCGCGCAATTTGAGATTCCAATTTCAAACAAAAACATTCAATAAAGAATAAATCGTCATAATTGTATTTTTTATTTTAATTAATTAAGTCTATGGGTAAATAAAATACTCTGGACATTACAATTCTTAGTTTTGTAATTATTTTAAATATAAATTAACAATAAAAATTTAACTATGGGCCCACGTAAAACTCTAGCATCCCAAACTTTTTAGGTTCCGTCGATTTCACATAATACACTAAATAATATCAACTAGAATAATACTTATCAACTACACGGAGAAACTGTTAAACTGCAAAAGAGCGTGCATCACCGCGCGGCAAAAGACGGTGCTGAAATGCACCACATATCGACGTGCGTAACTTGTTTTTTTTAAGTCGCGCACGTTCATAGTCTATGCATCTGATGACCGCTGTTTTTTTGTTCATTATGCACGGCGTTTTGGCGTGCAAAAATACACAATCTCCGATCACCGACTATTATAGTGGTTTTTTTAAAGGTAAATGTATGTTTGTTTATTTATTTATTACAATTTTGAGACTACAATTTAAACATTCAAATCCTATTTATAAATATTATATTAAAATCAATGTAATTTACATATAACTTCATTTTTATATTTTATAAATATATTTTTAATGAAAATATAAAATTTGTAGTTAAATCAATTAATGAAGAAAAATTTTACAATTTATCTGAAGAACTAATCGACAATATCATACCTATTGATTATGACTCAAGTGATCTGTTCAAGATATGTTACAAAGTATTTTTAGTGTCGTCGCTAGTGCGAACGACGAGGCGAACGAAAGTTGATATTTGCACGTCAAATCGCCGTGCATAATGAACAAAAAAACAGCAGTAATAAGATGCATTGACTATGAACGTTTGCGACTTAAAAAAAACGATTTACGCACGTCGATATGTGGTGTATTTCAGCACGATCTTTTACCGCGCAGTGATGCATGCTCTTTTGCAGTTTGACAGTCTCTCCGTGTAGAACTTTTTACATGCAGCACGCACGACGCACGACACGACGCTATAGTAATATATATATATATATATATATATATATATATATAGCTATATACCACCCATCGGGGCGCATGCGCGGAAGACGAACCTGTCCTTCTCGCATATGTTATTCACTGCCGAATCCAAAATAGTATCTGTATTAATATTTATTGAATTGTTAATGTTTATATTATTAAAAGTTTGCTGCATTTATATACATTATAAATACATTTAAGATTTTTAAGTATAAATATATGCATAAAAGTTATCATCAAATTTTCGATTCAATTTGACTAGTATGGTAGACGCAGGAGCCTCTTTAAGCCGTCCACAAAGTAGGATTTCGGAAGCTCCTCAAAATAGGCATTTGTTTGGGCGATGACCTCCTCGTTCGACGTAAACCGTCGTCAGTCAAGCCATTTTTTCAAGTTTGAAAATAAGAAAAAGTCACTGGGGGCCAAATCTGGTGAATACGGTGGATGTTGTAATAATTCGAACTATAATTCCATAATTTTGGCCATCGAAACTGCGCAGGTGTGCACCCATACATTGTCTTGATGAAAGAGGATCTATTTCTTTTTCAAATGAGGACGTTTTTCCTTGATTTATTCGCTCAACAGGTACAATAATGACGCATAATACTTTCCTGTTATCGTCTTTCCTTTTTCTAAGTAATCGATGTAGATGATGCCGCGTGCATCCCAAAAGACCGTGGACGTCACCTGGCCGGCCGATTTCACCGTCTTCGCCTTCTTTGAAGCCCGTTCACCTTCAAAAATCCACTGTTTTGACTGTTCATCCACAGTTATGTATCGACACAGAAACTCCTCAGGATTGTGTTATATTCCGATTTATATCTATGCATGTGTGAGCGTGTGAATGTAAGAGGTGAGTGAATGCGTAGTGTTGGCAGCACTAGAGAGTTAAAAAGAAGGGTTCGCGGCGCGGCGAAACAACGACGGGTTGATGTAGATAGACCTTGGCGGAACGAGACAGCGAGCGGACGAAAAACGAAGCGAGGGAACGTACAACCGTGCGTGTTCTCGAGGAAGGGGTTTGTCCAGGATTGGAGAACTCTAACCGAACTAGTTAACTCGAGTAAGGTTTTTGTTGGCCACGTAGGTCGTAACTGTGCGAGCGAAAAGGCAAGTTTGTGATAGCCGCATTATTCGAACTCAATTGTGTCGTTGGATAAGTGCGCGAAGAGGCGTGATCTCTAGATATCGTGTAAACCGAGTGTGAAGGTCTTTTGTCTATTTATAATTAAAATTAACAATTATTTCCTTTCACTAAAGTGTTATTATTTGTTCCCGTTAGAGATAAAAGTATATTTCTAACAATTGCAACGGAAAAGCGCCAAAACAGCCTCAGAGTCGACCACACGATTGCGTTTATTCTCCACTGTGAGCAAACGCGGCACCCATAACTATTTATCTCGTTTATGATATTTTGAAATCTATAATGCAATTTATGATCATAAGCTTATAATTTTTTGTAATTTATCTTTTAACAAACAATTAATGATCAAAAACACCGCTTTTTTGAGCTATTAATTAGAAAGAAATAATATCAATTTAAAAGTAATGTATTAGAATAAAGAAAGTTATATTGGAACAATTTATTTTGTTTGAGGAAGTTAAGTGCCAATGAATTCGCAGCGGTTATTTACGTATTTTCATACTGATTTATAATTTTTTTGCGTAATTTCGTACTTACATTTACATTTTTTTTAAACTTTAAAAAAAAATTCCAGATCTTTTTGTTTGAAAAATAGTTTGGTAACAATATATAGTAACCAACATAATTTAACAAAAGTTACTATAATCTATGCAAAATATTCGACTTTTGCATCAAATTTTCTTTTATAATTGATATAATCTGGTGAAAATTATTTCTGTAAAAAAATTGTTAAGAAGTATAAGAAAGTTCTAAATATGTAAGAAAGTGTTATAAAACGTAAAAGAATGTATTGGCAAAGAAAACTACCACCGCACCTAGAGGGGCGCTGCTGTTCCCCATCAGAAAACAGCGAAAAACGTGGCCGCCGTGGGGGCAGATTCTCATAAGATTTACATGGAGCTTATTTATGAATTGATTTCCAAGTTGTGTACGTGACAAATAAACATATTAACGTCGTTGTATATACTATATGAAGGTATAGTATAACGGATGATAGCAACAAGTTTTCTTTCACATATTAAACTTGTACTTCATTTACTAAAAATTTGTCCCATGTTAATATTATAGAGAAGTTATCCCACGGCGGCCATGTTTATTATTTCATTCAGAATGCGCTAAGTATTAGGGGAAGGTGGAGCACGATGGGTTTGGCGGGTGGATTGGGCATTCCAATGTTCACTAAATAAATGAATATTCTAACATGATAGTATTTTTTATATGTTGTAAATAGCTTTTACTTTTTCCCTCTGCAAATCCTAAATGAAAAAAATTAATACAAATCGTATGAGAATTATTAGAAATTGAGGACTTCAAAACGTTGTTTTTTCCATAATTCTAATCTATATCTCAAGAACAAATAAATCATATGAGCTTCGAAAGGGCATTACTTTTACAGTTTAAATCGTAAATTATTAATAGTATTTTTGATTGATGATCTCCGATGCTTAGGAAAAAAGTAATATTACATATAAAAATACTCTAAAATGGGGCACGACTGGCATCACTAGCGGGGCACGATTGGCATACGTGAGTCGTCAATTTATTTCCGCCGAGTTTAACAGCTGATTTTCTTAACCTTACTTTTGCGCCCTTAACATTTCAGAGTCGGAGTCTTAGATGTTGGTGAAAGAGTCAGTGTTAATGAAATGGTCTGGTTTTTAGTTTTGATCCTCAATCCTATAAAATGCAAATTTAATAGTAACGTCCAATATTTTTTTAAAATAAATTTTTCATTAATTCACCGTGCCAATCGTGCCCCATCTCCATGCCAATCGTGCCCCACGGGTGGGGAAAATGGGCAGTTTTAACGGTATTGTACTTTGCATTATAAAAAACAATGCAATATATATTTTATAATAAAAAATAATGTATCTAAATCTTGAGATATTCTACTTTAAGAAGCACTTTTAATAATTTGTATTGGTACAAAATAGAAAGTACAGAATTCTTTTGAAGTTAGGGTGCCCGTACTACCCCACCTTCCCCTATTTCTTATTCCATGAGTATCGCATTGCAAATTTAAACTCTTAATACTGCTGAGGGGCAGTGATTATTAGCAAACGTGTTTCAATTTAACTTACAAAGTATATCTATACAACATAATGTGAATAATAGATATACTGTGTAGGTTAAATTCAAACACGTTCGCTAAGAATCGCTGTTCCACGAGTGTACAGGGGAGGGTGGGGCACAGCGAGCAGGGCAGCTAAGTTTGGCACCTCAATATTATATACATTAACGAATGCTAAAAATTTTATTTTTATGGAAACTTACCAGAAATGCTTCTAATATTTTTCTCTAAACTTACGATATAAAAAAAAGCGTTAACAATAATTTTGGAAATTTTGAAAATCGGAGCTTAAAAAAAGTTGGAATCATTTTTCATTTGCTTGGCGCAAGTCAAAATAAATCATTTTTTTCAAATGAAACCAAACGTATTTGATAGTTTGAGTCTTCAACTTTCGACCCCTGTTTTTTTCATCTAAAAATTTGTATAACCAATTAAAAATTAAATTAAAATGGGGCACGCGTGGCACCTTAAGTGGGGCACAAATAGCATACGGCGACCCAGTGCACTGAGATCGCGGCTGCGCGGAGCAATCAGCTGATAAACATTAACCTGCAAATCGCAAACGGAGCAAGATGGGTTAATTTACGTGTGAAATGATACCTGATTCATCAATTTTAAATACCCAATCAACTTTTTTAAATGGTCAGCCACTTCAAATTTGCTACCTAAATGAAAATAGTATTAAAGATTTAAATTTAAATTTACTGTGATTAAAAAAAATTATAAGTGTAACAAACAAGTATTACATTATGATTTATGTCTACCTATTATAAAAAGTCAAAAATAATTATCTAAAATGTAATTGTTTATTAAAATGTAATTATTTATGAAAGTGTAATAATTTACCAAATATAATTATTTATAAAATGTAAAAAAATTATTCATTTTTAAGTAAATGACAATGTATTTAATAATATTTGCTTAATCTATGTTACACTATTTATAAGAAATAAAATTTCATCGTTAAAAAATTGTTATTTTTTATTATTTTATTCATTAAACCATTCGTTCACTAATAATTATTCATTTATGTACTAAAAAAAGTATTGAATAATAGTTCAAGATGACAGTGCTATTTGTGCCCCACGCCATGCCACGTTCCACCCGCCAGTGAGGCAAGTAGAGCATTTTCGATGACTTCACTTCACGATTTTTTACATAAATTGCAATTCAAAAGAAATTTTTTGTTATTATTGATTTTGTTTCCAGAATAGTTTATCCATTTATTGCATTTGTTGTATTTTTAAACTCTTTAAAATTCGAGTTTGAATCTTTAGTTAAAGTTAAGGTGCCACGCGTGCCCCACCCTCCCCTATAATTGTTCAAATTCAGATACTTTCATATGTCACGTCTAGATCATAGCCTAACATACACCTTCTCGTCGTCAAGCTATATGTATCTTACCATACTGAATCCTACTTATCGACCTACGCTATATAACGTGTATCCTACCTTGTCTACCTCATACTCTACGATGGCATACTCATCCAACCCAATATTTCCCGAATTACCTTCCGAATTACCTTCCGACTCTATACCTTTGTCGCCCCCTCCTCGAGTACGCATAATCAATTCCTAGTTTAGGCTAAGCATGCGACCCCGCGTGGTTATAAAAGGCATAGCTCCCTCACACTTTTGCCTTCAGCATAAAGCTTTCTGCATTCAAACTTTGAGCCGTAAGCACATACGCACCAGATAAATTATTTGACTTCTCACTTGTAAAAGGGACACGCCCTTATATTTAACTTTGTACTTCTAATATAATAAACCTGCTCTTAAACTTATTTACTTGCGCTTATTTATTCGCTGGACCTGCGCTCCTATTCATATCTCCCGCCACCATCTCGAGTACGACACCGTCCGCAGCGCAGCGCAGCTCAACCGCCCCGACTACGAGGAACTGTGCGGGCTAAGCCGCGGGTTGCCAGGGCGCATTGGGAATCGCCCCAACAGGTGCAGCGCTGCTTGCGCCGAGGACAGGAGCGAGGCGGACGATGGCAGGAGAGAGAAAAGGGTTTTACACACCTTGATTTTATTGTAGCACTATATTTAAACTATATTACTATTTACAAATATGTACAAGAATATGCAAGTGGCTGTGTTAGCCGTAAAGATAGTTTTGAGATCGAAGCGATGCGCCAGAGCTGTGGCGTACGAGCGAGCTGTTTGCGTGCAGTACAGTGCGTGCAACTCGCGAGGCTCTGTAGGTTCATGAACTTGGCACCCAGAATTATAAATTTATAACTTATGATAATTTAGTTTTGTTAAATCGTCTGCGCGTTAAAAATTACGAAGAAAAGCTTAATAACTTTTGTTTGCGCGAGTTTGCGTTTTTGAGTAATATCAAAATCAAAATTGGGTGCCGCCGAGCCAGCACCCAAAAATAAATTCCGCTTTTGGCTTCAAAATGGCAGTGTTTCATATGTTTATTTATCCATATCGACTGCGCATGTCACGCGCAGATGGCACCCGAAAGAATTAATGAACTATAATAACTCAATTAATTAATAATTAATATTTTATTATTTTCTCTCTGGCGGGTGCTGAATGACGTCATTTCAATTCCATATTCCGCCATTCCAATAATACTAGAGAATTATCCCTATATATGGGTACTTCGATTATGTTCTAACTATACTCAATTTTACTATAGGGAGAGTAGTAGACTCTATGGAAGCTCTATTTTGTCTCTTCTGTTACTCCTGTAAACTTGTGGAAGCTATAGGCAGCCTCTAATTCTGTATTATAATTGAAGTACTGATACGTATAAATTTTCCGACGGATGGAAAATTGAAAAACCCGAGCCCTTCTGGCCGTCTGCCGTCTCGAACAGCAGACGGCCAGACATAACCTATTTCTTATTTTCAAAATCTCCCTAGCTGAAACGGTCCGAAACTATATACATAGCATATTGAGGATTTTTAGAATGACGAAATATGGAACCGGAACAATATTTTAGCACCCGCCAGAGAGAAAATAATAAAATATTAATTATGAATTAATTGAGTTATTATAGCTCATTAATTCTTTCGGGTGCCATCTGCGCGTGATACGCGCAGTCGATATGGATAAATAAACATATGAAATACTGCCATTTTGAAGCCAAAAGCGGAATTTATTTTTGGGTGCTGGCTCGGCGGCACCCAACTTTGATTTTGATATTACTCAAAAACGCAAACTCGCGCAAACAAAAGTTATTAAGCTTTTCTTCGTAATTTTTAACGCGCAGACGATTTAACAAAACTAAATTATCATAAGTTATAAATTTATAATTCTGGGTGCCAAGTTCATGAACCTAGGCTCTGTAGCCGAATGTAAAGCGAGACAGCGATAGGAGGCCGAGGCTAGAAGAACGCTCTCGGCTCCAGTCGCTGCTTGCGCCGATTGTGCTGCCGCTCGCCTGTCGGTAGGAGCGTGCGCACTTGTCGTGGCGGCAACTCCGAGGGTGCCACAGAACCAAGGCCTACACACGCACACAACGTAAGCCCCAAAATACCTTGCTAACCCTTTGTAATCCTATCGTAAACTCGCACTTCCTATTTTCACTACCATCATATTGAATATTATCTTCGCTATCCTGCTTTTGCTAAAGCCTCGATTCCCAGGTAAATTACGAAAGTATTGATCAAAACCAGAGTCGAACGCGATTTAATTTCATATTAACTTCGCGCCATTTATTGCTTACGCACGACGTAACACATATTACAGGCTGGGTGCACCTTGACTTTAGCGCCGCCTCATGGCGAGAAAACTGAACCACAGTGGTGAAGGAATCAAACGCTTTTACATGGGCAAACACAGATTTTCTTTACATAATAAATAAACTAATAACTTTCAATCGTGTTTTATACACTGAAAATTTTCTACAGGATATAATTGATACAAAAAATATGTTTATGTATTTTTAGATGGATAAATAAAGTACTTATTTCTATAAGCTTACACACCTGAAATACCTTGAGGGCGATATTCGCATGTTATAACGTTCGACTATGGGAAAAACTGAAATACTTTGTGAATCAAATTTTATCAAACATTAAAGTAATTAATATAATGCAGTGATTTACTTCCATAAAGGTTATGTAAAGTTAATATGATATACTTCATAACTCCATAACTAAGACATTGGTTTATAATTGACATTAGAATATTAATTTTTATGATTTTGTTGACTCTCTGGACTTAATTATAAATGTTATATATAACAAAATATGACTACTGCATTTGTTTATAATAGTAACGTTAAAGTTCAATTTGCAAAATATTTGAGTTTTTTCGGTTATATTCGCATATATTTAGCGAATTAAATTTTATTAAACATTAAACTTACTGTTTAAAAAAATGCAGTAGATTTTGTTATATATAATATTTATAATTAAGTCCAGAGAATCAATAAAATCACAAAAATTAATATTCTAATATCATGTATAAACCAATAACGTGTCTTAGTTATGGAGTTATAATTAGTAAAAATGACTAACTACATTTTATTAGTATGTCATATTTACTTTACTTAACCTTAATGGAAGTAAATAACTTCATTATATTAATTAATACTTTAATGTTTAATAGAATTTAATTCGCAAAATATTTCAGTTTTCACTTAAGTTTCATAGTCGGACGTTATGTCATGCGAATATGGCCCTGGAGGTATTTCAAAAATGTATTCTTTTGGAAATAAGTACTTTATTTATCTATCTAAAAATAAATAAAAATATTCTCTATGTAAATAAAATCCTGTAGAAAGATGTCAGTGCGTAAAACAGGACTGAAAATTATTATTGTATTTATTGTGCAAAGAAAGTCTGTGTTTGCCCCTGTAAAAGCGTTTGATTCTTTCACCACTGTGTGTGTGTGTTCGGTTTTCTCGCCAGGCGGCGCTGAGGTCAAGGTGCACCGAGCCTATACAGTTTTTTACACCTTTTATCACTTATTGCATTTTTTTATCATACCTTTTCACACTGTTTTACACATTTTTACAGTATTTCAGAAAATTATATTTTTTTACAAAAATAAATTTCATCAGGGTTGTACTGTTATTTCTACTGTATTACACTGTATTACGAATATATGAATTGATTTTAGCAGTCAATCTTATAGTTACATGTTGTTCATTTATAAAAATTTATTTAATAAAAATTAATTTATAATACCTACTTTTTTCTCCATCTGGTTATGTCCTCATGGCCTTCTTGAAATGAGGCCTGGATATACCCAAAAAAAGATGTTATACTTTACCAGAGTAAGTTTACGTAACAACTATTATCAACGCATTTAAAATTTATTTTTTTGTATAACATTTCACGCATTTTTCTCGTTAGTTAAGAATCTAAAATGGATGATTTTAAAAGCGCGCATGCGCGTATAAAACAGTAACAGCTGATTTATTATTATGATTATTATGAACACAAACGATAATATAGTATGTCGCAGTTTCAAATGTTTATAAAGTTAAGTAGAGTGACTTAAGAAACTTTAGTTTAGTTAAAAATGTGTACAAAAGTGTGTGAAATATTAATTTATTAGAAAGCCTAGGGAATTGTTTAAAAATGCCTTTTACAGCTGATGCTGCTGCACATCAAATTCAAGTATTTACATTACAATATACTTTTTTGATTATAAGTCTTAACGATAAATTAATGAAATTAATTTCTATTTTTTTCCCTTTTTGACGATTTTGTCACAAATCTTACGTGAATGTTGTAAACGCTTCATTACTCAGGCTACATTTTCATCATTTCAATTTAAAACATTATTTTTTTAGGAAAGACTGAAAAGTATATATCAATTAGTTCATGAAATTGAAAAAGCACGAAATCATTCTGAAATTAACTTGAATAATATAACAAAAACACATGATAAAGTGAATCCGGATGAAAAAATATCACCTTTCTATCAACAAAAGTTGAAAGGTATTTATAGTTTAGCTGTTGTGGATGCTCAACAAGAAGAAGACCTATTAAGAAAAGCTTTGGAGAAAATAAATGAAATTAGATCAATTAGAAATGAAAGAAGAATACAGGTTTGTGTTAATTTCTAGATTTATATCAAAACTATTAAGTTAACAGGTTCAGTGTTACATGGTACAAATATGTACCATGAATTATCACAATTGATTAAAAAGTTTTTTCAATGAAATAGTTGAACTTGATAAATTTATTCCTACAATAGAAATCTCTATTCTTTAGCATCTAGAAAAGACGTACAAACATCTAGTTTTTATCAAATGTTTGAAATTTCAATTAATTTTATAAAAGATCAGAAAATTTATTTTAAACATTAGCCGCACTAAATCTTAAACTAAATTATTCTGTTCAACAGTGTAAACATTTATTTGACTTTATTAAAATAATAATTAAACTTGAATTCTTTAAGGCTCGTAATGCAGGCAATAAGGAAACAATACGAAGAGGTGCTTTAATGAAAATGCTTTTGAGCACTGCACAAACATTGCCGTTATATGTTGGTAAATCACCAGGAGCCAAAGTACCTCCTCTATGTGGAGCGATTCCTGCTGAACCAACTTATATAGCTAAGGTAAAAAACATTCAATAAAACTCACATGATAAATTTGAAAAAGAAAAATTTTAACATAGATGGGTGATATGGTGGCTGCATTGGTAAAAGGTTCTGAGGAAGAAGAAAACTGGATTCTAGCTGAAGTAGTTCATTTCAACCCCACGACAAATAAATACGAAGTTGATGACATTGATGAGGAACAAAAGGACAGGCATATTTTGTCCAGGCGTAGAGTTGTTCCTTTACCACTTATGAGGGCAGATCCAGAAACAGATCCACATGCATTATTTCCAAAAGGTTCAATAGGTAAGATATACAGTTTCTTCATTGATTCCATTTCATATGTAGTACTAAATCAATTATCAATAAAAAAAATTTGTAGTTATGGCTTTATATCCTCAAACGACGTGTTTTTATAAAGCTGTTGTTAATCATTTACCAACGACAGCACAAGAAGAGTATGAAGTACTTTTTGAAGATGCAACTTATGCTGATGGATATTCACCCCCTTTAAATGTACCTCAACGTTATGTCATTTCCATCAAAGAAAGTAAAAAAAATAAAAGTCAATCATAACTAGAAATTAAAGCAACATTGTATTTGACTTGGATTCAAAATCTGATATTTCATTTTACTGTAAAAAAACTTCGAAATTTATGTAATTTTAAAGCTGTGTTTTAATTTTTTCTGGTAAGATTATTTTATATAAAACAGAAGTATCTATGTAAATTAATTATGGTATTTATTATTTTTAGCTAATGTAATTATATTAAGTAAAAACGCAGTGCATTCATGATAATTCTGCAGTTCTTTATTTACATACTCATAAATTACTTTTATTACAATATTACAAGAATTGATTTTTCATGGAATTTATCAAATAATTGTGTTTAGTGTATTTTGTATACATTTTGTTCAGTTTATTTTTTTTTATTTGATTTATCTGGCGTTGATGTTTGATTTCGTAACAATAGTGAATACAAAATACATCTGACAGCATCTAATATTTACATTTAAACAATTAACACATAATACCCTTGTCATATAAATAATAAAATTCTATCAAAAATCAATTTAGTTTGTACTAGGATATCTATAATAAATTATTTCTAGCTGCCTCAGTAATGCTCATAAAAACATTTGTTTGTCTATACCTTCCATACAAAAAAAGTTGTTGACTTGATCTTGGTCATAATATAACTTAACATACCTAAAGCTATTTTATCGTTATCTAAGTGAAGCCTTCCAAAAATTTGACAAAATATTATCACCAAGATCAAGTCTAAAACTTCCAATCGTTATATTCAATGAAAATTCATCCCTGTAACCCAGTTTAACATCAGGCGTATAATGTGCGATATTATAAACTAACAATCAGGTCGTCCACGTTTTTTATTTTTATACACACATGACTGCGTAATTGTCACAGCGTGCCTTGCACGCATTTAAAAAACTCATTATTTTATTTTCTTATGATATATAGTTGCAAAAGCTTTTAATATAGCCTGACCATCAAAAGCTACAGATCAAGTGATAAGACGTTTCAGATTAATTGCCTTCCGAATCGCTTATAAGTCAAATACCAAGTTTTTTGTCCGTATGGACCCATTATGAATGTAAGAGTTCAGGTGTAATCAGATGTTCGAATTAAGAGTTAAAATGTACAGTAAATGATGAATGAAACACTCGATATATAAACTGAATTTCTTAAAATAAAATATTTGATAGGAAACGTTTAAGATTTACACTACTGTAAATTGGCAAAGTATTACATATTGCTCTTTCTCAGCTAATTTTTATAGCCTGATTTATATATATATATATATATATATATATATATATATATATATATATATATATATATATATATATATATATATATATATATATATGTGTGTGTATAAGTGTGCACGTGCAGACTATTAATGTTTTTAATGTTTTTATCATAGCAAAACTCTATGCTTGAAAATGTGATTTTAAGATTATATCGATGCACACTGAATGTTTATCTAAAATGTAATTCTGAAGTTCACTTTTTTAAAGTTTTATAGATATGAAGTGTAGATGAAATTGGCTTGCATTCATTGAATGTTGGTTTATTAGATAGTGAATTAGAGTTTGTCAAAGTTTTCAGTTATATACATATATATTATATAATATATATATGTATATATATATATATATATATATATATATATATATATATATATATATATATATATATATATATATATATATATATATATATATATATATATATATTTTATGTGTGTGTGTGTGTGTGTGTGTATGTGTGTGTGTGTGCGCGTGTGTGTGTGTATATACACACACACACACATATATATATATATATATATATATATATATATATACATATATATATATAAAGAGATTCATGTTAATACAAGTACTCATAATCTTTATTTTTGTATTAGTAATTGAAATTCGAGGGTTTTTTGTTAAATCATCCCAAAAATAAAAATAAGATATAAAATTCTAATACTTGAAAGTTAACTTTTTATAACTTCAATTTATTTTTATCTAAATAAAAGTATAAAATAATTAAGTAATAAGTCTTTTTACATTGTTAAATAAACGATTTTTATAACTATGTTTATTATAAACAAAAAAGAAATTTGTTTGAAAATATAAATTATTAATATTGCCTATTTAAAGGAACAAAATAGGCTTGATATTGTTTAAATGTTGTAAGTGTACCATTAAACATACTTAAAACTCCACTCATTTAAGTTTTTTTAAATTAAAATTTTACATCCGCCTATACAATATCGTTACAAGGTGTTTTCATACTCTACAATTTAATTTTTGAAAACCGACCTTGAACTATTTATTCTATTTTTACAATTGCTTTCGTCCGTGCATTACGAATAACATTTTAATGAGGCCTACGCTATACAATTTCATCGATTACAATTTTTTCTAAACATCTATTGTATCTAAGTCGGTATTAGTTCCTTTTTGCAAATAGAAGCGATTCCAGTATTTTTCCCGGTCAATGTAAAAATAGATAATACGATGTTTAAACTCCAAAATGTCTCTCTTCGAAGGAACGTCAAAAGGAACCGTTGTTCGACAAGCCATGCGCAACCATCAGTTTGGTGTATCTAATCAGATTTTATACATTCTCTAATTCTCTCTCCGAATACGTACATCATACTGGCGCATCGATTGCAGAAAGCGCTTTCTATTTGCCATTTAATCTAAGGGAAGTATGGCGGTTTTTATATAAGTATATATATATTTCTTTTCGGTATGTTATGTAAAATGCTAAATGTTTCATTCTACTTGTTTGTATTTCATAAAAATTTCAAGGGCCCTGTATAATGTACATTTCCCATGTCTGGACAATGTTATTGTCTATATGAATATGTATATTATAATCGCATTAGCTTTTACTTCTCATTTGAGTGAGAAAAATATTTTCAAAATTATAACAACGAACAGCAGTAAAGCTGTCCACATCGGCTTCGGTCATGAAAAGCTTGGCATGTAAAACCTTATATTCGTATCGTTATATAATAAAATCATTTCAACAAAATTTTAAACTATGAAAAAACTAGATAACCTTTTAATATATATAATTAATATTTAAATAATGTTTTCTTATATCTAAAAAAGTTTTGTCGTGTAACACTAAATCACGTGATTGAACAACAAAAATTAGCAAAAAATGTTACACTTTTTCATAAAACAAAATACGGAAGAAAAACTTGTATCATTGTTTTTGTTCTAAAGGCAAGGCCTTAATTTATTTAGGACGGCATGAGAAGATGGGTATGTCAAATACTGAATTACCTTTGGAATCGGACAATTTGAGATCTCGTTTATTCGCGTGCCAAGGAAACTATTCATTGTTATGATTCTGGATTACTATTATTATTTTATTACATTATTCTCTTCATCTATGAACATCAATTATTTATTCGTATGTAATAAAAATTATTTTTAAATCGATTATTTTATCTATTTTAGAAAGTAAACTGTCTCGCTTGGCAGCGAACAAACGTTTCTTAAAGTAAAATGTATGGTGAATATTAGTATTTATATTGTCTTATTAATCTTTCGTTGCAAAGATTGCAGAAGAAATTCGAGAGAAGAATTCGTCAAATTATTTTTAGCATATTTTGAATATTCAACACGGACTCGAATAAATAAAGTTCTTCTGTACAGGCTTCCAGATGTAACCACTCAAGTCCATTATATTTCATAATGTCGAGATATTGAGATTTGAATTTTTCAATTACCATTTAAACCTATACAAAACATATAAGCATAGATTATAAAAAAGGAAAGTAGTAGATGAACTTTTGTAAGTCTTGACTTTTCATATCAAGTCATTTTCTTTAATTGAAGACTTATAAGTGGTTATTCGAGGAAGCCACAGATTAGAAGTGCTTTAAAACCAATTTTTGAAATTTATGAGAATTTCTCATTTTTATTTACCATAAAAAATTTGTTTAATTTTATATATACCAAGCTCTTAACGCTACTTAGATATTTTATAAGTTCTAGTTGCTTGTTTATTATTGCCCATGTTTATTATCGAGCTAAGGAAGTATGTCCTCTGATGAAAATGAGTTTTTTGTTTTAAGCGTATATCTGTTAACATTTTGCTTTACGATTGGTGTTAATTCCTTAAAATATAGCGTAGGCGAAACTCTGAACACCTTCTTTTAGCTTGATGTTTCATGAAACTATGTTTTGACTTTACATTATTTATTAACATTCATTTGGTCGAAAATTTTCTCTAAATGTAACTTTTATTGCTATTTTCTAGATTTCCCATCACTTTCTACATACAATGAAATTTTAATTCATTATTCTACAAACTGAATGTCAAACTGTCGAGGTATATTCTTTTAAGTTATGTATATATATAGTTAAAACTGTAAACTCTTTTCAACGCATTTACAATTATTCAAAGATATTACAACATCGTGGATCATAATCAATCACAGTTTTTGTAACTTTAGGGATCTTGTACAAGCACGTTTTTTGTACGATAACTAGGGGATTATTTAAATCTTGAGGAGCTACTGAATTGTTTGTGGCAGTCGAGTTAGGGTACTAATTTAATTAAGACGTCGCAACAAACGTCAACGTAAGTTATATAAAGCTTTATACCGATATTATGATTTCTGCAATACAATTGCTAATATTTAAACATATTACGTATGCGCCATCACTGTTTTTTTTTAAATTATTTTAATATTATTCTCTTTTAAAAACGATATCTGTCACATTGACGAAAGGTTTTATTGCAACCTTATACACGGAATAGCGCACGCATGTCGTAAATTACATTTCCACGTTTATCTTTAAAACCACTACTTATAAATAATCAGCATTTCATCTTCGGATACCATTCGCATGACTCCTTTACAAACAGTGCATACCGTTTATGCTCATAATATTTGCGTCTGTATAGTCACGTTGATGCGATCGGCAGTGTGCACCATGTGTTTTGCATGCAATAGGGTATTTGCATGAAATGTTTTCGTTGCGGTATCCACGATTTGAATAAAGAACATAAGCCGACGTTTCATTTCTTTCGAATTTTCTGTAAATGACGTCAAACTCATAATAACATTAATATAGATACCGCTATTATTTAATTACTTATACACGAATGTGACGTCTAGCATGTTTGCAACGTTATTAATAATAGTTAAATTGTGAAAATTGAAAAGTTCACAAAGAAAGCAGCATATAACTTATATCCACCGAATCAAAGCATAAGAAAATTTCATGCAAAAACCCAATTACCTATTAGTTTACGCGCTTAAACCTTTGAGCCAAATATTACATTAGCGCGAAAGTTGATTTTATTTGAAATCAATAAAAATAATATCATTCTAAAACACTCTGCAGTACTTATTATAAGAAGATAAAAGTACTAGCTCGTGTTAATTTTGTGATCCCGGTACGATAAATTAAAAAGACATTTAACAGTAGAAATTCGAGAGATAATAGAATTTAAAGTATTAAAATATGACTACGCAGACTCGATGAAACATAATAGCAAAAGTATTCTTTGAATTTCGCACTAGTACAGCATAACATAGTCAAAGAAGTCGATAACTTGGCGTAACTCACAGCGCACCGTTCGAGCGCTCCCTTGTGCAAGCTCTTCGCAAAATCCTCTTCGGCGGTTACTCGATTTAGTTATATATTGTACAGCGGAGTCGGAGAAGAAGCGGGAGTGAGAGAGAATGAGATGCCTAACACACGAGATCGTAGATCTAGTGTGTTAGTCTCCTGTTTCACATGGCCTCCTGGCTGCTGTTGACCGACTGCGAGCTGCGCGAGGTCTTGCGGGTGATGGGCTCGAGGTAGGAGGCGGGCGCCCAGCCCTCGATGCCGGCCCCGATGAGCTTGACGAACCACCAGCCGGCGCAGCCGACCTTGAGCAGCTCGAGGTTGTCGCCCTCGCGCATCGTCACCTCCGACTGGCCCATCGCGCAGTAGTCCGCCAGCGCGATGTATCTGCCGCCCTGAAAAGCGTCGAAAGCATTGCGTTGAAAATAGGGATGCGCTTGCGAGACTACGAGCGGCTCCGATCTATTGTGTGCACTGGCATCGACAGCTTTTTTTCTCTCAGTTTCTCTTTTTTTTTCCTTGCGGCTAGTTCCTTTGTTGCAGGCGTGATTATAAAAGAAGCTGCGCATTTTGCATGTAAATTTACTTTGGGATGAGACGTGTGTAACTGTACGTTTCGTTTGGGACACGTGAAAATTCATTATTTATACGTTTACCGATCTTTGTAAGTTTTAAAGTCATGGACAAGTTATAGCTATAATGCAAGCAATAAGATCGCTATTTGACATACATATAAATTCACATATACATTAATTTCTTTCTTTTAACTTTTGCTAACCTAATAATATAACTACTAATATTTATGCCAAATTTTGCAACAATTATGTATGTTATAAACGTACAAATAAAAAGTTTTTTTCTGAAAATTTACAACAAGGATTTTGAGACTATCTGCAACCTTTGGTTTTATGGAAGAAACACTTTAACAAATTTAATTATACTTTGTCAAGAAAATTTATCATTTATTTTAGTTTTGTAAGATGCACACGTTTACCCCTAAAATAATAATTTACATTCAATTTTTGAGCACACATAGCTAGCAAAATAAATTAAATTTTCTATCATAAAAAAATTCATCTATATGAATAGACGTGTTCATTGTTTTAAGAGCACCACGTTTACTCTATTTAAATTGAGAAAATAAATTAAATAAAAATAAAGGGAAAAGTATACTTGACGCTCCATTGTTCTTGTAAAATTCAGATAAATGATGTAATGAAATAGAAACACGATTTATGACAATGAAGTATGATTCAAGATTATGATTCCAAGTTTTCTAACATCTACAGAGTCAAAGAAAATTACAAGAAAACCTCATTTTTTGGTGTTCCATGCTAAAATTTCCCTGCGGTGAAGTTTGACTCCGTGGAACTTAAAAAATTATCTTTGGCTTGTTCGAATATTATTTCTAAAAAGTAACAAAAGAATCATTTAATGAAATAATTCCAAATGATTAAAAAAGCAAAAATTTAAAGTAAAGAAACTATAAGTCATAAATGTTTTTAATGAATTATTTAATGTCAAAAAAATCAAAATCGCTGCGAGTAAAATTTTATTCTGCTATGTATTTAAAGAACATAGATACATAGAAAGAAATTCATATTGTAGAAATAAATATCTTATTAATAACCTAAATTTATATAATGTAAACAAGTTTTAAATATATATGTTTACGATCGTGTTGTTTTCTTTTCTTCTTTATTGAAATAGTTATTAAATGTATAATTGTATTTCTTCCATCTTTCGTTGATGAAAAACGAAGTATACTCCCCCTTAGTGCTAATACTTGTAGGTTTACTTTTAGTAGGGGATCAACAATATAAAAATTTGCTTTTACTATTTATGTAATTGTATATTTTAGGATGGGTTATACGAACTTACAGGAGCAGGGCCAGCAACATCACCAAAAGCGTCTTCGTCGTCTGTATTGCTATTTTCTGAGCTCCAGCCCACGTCGTCATTATCTGTAGACTGTGAGACATCAGTGAGGTGTGAAACCATGCTATTGCTGTCGACTGACAGTGTGCGCAATGATCCTGAGAGGCTACTCTGAGCATCCCATGAAATTGTTTGTCGAAGAGGTCTAGGAACATTATTAAAAATCGTTAGGATTGAAATTCGGGCATGCATTTATGAAAGTTTGCAGTGATAAGTATTTCAACATCTTCTTATAAATGTCTTCCTAGTAATAAGTGTTGGTAACTACTGTATAATAATAATAATTAAAATACAAATTATTTGACGTACTGTGATAAATAAAAAAAATGTACATTAAGGTCGCAATAGTTAATAATAAATTTATTTATACGAACAAAACTTTTCTATTATCCGATAAAAGCATTAAAAAGCATTTTGGCAAGAAATAAATATTCCAAACTGCAAAGAAAAAAATCTTTAGTTGTTTTTTACCCATACTTGTGACCGGATTTGCCAAGAAGAGCCGTATTTTGTTTTCCTTTGAGTTCGGCTAGCTGTGACATGAGAACGGATTTGATTTGCCGAACCCAGGCTTGTTTGACGTCGATACTTGATGCCTGAATCGTGTGAACCTCCGCTCGACCCTGCAGCCAAATTTCGAATCGCCGAGCATCTCCCTTTACAGACTCCGTCAAACCGATTTGTGACGTCTGAAAAAAAAACAGTGAAAATAATAAGATGCGTAAAAAATGAAACGTAGCGCAATAACTTTTTCTATAAATTTCATACGCATTATTAACTTACTTTTAAATATCTTTTAAAGTGATAAGTAGCTTTGGTGTGCGCTTGAGGCTTACTGTGCTTGCAAAATATCACAGCCTTATCGTATAAGAAAATGTGACGCTGCGATGGCTTTAGCCGCAGCAAACGTTCCCTTTTACTGCTACTCCACACGCTGAATGAACCTTGTAGAAGAAGTTCTCCTTGAGCATTCAAGTCACCCTAAACATACAATAAAATTATGTTGCTATTTTCACTGTAATGTGAAACCAATGTAGTATTCTGTAAGTAGAAAAAGTGTAGCGCAATAGTCCTCTGTATTTTTAACTTTCGTTTTTCTTTTTTAACTTTTATGGTTTTTTTATCACTAGAAAGATTACATTTATAAAATTTAGAAAACAAAAAATGTATGCCATTAAAGATGCATGTGACGATATACCGTCTGCTTGAAATTACAAATAGGTATTTTAATTAATGAATACTGCAATCTCCTTTTGTTACGTTTTCAAAATAAATGAAGTTGAATGAGCTTACCCCGAATCCCGTAATAGCAGTCTGATGCATGCTATCGTTAACGCACTTTAAAACTACGAGCATGCAATCCAACGCCTCTTGCAGCTCGACGCAACATGATTGCTCGTCGCTGTATTTAAGTAAGTCCTTTAGCAACAGTTGGTACTTGGTGATTCGCTGCACCGGTTTGAGCAAATATGCGGCCAGCGGAAGCTTATGACCGAGCTTCTGCTGACAGGCCACGAGAAATTGCGGTTCACTTTGAATTTGCTCTCGCAGCCTCTCTGACCGTGGGATATTCTGACAATAGTAACTGTACAGCCTGAAGAAAACCTCTCTCTGAAACAATGGAATTCAATTAACTTTACTTTTTACAGATTCATTCAGTAATATATTTAAGAATTCAGTAATATTTAAAAATGAACAAGTGTGCCCAATGAATACTTTCGCTGTACATAAATGATTCTCGTTAATTATTTCTTCATAATTATGTATAGATAAAATGTCAATCGGAATAGTTCTTAAAAATATGTATAAAAAAATCAAAGTACAAATTTGACGCACTCTTTGCACGAAGCACAAGGCCACGAGCTCCGTGTTCGATATGCAATTCTCCAGGTCCCTCAGAAACGTGTCTCCGTGAAAGAGGTAAATGTCCTCCAGATTGCCGAAGAGCAGGTCGGCTTTGCCGACCAGCAACGCGGGTACGAAATGCGCCAAAGCCTCGTTGCTCATCTCCATTTTGTAGCCCTTGATTATGGAACCGAGTTCGGACACGTAAATGCGCTCGGTCTCGACCAGCTCCGCCAGTACGTGGCCGCGCTTCAATCGCAGAGCCTCCACGTCGCGAGGCTCGCTTTCCGGCGACGAGATCTCGCCACCCTCGATCGAACCCATCTCCATCTGCGAATTTTAATTTAAATTATTGTAATAATTGGCTAATTTAAGATTATTGCGATTACATATACTTGAAGTATACTTATTAATTCATTTCATTTCATTTAACTAACGCTCATCAATATTACAAATAATCTCTTAAAAACTTTTAAATATGTAATAGTAAAATTAAAAAATTCCAAGTTTTTTCAAATTATACTTGTTACATTTACCCTAGGCATAGTATTAGCTTTCTTCAAGATTCGTCCAGGTCTGATACATTGTGGTGCAGGTTGAAGAGGCTTTGCTGGTTCCGGTGTTACAGTTTGAATTGGCCTAGCTGGTTTTATCAGTTGCTGCTTAAGAGCCATGATTCTTTTATCACACATTAATGACACATCTTCTATCCTTTGTAAAACCTACACATATAAGTTATTTTATATGTGAAACATTAACTATTATATCTATATATTATCATTCAATACACGAAAAATCGTGAAAATATAGAAGTATTATAGGCAAATTATTATGGAGTTAAGTGGACAATTTTTTAAGTACCTGCGTCACAAGAGCTTTGGTTTCTGGCATAATGGAGTCTTCAAATATACTCCTTGGGTGATGAAATTCTTCTGCAGATTCAATTAAAGACTGAAGTTCTTGGAGTGCTTGATCGGCTGGCGTTGAACTGTTTTGTGCAGCTAACAATTCTATTCCACGCGTACACCATGTATTCGCCTGAAACAAATGAAAAGTTTCTTCGATAAATAAACAAATTTGAGATTACTTTTATATTATTTTTGTTTATACACATAATAAGCACGGCGATATAAAATATACATTTGTATATTTTAAATAATATAATATAAAAAATATACTTTTTTACTTATATGTTTTACGTTTCGAACTCAACTTACACAATCTTAAATCCATACCTATACAGATTTTATAAGGTAATATTAAAAATAAAACTATAGATATGAGGGCTTTAGATAATTTGATAAATCCATCCATTTAATTAATATCTATAAATATAGTACCTCCAAGAATATTGATCTTAACTCTTTTAACTTAAGAAAGACGCAAATTCATGGAATCTTTTCGAAGAAATAGGTCAAATCTTTATATTTTAATTTTGCAAGAAATATTGTATTAATGTAATTATCTTGTAATTAAATGTATAAAACTTCTTATATTCATTTCCGTTATACGAATTTCCATGAAAAATCAATTTCTGAATTCTTTTTTACTATAAATGCTTGCTAATACCTTTAATTTCACCGTAAAAATCTTAAAATTTTGATCCAGCACGTCATATAAAATCATCATAGTTATTAAGCTCCTGATCCACTGCCCACGGGATTCCAAGTGATCCCGTCAACCAAATTTCTCCAGGATTGGGGATATTACTTTTCAATACATTCGTTATGGTATGAATACAGGAAATTAATTTTTACTACGTAGAAGAATTCTTACATACATATATGGTAAAATTCATTAATAATATTAAATAATTAATTAATTAAAAAGTCAATAATATATATGTACAAATTTTTCTACGTAGTAAAAATTAATATCCTGTATTCATACCATAACTAATGTATTGCAAAGTTAATATCCTCAAACTTGGAGAAATTTGGTCGACGGGATCATTTGGAGTTCCGTGGGCAGTGGATTAGGAGCTTAATAACTATGGTGATTTTATATTACGTGCTGGATCAAGATTTTGAGTTTTCTTCACGGTGAAATTAAAGGTATTACCAAGTATTTATAGTAAAAAATAATTCAGAATGATTACTTTTGAAAGGAAGAATTTGTATGGGCTCATACAAATAAGTTTTGCTTTTGGGTTCAAAGGTGGTGTGCCCCCTTAAATATTTACATTTCTGTACATTATGTACCGTAATAATTAAGTTTCTTTCGCATACTCTAGAAATTTAATTAACAGGACTCAAAATGACAATGAATAACTTTTAAAGTAAATATTATAATTGATATGAAAGCTTGAATTTGAACAGATTAAGCATCAAAACGTTTATTTACCTTATCGATGTGCTCCATGAGCTCTCGGCACTTGGTGAGGGTGTGCAGCCGCCTCTCCAGCCTCTGGCTGAGTATGGTGCAGACCCTCTGTAGCTCGGCGCATTTCGGCTCGACGACCTCGGCCGGACACTGATGCCTACCGGACAGCAATTGCTGCCCGGCGGTTATTACCTCCTCGGCTCTATCTATATCTCCCTAAAAGACGGACGTTGTAATAAAGGGCGATTTCACCGCTTCATGCAAACATTCGTAATAAAGTTTGAAGATAAAAAAAGAGCTACTATATAATGAGAGTGCACGCCGTTTCGAGGCTAACTTAAATATCGTACTATCAAACCTCAAAACGCATCGTACAATCTAAGGCTGACACATTTAAGTATCTGGAGATGCATTAAGACATTCGTTAATGATGTTGATAATAGTGCCTCAGAGCAGTAGAGGTAAAATAAGACTTTTTTGGGATAAATAAAAATACAAATATAGATGCTATATCTTTCGTGCAGTTCATATAGATAGTGCGAAATAAATATTATTCTTTTTAAGCGCATCATTTTTTTAGAGACAATCATGCCGATAGTTGATGCGATGCAAGCTAAACTTCTAAGTTGTATATGTATATATATATATATTAGATAGATTTAATAAATCAAGCATATAATATTATATATGTATAGACTATCTATATTATAGACTACATTTTTTTTAATAGATAGAAATTTAGCTTAAAGTAGTCTAGTACAATTTGTTAATGATAAGTATTGTAACTCTTATAACAAATAATGGAAGAAATTGCAAATAAAATTATAATATAGTAATTATAAATAGTTTCATGAAATAAATGGGGCATGAAAGAATAACCATTTTTATGAATATTTAATTTTATTGCATTATACATGAAAAATGTAGACTTTCGAAATAAATATAACTTGTGATGCTAGGAAATAGAATTTGCTACTTTATTTTACTCATCAACAGTTTTTCTTCGAAAAAAGCGTTTGAAGAAAACAAAGAGCTAAGTAGCTTCAAATAGAGTCAAACAGTATTTTAAATATATATTCTATCACAAAATATTATGAATCTTTTTAAGTGGATTGCTTACCAAGACCCAAATCCACATGGTATGCAACAAATAGGACTATTGACAAAATGAAAGGAAAGCGGTGCAATGTGATATATTTTTTAGCATTTGTGCATTATGTGCATTGTGTGTATTAGCGAAGCGTTCAAACCAGACTCGCGTATAGTTACATTTATTCTCAAATCTAAAAGTATGAATTTTGACCCTGAAATGTTTTCTTTAGTAATAATATAAATAATCATAAACTTACAAGATATGGTTTGAACATTGGATTGTAAATCTCGGTGCTTATGACTCATTAGATAGTAAAGTTTGCATCATTATCAGTGAAGTGCTCAAAAACTTATCGGATTGTGAAATTGTGAAGGTAACAAATCTTTGCGATAGCAATAGCCGAATTAGCTTCCGACACCATTTATTTTTCTTATTAAGAACATTCTAAGCCATTGAGAGAAAATTTGACGTGTTTTGAGTGTTTAGTATACATTGTTCAATAAGACTGTCTGATTCACACTTACTCGGCATATCCTTTGAAAAGTGGAAGTATCGCGGAGCAATTGATCGACTCTGGACTGTGTCTCGCCGACCTCGGTCATCTCTTCGATTGTCTTCAGATGCTGATCTAGGCTGGCTTGTAACTCCCGAAAGTCCTGTTCGAACTGTCGAAGAGCCAGGCAGTGTCTCAGTCGCGAGCTGTGATGCGACCAGAATAGATCAAAGGTGCGCTCCGTCTCTTCCAGTTGAACCAGTAGCCTATATATAATTCATATAATGTCTATTTAGTTACTGGATACGAATTACAAGAAACAACAAATTCAATTAAATATATTACTAATTTTTTACAGAACATTTACACTAATCAACAAAATGATGCATACCAGTTTTCGATAATAATGAGTTTTTGAAAAGAAAAATGTTAACGTTGAGATCGAAATTCTTGGGCTTTCGTATTTTTTAATACCTACGTAAATTGATTAAATATATATGTTAAAGTGGTACTTTTATAAAACGAAAGGTTACATATTATACTTTCTATAAATTAATATACCTATTATAGTGATATTATTGCATTCCGAATAAATTAAAATCATCTAAAATTTTTAAATTCTTAAATTCTGCATAATATGCATTCGTTATGTACAGAAATTGTTGAAAAACTAGACATCCTTATATAATACTAACTTTTTAAGACATTTGTTAGCCGAATATTATTTTTACATATTTAGTTTCCTCATAAATTCTAATATGGATGTCTAGTTTTTCAACAATTTATATTTATATTTTCAACTGATAAAATATATTTATGTGTGTGTGTGTGTGTATATATATATATATATATATACACACACACACACACATAAATATATTTTATCAGATAAGAATTTGAAATACAAATAAAGCAGTAAAAATTGTTTGTTATTCAAATTATAACAAAATTAAATAGCAATTATCTACAAACCTGCTGTAAACCCCGGATTTCAAAGTTAATATTATATTACATAGTTGGTCAATCAATCTGATATCAAAATCATAACTATAGTTATTAATATTATTAACCATCTGTTTCAATTTTGCATACATTTCTTAATTTTCACTTTCGTATAAGATCTTAATTATGTTTATGTTAATTACTAGTATGTACATTTCAGATTTATCGAAAAATACTAGCTCCTTTTAGAAGGTTCCTACGAAAATTAGCATTTTTTTAACCTCTACAAATACGAGGTCTTTCAAAATAACTAATATTTTTGGTGAAATCTGAAATGTGCTAGTCTTCATAATTATCCTTAAGGAGCATCGCATTGATCTGTCTAAGTTTAGACGGGATTATAAATACTAGACTATTATTATGATAGAATAATTATTATTTACAGGAGAAAAGATAATTCGAACAAAACAAAATTAGATTTATTTACTAACTTTCTAAATAGTATTGTAAGATGGATGGTAATGTGGCCATGTAGGTAATGTGGCCACCTACACACGGATGGTACAACGAAATTGGTAGGTTAATCCGAAAGGTTTTGTCGTTTTTTTATTATTCTTTTTACAAGATTTAGAGCGTTTATGTTGAAACGGTGTAGAAACGTTCCTACAAAGGACCAAGTAGCATGTTAGATAGCTTGAGGTAGTCAATAACGTTGTAGAAATGACTGTACAAGGTTTCTTTTGAAACGCAAAAACGGACATTTCAAGGGTTGGGCAACGTTTTCAAAACGTTTTTGAAACTTTTATAGGAACGTTCCTAAGTTTCCAAAAATACGTTGGAGAAACGTTTTTGCAACGTTTCCTGCTATGCGCGTGGAATCTCGCTGTATGCGTTATTCTTGAGCATCGTAACTCCTACAGTATATGTATTGTAACAATAGATGTTGAGAGGCACGGTAACCCCGCTGCTAGCGCCCTATAATTATAAGATAGGGTCATGTTTACGCGCGAAAGCATCAAAACTCTGATTTCTTAGTAGTGCATGCGTGTAAAGAAACCACTTTTGTCAGCGCGATATGTATGACAAAAAATCATACTGTACAAAAAATTGTAGCTTGTTTTACGTACTTTAAGATTCATGTGCCAGTTTTTGCCGTAGAGTTTATTTACGATGCAAAAATTGTAACTTTCGCTGACGTTTATCGGTTGGTAAAGTAGCCATACGAATGCATTGCGAGATAAAAGGCAATCGATGCCGATCAAAACGGCGGTTGTTTCTTCAAAATCCCCAGGCCTACTTATCACAAAATATCGACACCAAGGCGTACGCTACGGCACCATGTAGTTAAATAACACATAAAGGAATCCTCTGGTAGGCTAGTCTTGATTTTCTGAAGCACTTACTATACGACTTTACCATAAGAACTGATAGGTGGCCGCTTTACCAACACTGTTGGTAAAGTGGCCAATTTTGAACTACTTAGAACCTCTTTAATTAAAATTCAGAGTAAATTTTTTTGCAAAAAGAATCATGAGGTATTAGAGTTAAAGGTTCAAACAACATGTCTCAATAGTTTCCGAAGTCCCAAAATCCGATATATATGTACTGGGAATCGAAAGTTCCTTAAGGTGGGTCTACACTGATTTTTTAACAATAAATCGAAAACAATGTTATGACAGTTTTTGAAGCTCCAAATTTGTAAGAATATTTTGGGACCTGATAGAATAAATAATTTTCATAATCAACAAAGTTATAACCATTCAAAGAAAATAATTAACATTGCTTCTAATGTAGAACTGAATATTTAAATGCGTTTTTCTCGAAACTTATTTTTCTATCTTCAAAAAGTTCCTCGCGAATTTAGAGTCGGTGGATCTAGCTGTAACTCCCAGCAAATATTCCTATAACGACTATTAAAGAAGTTAGTATGTTTTTTCAAGAATTGCGTACATACGAATTTGTGCCGATTAAATATTTATACAAAAACATGGTATTTTTCGTCATATATTTATTTAAAATGGAGGTATATTTTTTTCAAACTATTTACGATTTTTTTCAAGCTACTTATTATGAGTTCTAAAGATAGTGAGAATTTATTAGGTTAATATTGTCAAAAATGCATTTTGTTCAATGAATTAGGATTAGGAAAGCGAAAATTGCTCAAAATTAATATATATTCCACTTTTTTGGTTACTAATAACATATTAAAATTTTGAAATAAATTTCCGTATGTTTAACGATTTTCAAAAAATCAGTGTAGAGCTTTAGGTGGCCACCTTACCTGCACCCTCTTACTACGTAACTAGCTGAAGCTAATGCTTTTTATAGACTGTATTGTGATAATCTAATAAATGGTAAAGTGGGTCACTCATAAAGTAAAGGACAGCCTGATTATATTGTATACAAATGTGGGATCATTTCTCGCAATAAATCAACAGCATTAATAAATTGTCAGAGAATATGAAAAATAAAAAACGTTTCAACATTGTTTTTCACTTTCAAAATTTGATCTGTTTTTTTGACATTTTATTAATCCTTTATCTGGCCACATATCACCGGCAAATTTACTCACAATACTGGCAGAAATAAATGACTAATGACCCGTTACACCCCAGTCTCTTCTAATTCATGTCATTGCCAGAATATTGCAAACTATGCTTTATGAGAAAGACTTTCTAAAATTCCGAGTAAACTTGATTGAATGATCTTTTCACTCATTGAGACCGATATTAATTAGTAGAAGAAAAAAAAGGCGAGGAAAATATACGAGCGCGTACCTCTCGACGGCAGCGACATTGCCGAGCCGGTCGGCCGTGCCTTTGCCGGTGAGCTGCCTGACGCTGTCGAGCAGGGCCTCGCCGTGTCGCGCCGCGCTCAGGATCTCCTCCTTGAGCTCGTTGTACTCGGCCTGCTGCTGGCTCAGCAGCGTCGTCGTCGCGATCGTGTTGTTCGGGAACTCTACCTCGGCCAGCCGGCGCGTGAACGAGTCCAGAGCCAGCGACACATCCTGCGTCATCGAGGAGAACTTCTCGAGACTCTGCAATCGTCGTTTTCAAGGGTTATCCACGTAGAATTTTCAGGCTGACGCTGATCATTTCGTTAGATAATGTTGAACAATTTACGTGCAAAACTTTCTCCAGCTTTTCCATCGACTCAATCGATTTAAACAACGACCAGTTGCGTTTTAAAGATTTTTCGCAAACTGTAATGTGGATTAGATTTTGATGATTTTCAACTGAATTTTCAGATTTTTATGAGATTGCTGATGGTGTATGTTATGCATTTAACACGATTACTTTCTGTACTAATTTAAGCACAAATGTTGGTTTTTAAATAACAGTTAATGTAAATTACAAGCATTCTACTCATGGAATGACTAAAGAAATATATGTGCAGTGTACCGAATTTTAAAATTAATAATACAAAATTTAAGGTATTCCGTTATATTATATAGATTAAAAATTATTAAAATTAATATGTATAACTGTGTTTGCAATGTTTCTATTGAGGAAAGCCATATATGGTAAACTGCTTGGTGCATGCATTAGGTAAGTTATGAAAAGATGTTGAATGGCATTACTATTCTATTTTGTATCCAGGTATGATGACAATAGGGAAGATCGCCGCCGAGCTGCTCAGTCAGCTGATCTTTGTCGATGAAGTCGTGCAGCTCAATGACGTTCGCCAGAACTATAACCCGGAACTTGAAGTCTTCGCGGAACAGCTTGTTCGATACCTCGGAAATGGCTTTTTGCAGAAAGCCTACCGGACGAAGTACATACGCCACGTGAACCAAACCGGGAAAGAAAGCCTGTAAATTAAAAGTCATCGAAGCAGTAAGTATAAATGCGCGACATGCATATTTATTTTTACTTCTTGTATTAGTAAGATGCCTTACAATGAAGTAAAATTATTTTGACCATTTTTGTTCTTTTACACTAAAATACTGTACATTTATAATACATGGTGAAAAATATCAATACAATTTTGTAAATTGTTATAAAATTATACGAACGAATAAAAATGCGTAGTATTTGTAATGTTTGATTTAATATAATATGTAAACGTATAGTTATAGTTGAAAGTAAATTCTTCTGTATTATTTATAAAAGAGTTGGATAACTTACCGAAATTTTTAAGAGAACAGTCTTAACAGAATTCCACTTGTCGTTTCTCCGATCAATGACTAAATGGAATCCCAAATCAGCTTCATGTAACCTATAATTAGAAATGTAATTTTATTGAATCTACTTAAAAGTAAGTGTAGATTTTGATTGCAACAATTAATACATACGTTGGAACAGAGGTGAGATACAACATTAGACGCTGATAGTCCAAGTCACTCAAGTTGTGAAAATTGCCATTGTCTGGAAATGTGATGATTGGACATCCTTCCCGAGTCTTACCACCTATTATAAAAGTATAGAATATTTTAAATAAAATTGCATTTAATGACATTAAAAGCGCACAACGTAAGAAATGCAGAGTATTTTTGTTAAACGTCTCTAATGCTCAGATAAGACAAGATCACGGTTTGTTATTTCTTATACATGTTTATAAAAAATCTATGAGAAAAAAATTGACAATGAGCCCTTTCTCATATTCTTCAAAAAGGAGGAGTTCATTAATGTGACCGGTACCTATTTCATGTATATGGAAAACTTAAAACTATAGCTGTTCTTCAATGCTCCCGCCTAGTAAGAGGATCGATCTTTTATATTGATGGACTTTTAACGTATACTGTAGGTTTCACAGGAAACCCCCTAACCCGTGGCAACTGGACACCTGCTCTTAGACATTATTTGTTAAATTTCAATGTGATATCCTAAAAATTTAAAAAGTTTAAAACGTAACTATACTATGGTCTATGCGAATATAGTGTTAGCAGTATTCTTCCATTTAGCATTATCTACTAAAAAATCCCGTGCGGAACACCCGTGAGGGTCCCATGTAAGGCTCATGGGGGACCCATGTGGAAACTTACTAGGAGCTGTGGATTGAGACCCTTACTGTGAATCCATGTAGAAAATCATTGGGGGTGTCGGTGCCAGTATGCGGTTGTGTACTTACCGATATTTTCGTATTTTCCATTATTCTTATTCAATTTTTAATTTGGTTTAGGTGATCTCAGTCATCCCGTATTTCTTAAGGTATTATAAACACCGGATGGCCAATATCATTAATGAAAACAAAAAGTTGAGTTGAAATAACGAAAAGTACGATGTAAGAATCTGCATTTAGCTCCGACATCCCCTTGAAGAATGGGAGTCTGTTTGGGTTGTACCATCCGGATGGTATGTTCCAAATTAGGCATCATTATATATTTAAAACGATTTTATTAAATTTAAAAAATTGTTAATTTCATTATGAGTCCTTACATGATTCGCAACATGGTTTCCCGCACGGGCTCCAGAAGGGACTCGAACTAAAGCTCCACATGGATTCTCACATTGGTTTCCAGTGAGATCCCGAACCAAAATTCCACATGTTCCAACATAGGTCCCACATTTGTCCCACATAGGTCCCACAGTAATTGCAAAGTAATTGAAGAGTATAATTGACATGTTAAAATAATGCTTACCAAGTATATAGGTAAGTAAGTTTTTCACTTTTCTTTTTCTTGTTTTATTATAAGTTTAATTGCTTCACGTGGTCAATCACAATTCACATCAATAACTGAACGTTTTAAGTAAATCTTTACCCATTATCTATTCAACAAAACGTACGCTATGTAAGTCTTTCTGCTATGTTAAATGGCTTACTCGATCTCGCAGTCACCTCTAAATTTAAACAGCCTGCAACTCAAGATTACGAACAAAAATCAAACTCAGCAGTAAATAGAGCGATGCTCTAATAAGCCGGTGACGCTCTTGCATAATATCCAGCTCCTCGACAGCGAGACGCGCACGCTAAATTTTTCGAACAAAAATTTGCCGAGCTCGCGAGTTTCTCATCTATATATACGTTATACTAGTGCAAGCTCGCGCACTCGTACGTCTTCCACTCGCATATAACACGCCCAGGATGTAATAAGCGAAGGGCCGGTGTAACCGCGGCACACTGCATACGTAAATGCAGCGAGCCAAAGTGCTTCCACGCACGAGGTGTTTACGCTGGCATGGAAAGATGTGTGTGCACCACAGGCATCGTTATATTATTTCCCGCGTGTGCGTAGCGCTATTTTAACGATCCGCGATCCCCCGCCTTACAATGCCGATTTCTCACGGGTTGAGAAAAAAAGAAATGTGTGCACCGCGTGTTTTCCCGCGGGATCGGATGTGCGAACAGTTGCATGGGACTTGCTATAGGTATATGTATAGGCACTGCGCGCAGCTCCTCGTCGTCGCGCGGGAAAAAAATGTTTTATTAGCCTGCATTATTGGGGTGCAGTGTGCAGTGTAAGTATGTGCGATTGAAGCTACTGACGCGGCTTACAATTAGAGCTCGGTATCGCGCAGGCTCAGGTGGCTGAGAAAACGGTTCGGCTTTATAACATAACGTTTAATTATTATCGCATCTTAGTTGTTTTTTTATACATTCAATTTGACAACCTACTAAGCGTTATATTTTGAGAAGCTTTATTTAATTTTGCTAAAAGAATCCGGCGATTTTAATATTTTCAGTTTAGATATTTCTGCTTCATAAATCAAATGTATAATAGATAATTGGGTACAAAACAAATTCGTTTTTTGTCGGGGTGAATGACTTTGCCTACGATGTGCCATTGTATAATCGTGATGCCACGAAAAACTTGTGTCGTATATTTCTTTGAATTTTCAAGATAATGATAAAATTCTGAAAAATTACAAAGTCACTATCTGCTACGGTATATTCAAGTATATTGCTAGATCAAACTGCTTGTTTACCTAATCATCCCAATGAAAACAAAAATTATTTACATTTTTTCAATAAAAAAATCATTTATTAAAATTATTTACAATCAATCACTTTAATTAAAAGGAAGGAAAAACTAAAAAAAGTAGGAATAGATTGTATTACTCGCATGTATAAGAGGACCGCTGAGGAGAGGGGAAGTGTGACGAAATATTTTTCGTCTGGGAGTAAATTATGTCAGTAACGGGTATAGTGATTTTAATGTAGAAATCTACATTATAGCGGTGTCACGTATACATGTAAGTAAATATAATCATTTTTCTTTTATATTATTTGTATTTATATATAATATAATAACCCCTTCAAAAATGTTAAAAATCAAAGGGGCAAACTGATGTTTATTTACTGATTGCCCTTACGAAGACTATAGCACGTTTTAGATTCTCTGATAAACTTGAATCTGGAAAGTGGTAGTTTTTGTAGAAGGCTTCTGAATAAAATTGATATACTAGTTATAAAATATATTTTTTGAAAAATATGAAAATTGCACTAACCATCGATATGTAGATTTTCATATAATAGTTACGGGATTGAATTTATGTATACTTAAATACGCAAATAATTTATATTTTAACAATCAATAATTGGAATGTATTTTCTAATGTTAATTTGGCCGGCGGAGATTCTTTGGTCAAATTTTTAACAGTTATTACAAATTGTGTATCTGTGTATAAGCCGGAAATTTTAAAGTATTCAAATATCTTTCTATTAGTTTTAAATACCGTTTGCAAGTATGTATGCTTCATTTATAAGCACTCAACTATTATAATGCCTTTCCATACTTAAAAAAATGTATGTAAGATAGACATTTAATATAGAATAGAATACGATTATAGGTAGGTAGAATGCGTTGCAGTTACTTATATTAATAAAATAAATTTATTCTGAAAGCAATAAGCATTATCATCTATTTTAAATGATTGCTTCTAACAGCAAATTGTAGACGGAATTGTTTTAATTTATATAAATATCAACATATTCATATAAATTAAAACAATTCCGGTTACAATTTGCTGTTAGAAACAGTCATTTAAAATTTATCAAAGTTAGAAGTTAAAGTCATATTTTAATTAACGAATGTTCGTAGAAACATCTTACATATATTCCAATAATTATCATCTATCTAAAATAAGGTCTCTGAAAAATTACACAAATTCAATGATGTAAACATTATTGAAAATACTTTATCACATTTAGATATATTACGATGATTTTACGGCACTGTTATAGTTATAATCATAAAAATTTGTATACACTTCACTGTTTAAACGTCAACTAACATAATTACCATTATTGAAAAGATTTTTGACAACTTTTTTTATATTTATATACACGATGAAGCACAGCGTACACCGACTTTACGACCTCAATATAGCAATTAAAATAAAAATTGCAACCAAGATTATATACATACATTTTCGAGCACCGTCAGAAGCACAGTCTTCTCGGTCTCATCGCGCACTGGCGCGTGTCCCTTCCATTCCGAAAAGTAGGAGCCGTGAAAGACTGCGCCTCGAGGTGTCGGGAAAGAGGCATTTCCCTGGAAACGGGAATTTTTCTGTGGCGCCGAGCGGAGGATTTACACGATTAATGAATATCTGAATCGGCGCTCGCACTCTCGCGTCTTTGCGTCTTCCTTTTTTACGGTAGGAGGACACACGAGAAAACAACCGGTTTTAACGGACTTTTATATTGGAATCTCGGATGCTGCTGGCATTTTTTTCTCGCTCGTTTTTTGAAGGTGTCCCGTTTGTTTTTACGACTCGCGCTTTAACTGGATCAGGCCTAGTGCGCTGCATTTATGCTGAACCGCAAGTTATCTGACTTTTTTCGTCTATATTTTCGGATTATTGCACGAATTCTGGCGAACAGTTTTTCTCGGCGTTTTTGTTTTATGTAATAAGGTTATGTACATACATCCAAGGAATTAAGATGTCATGTAACTCAATGTGTAGTTTTTATGGATCACATTATATAAAGCAACGGCGGACATTTAACCTTCGTTTAAATGCACAATTTAGTTACAAAAATATAATAGATAAATTAAATGGATTATTAATACAATTTACTTCAAAACAACATTTTGTTAACTGTCTGATTGCTTTAAGGAGTTTTTATTATCGAATATCTTACAATACTGAATTATTTTTCATATAAAATTTAAATTGCTGAACTTCTTATGAAAAACAATGAAGAAATATACATCAAACCGTTAAGTTACAAACATCGATCCTTCGAGGAAATAATTGTACGCAAATCGGCATACATTTTTTAAATTACTAACAGTTCTTCGAGCGAATGTACAGGCAAATCACTTCTAGAGAAAGAGAGAAAGAGAGAGAGAGAGAGAGGGAAGGGGGGGAACAACTAAAAAGTGCAAGCATATACAAGGTCCCCGTGATTGTTCGCAGACGGTCAATTTGCAACTAATGCATATAGGGATCGGCAAAGAAGACCATTACGGTATGCGGAATTGAATTTTCCCCAGTACTAAACGGTCAATCGCTAGCTTGTGGTCAAATTCGAGGGCATCGTCGTTAACGACTGAGGAAATTTGAGAACGTGTGCTCTAAAGTGATTAACTGCAAGTTTTCGAATTACCAAAGTGGGTATTGAATTTTCTTTTGCCCTGATGACTATAGGTTATTATTCATGTTTATATATTATTGAATGGTTATTGCACTTGTACAATTAATATTAGTTTCATTGCTAAAGAAAGATAATGAAAATTTATTGTTGACGTATTAAAATAAATTACAAATAAAGGAAATACATTAGCTGTTTGACAAACAAACTCTGTATGTGAATATCATACAAAGTTTTCTTTCGATTAATATAAAATATGAAATTAAAAGTAAATGAATATATTCAATAGATATAACGTAATATGTATTAACTGACAATATGAGCATACTTAAATAAGCGTGATGTATTAGTAATGAACCATTTGAATTATCTACACGTATAAAAATTATAAGAATATATATAAGAATTTCATTAATTGTATTTATTTTTTTTCATTTTAAAAATGTACTCTTAAGTGATTTATGTTTTTTATTTTACTTATTTCTTAACGAACAAGATCTATTACTTCGTCAGGTTTAATAAATCATTCCCGCAGATATTCTTTTCTGATAATCATACAAGAGTCATAGTCGAAATATTGTATTAAACAACTACAATACTCAAGAAATAGTCATTTTTTATTTGTAGTTTTAAAATTTAATAAGCTACAATTTTGTATGAATTTCAAAAAAATATTTTACAAAAATGATTTTATGTAATTTGTTAATTCATTATATTATACTTGCCATGTTTATATAACTTCTTATATGCTGCTTTAAAACACTACTATATCTACCTATTATGTCAGTCTTTCATATTTAACAAACCAATTTTATTCAAAAAGCAATTATTTTAACAATTTATCTTGCTCAAGAATAACCTGGATTGCTTATTACACGAGAACTAAACAAGTTAAATATTTTTTTAAATACGATTGTCGGATTAATCTATTTTTAGTGCAATAATGATTTAACCGATTTCAACTATTATGATAAGCATATGTGACAGTGGCGGTATTAAGTTTGTACGTTCTTTTTAAAGGCATAGTACAGCTTGAACACTTTTAATTTCATTATATTTATTAATATCCATAATTAAATTTTATAAATTAAAAAGTATCTATAAACTATATGTCAAATCATCTTTCTATCTACCTATAAATACTAATTTGCATTTATCGATGCAAAAAGATTAAACTCAGGCATCAAATTAGCAAATAGTTGAATCAAAAAACCTTCACAAATGTTAATATCCGAAGGGAGTCATCGGTTTAAGTTTTATAAAATTTATTTGACAAACAAATTTATAAAATGTCATGAAATTATAAAAACAAAATTAATCAATCAAGGTAATATAATAATATAAAAATATGAGCGTAAACCGAGCTAGTTTAAAGAGACGTGATAAACAAACACTCTAACGGAAAATGAATGGGATGCGAATAAATGAACCCAGCTACTGAGATTTATACCCAGCTAAGAAGTACAGTATATATCATAAACGCGCGAATAATTAAAATGCTTAGTGTTAATCAGAAGTGACACATCCCGTCGGGCCTCGAGCAATTATATACTTAGTAAAGCAACTCGCAAACAACGCTGGCCGCGCTCGAGCTGCCTGCAACGATGCAGCACCCGCTGTTCAACTAAAAAAAAAGCAATAACTATATGAGCAAAAAAAAAAATTGCGAGAAGCGAGAAGCATTAGAGAGAATAATCTGCGACGCATGTGCAGTGGATATCACTCACCGGCTACGATGGCGTACTGTGGCTGGAGGAGGTCCGCGACGTCTCGGACGGCCAGGTCGCCGTTCTCTATCTCGCCAGTCATACTCTCGACATCCTCTGCAACACACAAGCGCGCACAAATTGATGCAAATGAGCCAGCTCGCAAATCAAATTTGACGTGAAATACGGGCCGGCGAGCTGTGAGCGAGAGCGCGAGCATGCATCGATCCATAAGTCGCGCGCTCGCGCAAGCTCGCGGCCCTCTAATGGAATTATATATGTATAACTAAGTATAACGTGTGTGCATATTATAATATATTATATGTATTTAAGTATGTACAATAAATTCCGTGACGAGTCATGATGTATATATATTGTGTATGTACGTGGTAGGTGACTTTTCCTCATTTTCTCTGGGTCTACGGATCTTTTCTTTCTGGCTCGGTGCGCTTGTGTACGTGTTTTCTTGTACCTGCAAGGCGCAGTCTGCGAGCACGCGTGTAAGAAAAGCGGCGCAGGTGCGCTATCATGCAGCGCGACAAGTCAGTTTTAATAAAGAACGCTGACGTTTCAATATAACCAACGCTAACGCGACTGGGGAAATACCGTGTCGGTAAAGATGTATGTATGTGTACACTGCACTTATCGTATTGAAATGTTTGTATTTTTAATTACATAGATTTGAAAGATTATTTTTAAGCGAAAGGAAGCGTAAAGCAGGTAACTGCTTTACTATACATAGTTCTTATGTAACGTATTCAGGATATTTAGTTTCATAATTAAACGTATTTGATACATATAAGAATATATTATAGTAGAGATTCATTTTTGAATATATTTTATACGAATAATACACTTTGGATACGATGCTAACAACCATGTATCACAAAAATATTGTGTGTTATGCAACATTTTAATTAATACGTCCATATATTTTTAGTGTAAGAATTAGTTACATTGAAATAACAAAAAACTAATATTTTTCAATGATTTCAAAATAATATATTTTTCAAGAACTATAAGAAATGTCAAAGTTATTTGATTGAGGTTCTAATATCTTGTTTTATGTTATAGTAAATCGGTTATGATTGATTTTATTTTTAAAATATCAATCTGTATAATTTTCAGGAATGAAGTGTTTATAAAAACACATCATATGTGCACAGCAGCATCAAAATATGCGAAGAAACAGCACAAAGAGTTAAAAAATTACTAGTTTGGTCGTGGATAGCAATTGAGGTGTACGCACGAACTGTCTTGGAAAGGTACCAATTGATTCGTTGCAAATCTAATATGCTTTTAAAGATTTAATAACAGACTATTGTCGTTGGTTACTAACATTTTTTCTTCTAAATGATTTCTTTTAGTACATAAATTCAAAATTTTATTTAGCCGGCATTACTTATTCGGTATTATAAGGAAGCGATCAAATCCATAAGGGCATAAATCTACTATCGAAATTTAGTAAACATCTATTAAAACTTTGATAGTTTTTATAAATCTCGTTATTATTTATCTGTTTTAAATTATGCAATCGACAATCAAGTATAATAATTACGGTGATAAAAATCATCAAATTTTACTCTTTTATATTACTGTAATGTTGAAATCCTTGGGACAATAATTGTGAAATTATATATGTAACTACATAATAATAATATTTTTTTATACTTTTAATGATTCTTTATGGATCGATAAAGATATGATCATAAAATAAAAAAGTAATACGAATTTATAGTTTGTATTACAATTTCAGTCTTGTATATGGTGTGTTTTAAGATGCTGATTACCTAATATGTTGTAAGAATTTATATTTATGTAAAAAATGATAGTTTGAATGCAACTTATTGAATATCAGCTTGAAAATTTTCAAATCCTTCAAAACTTTATGCTCACGGTTAGAAACAAAGTCGAAATATATATATATTTGTTTGTTAATATTAAAATATTTATTTGTTTGAAAAAATAACAAACTTCAAATATATGTTAATTTAGAGTTGCGTGTTTCTTTTCCACTTACGTTTCTTATGTGTAAAGAATCAACCAACCTATACGCATATTTTGTTCATAGCACTTGTTTCATATAGTAACATACACTTGTGTGTTATTCATTTTTAAAAAACGTAGTATATTAATGTTTTTAACCCTACAGCACAAGTATGTCCAACTTTTAAGGTAAAATGTTGTCCTTGAAGTAAATTTACGTATGAAACAAAGATATATATTAATCGATCAATAAATTGCTTACTTTTAAAGTCTAAACGAACCTTGCTCGAGTTATGTTAGTGTCCTAGTGACATTTTTATTCTCTTCTAACGTTTGCTTTATAAAAACACTGTATAAATATACATACTAGTCTATAATGGGAAGAACATTAATTATCTATTTGACACGTGTGCCATAGTATTGTGTTTTACTTTACTTTTAAAAGTTTCCAATTTTGTACAGAAAAACGCAATGTTCGTTGATTTAGTCAGCCACACACATAAATACTATTATAAAATTAAACGTTTCATATTTTTATCAAATCACTGTCATATATCATCTCTTTTGCATTAAGTTTCACGAGAGGAATAAGATGCTTGTCATAAATCGAATTTATGTTTGACATTTATAAAGTCATCCAAATAATAAAAAAGATATGCAATATCGTTCAATTGACAGTATCTGAAAAGCGTACATTGAAATAACAACTCCGCACTTAATCACAAAAATCCTCTAATTTTGCTTGAAAACCGTGCGAGCTATTATAGCATATACAAACAACTCGCGTCGATTCTATATAGGTGTAACCGCAGCACACAAACAGTCATTACAGCAGATGTACACGATATATCGCAGCGACGTGTGCGCACGCGAAGAGAACTCTCGGAGGCTCACCGGCTCACTGCTGATGCCGCTCTCGAACGTGCGACTCCGCGGCCGCGGCTCGCGCGCGAACCGCTCGATCGGAGAGAGCGACGTGCACCGGTTGCTTGCGCCTCTCCGCGCACTCGTGCACTCGGCTGACCTTGCCCTGCAGGCTACATGTATTGTAGGATACCTATATACCTATACACCGCGGGCCGCCCCATCAGTGCTTTTTCCGCGCGCGCTCGCAGATCGTATAAGTAACTGTAAAGAGCAAGAGGCTCTCAAATCGCCCGCGACTTTTATGCGCTCTCTCTCTCTCTCTCTCTCTCTTTCTTCTTCCAATCTCCCTCAGCAGCTCTTTATGTGGTAGTGAGCCGTCTGCAGATTCAGAGGATTTAATTCGCTGTATGGGTTGCAGCGGCAGTGCACGCCTGCAGGTATCGCGGAGAGCTTGGAGTATACTAGGTTTTGATGTAGGTACGGGGGGATGAATCGGGTTCGCGCGGTTCTGCTGTATGTTTATTGCACACTTTCTACCGTGGGTAGTTCTCTTCTTTTTCTTTAATGCTATCCATTTCAAACGGATCGTTGAACTTTTTGATTTCTCTTAGGAAAACGTCGTATGTATAAGTAGTACGGTTTATATGTCGATCTATAGACTGGTGTGATGACAGTTTTTTGATCGATCGTTAAAATTAAATGTACAATAATTTTTTATTATTATTAATCTTTATTACTCGATTGATCTATTATTTCTCTTTCTTTTAACAATATTGACTTGTTTTAGTGATACATAGTATCATTTTAAGATAAGACATTGCGTCAAGTATCGAAGAGACATCGATGATATTGACAAAAGAAATGATTACATTGTATAAATATTACATTGTATAAAAAATACACAATCCAAAAAATTGTTAAAAATTGTTTTGGAACGTATAGAATTGTAACTAAAATTAATAAAATGTTAAATTTTAATAGACTCCATAATAAAAATATGATATATTATTAAAAAAAGTTTCAAAGATTTAACAAAATATTTAAATCTAGTGTGAAATGTTAAAATATGTGTTGAACATTATATGTAATTTTATTTATTATAATGTAAAACTGCAAAATTTTGTGATAAACAGTTGTAATGTGTTGATAAAATATTAAAATTTGTTCAAAATTAATTGTTCAAATTTGTGTGGAGTTGATTAAATTTGTATGTTCAATGTTTCTAATGTATAGGGGTATGTATAACAAACTTATAAACAATTATTGACAGATTTTAATATTTCTTCTCAAATATATGCTACAATTTAATTTCCACCAGGGTAATCAATAAAAATTGGGAACAGGCGTTCACATACACGCGCGAACAGTTTTTGAAAGTAGTATATTCGGAGCCACTAACAAGGAGAGTACACGCCCTCCGGGTCACAAGATTTGATGAACTTTATTTTATGTTTTTATGTACCTAAAAATGAAGCCTATAGCACCCGTAGTTCTTTCCAATGGGCCTTTTTCTCGAGATATAAGTCATTATACCCTAATCCGTATAATTTCAGTAAAAAGAAACGCTTCTTCTTTTCAACGTAACTCTGCATGTTTTTACAGTAACAAATAAATCTCAAAACGCAATAAAACTAAGCGAAACAAGCTTTAATCTAAGTTTTATTGCATTTAAAAATATTAATCCAAATAAAAGTTATTAACGATTAACAATAGGGACTAAAAAGGTGTGAAAAATCACCGAATTTATAACAATTAAGCTCCATCCAATATTCATGCATTTTCAGAGATCTTATTCGATTGTTAATAACTTTTATTTGGATTAATATTTTTAAATGCAATAGAACTTTGATTAAAGCTTGTTTCGCTTAGTTTTATTGCGGTTTGAGATTTATTTTTTACTGTATAAACATGCAGAGTTACGTTGAGAAGAAGTGTTTCTTTTTACTATAATTATACGCATTTGGGGTATAATGACTTATATCTCGAGAAAAAAGGCTCATTGGATAAAACTACGGGTGCTATAGGCCTTCATTTTTAGGTACATAGAAACATATCATAAAGTTTCATCAAATTTTGTGACCAGAGGGTGTGGGCTCTCCTTGTAAGTTAGTTTTACATATTATACAGACATTTTCTAAAAAAAGTGTATTTGTCGTCCAAATACCTCAAACCAGATTTCTAACATGTTTTTTTGAAAACTTTATTTTTTCTATCACAAAGCTTCATTTCTGCAAGAAAAAATAATTTTTGCTTCCACAATGAGGAAGCTTTGTGATAGTAAAAATATGTTTTTCTAAAAACATGTAAGAAACATGTTTTGAGACATAAAGAATCGAAATACACTGTTTCTAGAAAATGTCCGTATGGGTGTGTGTGGGTGTGTGTGTATGTATTAATATCTCGTGTATTTGTTTTTAGGGGTTTATCGATTTTTTGGTTTTAGTTTTTCGTGTTTTTCATACATTAGAAATAATATCATCGACCCAGTGAAAATTCATTTGAAAGCGCATAACATTTCCTATCTTTTACGGCCCGAAATTTTGGATAAGGTGTTTCCTTTCTATGTTATATACGGAGACGTGATTTTTTGTTTGAACGGCTATTTATCTGAAATGTATGATAGAAAATTTTTGAAAAAAATTGAGGTGATTAGGATAATAAAGCAGATTATTCTGTAAAATTTTTGAGTTATTTTAGTTTTCCGTACATGAGAAAAAAATCGTTTACTAAAAAAAATTGATTTTCTATGGCAAACGGTAGCTTGAGTAGAACGGCATTATTCCTTCTGGAATTTTTCAAAAAGGTAGCTTTTTACTATTTCTCGGCTGAGTTCTTTGCCCAGATCATGAGAACTTTTATTATTCGAGATATTCGAAGTTATATTTTTTTTCAAAAAATTTTTGTTTGCTTATTTCTTGAGTCTTACACGGTAAATTTTTCCAGTGAACGCTTATTTTTTTCGTCTTTGAATGAAGATTTTAAATCAAAAAGAATTTTCAAGATTCATCGAATAGTTTTTGTTTTATAATAATTTTTCATTTTTATGATATTCATGTTTTAAATAAGAAATGAATCGCTTTGTTCTTGAGTATTATGCGGTATTTTTTGGCCATTCAAAGCTCTTTTTCATTTTTTGATAAAGTTTGAAATAAAAAGAAAATTAATAATAATCGATTTGTTTTTGTTTCATACCGCTTTTACATTTTTATGATCTTTTTCTAATTAATGAATAAATCCGTTGTTCATAAAATCGAAAACAGTTACAAAAATACGAAAAAAATTTACTTGTAAAAGTAGTGTACTTACATTATATTCAAAAATAAGATTTTTTTTTTAATTAACGTCGCCATGTTTGTGCTCCCATGTGGTGCTAATCAACGACGGGGGTCTGCGGTGTGTTTGTAAACAAAGCACATGTAACTTTTACAGAGGTGCTTGTATCAATCGGCAGAGACTAGGATTCGAACCGGCTCACCGGCGTCGGAATCAGACACTCTACCGACTGAGCTGCCGCAGGCCCCAAAAATAAGATTTAATCAACAATTATACTGTTGTAAAATTTATTATTGACAATTGAAAAAATGTAACTGATATGCAAAAACTTTTTAAGTTTTTATACAATTTAAATATTTTTGCATAATCTATACTATACTTTTGCATAGGTTCAAAAAATGGTTTATTTATTTCTGAACATAAATTGCTTTTAAACAGTCAAGAATATTAACTTTCATTCATTCATAGTTAAAAATTTTCTTGAATTATTTAAAATAGATTTGGTCTAATAGGTGTGCGTAAATATTTTTTAAAAACCCCTGTTTTTATCGCAAAAATATGCGTTTACTCCAATAACTTGTAAACAAAAATTATTTAATAGTTTCAAAATAAGAAAAGACTGTAGAGGATTTTATAGTTATTTGATATTCTTTTTATGTTTTCTTTTCCAATTCAATTTGTGTAGAATAATATTTAATTGAGTTAAAATTTGAATTCCCAAATTATAAAATTTAAATATATACATATATCTCGACGTATTAAAAAGCAATAGACTTGTCATTTTTTTTTCACCACAGTATTAAATAGAATAAATAATTTCATATTGGTAAATTTATTAAGTTTGAGGAAGTAAGTGCGCATGGATTGGCAGCGGTTTTTCTTTAATTTCAGATATCTGAAAAATGCATTTTTCAACTTTTTTGTTAAAGCTCTATTGTATAATATAAATTGTTATTTCAAAAATTCATAAGCTTTACGATAACTTATATAATATTATGAATCTATTAGATTACGAAATAAACGAAAAAAAGAAACAAAATTTCTAATAAAATAATATCGAATTACATACAGCATTGCTAAGATTCTTGCGCATAAAGTAGATAATGTTTTCGTTGATAATTTATTATAAAGATACATACATAACTAAGTAATTAAATGAAATAAAGATTCAATTTTCGTACAATTTTATTATATACAAGTATCTAAATTTGTACAGACAATTATTGAACTATATTTCACATAGATACTAGAACATGATTTTTAACGCATCTATCATGATAATTTTATTATGTACAAGCAGGTATCAAAATTTTTATAAAAACAATTATATAACATTATTTAATTTCGCACAGACACTTGAACATTATCTATTATGTATTTGTCTGAATTACATAGCCTATTACGAGAAGAAAAGTATAATACATAACGTATATGTAATATATACTTTGGCACAATACATCTTCTAATGAGAAAATCATAACATTTTACAAAACGTTACTAAGTTACGATAAATTATAATGAAGTAAGGATGAAAGATTCTTTGTGCAGCCTTGATTCAGTTATCTTTTGTAGTACTAAAATCACAGCTATTAACATAAAACAAACTCGAGGTTCGCATTAATATAGATAGAAAGCGGCCGCAGATGCAATCGCCGAAAAGCCGACGTCCACCGTGCATTCAGTGGACGCTATACTGAGGCAATTAAATTCAAGCCAAGGTGGGTTGAGAGACGCTGATGTTAATTTAGTGGCTCGAGTGCGCGCTCGCGCAAGCGTCTGGAATTCGCAACAAACGTACGCACGAATGCGGCAGCTGAAGACGTGTATAATATGGTAGCAGAATGAGCCTCTGACCCCTGATGAGAGAAAGAAGACGGAGAAGAGAGCGGCTGCTCCCTCGCACGCTCGTAAAATTAATGTCGCTCGAAAGACAAGTGCTCGTTGCGGGAGCTTCTTCTCATTAGCATACAGTCTTACACGCTCGCGCTGCCTGCAATTATACGGTCTTCGCAGAACGACGTCCGCAATTATTCATCTCGTTTTCTCGTGAATCAATTCTCCTCTCGCGAACTTTCACCGGTCCATTGAGAGATTAAACGACTCTTCTTTTTTTGCAACGCTCTTCCGTGTACGCGCAATACTGGACGATTGTACGTGATTTCTCCCTTGATCGTGGTTCTTTGGGAAAGTGTTAAGCCGAGATGACGTTGAATGCAGCGTTTCCTCTGACTTAGACGCGATTCATTAATTTACAACTGTTGCGGTCTAGCGCTTCCGACTCGATGATACATAATGAAATGTGTTTATATTGTACTAATGTTTGTTATGGTCAGAGGTTGGCCGGACTTGGTATATAAAATATTACTTTCGGTCACTTGATAATCTACACCTTCCTTTAATTTACTAGGCGTAGTCCAAATGAAAGTTTGAGCATTACTGGTCGATTCATTTGAAAATATCACTGGCACGTTCACTATTTGTGTTGATTCCAGAACTGCATTGGCAAACTTGTGTGTTCCAGCTTCAACTGTAATATTAGTTTGGTTTTGCACGCCTGGTGTTCGAACAACAAACTCAAGTTTAGCGAATCTTAGTTGTGGAAATTGCACTTTTAAAAACGTTCTGAATGTTGAATAGCCCATGCTTTTAATATTTTCGGCTGAACTATTACAGTATTCTTTATACAAATCATGAACAGTCTTTCTGGTTATATCTGGTGGTAAGTATAATGGGGTATTGTTTGTAGCTTTAGTTTTCTGTTTTATTTCTTGCTCTTTTATAAAATCTTTTACAAACTTAGTCGCAATTTGGTAGATATCCAACGAGAAAGTATTATGAGGCACTTTTCCATAATTTCCATGAACTCTTGGTGTTACTCCGTGAATACTCAAATGTTTTCTTATTCTTTTCACTTGATAGTGGGTGCAGTTCTCTAAATAAAGAAATGCATCAAGACAAACTTTTCTACCTTGGTAAACATAATGTGCTCGAAGCCTTTGTCTTTCGGTATGCTTAGCGGTTTCATAAGGATTAGTCAAACAACTTCTTATTACACCCATCAGATACATGTCATGTTCAGCTTTCGTCAGCTCGGCAATGTTTAGTCTGTGCCTATACACTGTCTCTGGGTTCAAGCCTTTGAAGCACTGTTCATCCTGACATTCACAACCACGTTTGAAGCGTTCCAGCACTTGCGATGAGTTGTCTTCTAATTTGGTAGGATCATAGATTGAATTGTCAGATGTTTTACTTTTTTTTGGTGTGATGTTATTTGGCTTTTTCCTTTTTACAGCTTTTGGCTTCAATGTAGTCTTTTCTTCTAACTGAAATTGTAAAGATGATCATTATAAGTATTTTTATAAATCTTATGAACAAATCTTATGAACAAATTTTTTGTAATCATCAAATGCACAGATGCATCGGTGCAACAAGACCTGACCTGTCCATAAGTATAACAGTAACACATGAGAGTTTAGAGTCTTTAATACTAATTTGTGTGTGAATATAATTATAAAAATATAAATGAAAAATTGTTATATTTTGATACATATTAGGTGTTGTCAGAGTAGCTGATAAATTATAAATTAATTTTTTGTAATTTGTCACTAATCGACAACTATAAGTGTACACAGTTTCTAGGCAATTTATATAGGATCTTCAGCACACACTTTTAGTCCACTTTGTCAAATATTTGTTGTTACTTAACGAGGTAAAATAAAATTATCAATACTGAAGTATCTATATTAAAATAATCTATTTGTACTGTACTATTGAATAAATATTAATATTTCTATTAACCAAATCTTATATGTATTTATATGTATAATTGAATATAAAAATACATACTTTGTTTTCTTCGTCTCTTAGTAGATTAGCATCATCAATTTCAGTTTCATCCTCAGACTTAACATTCTTTTTGACAATAAACTTGGAGTTTGCATCTTGTAATTTTAAAGCGGAAGCTGCTGCCACTTTGTCCCTTGTTGAATTCATAGTTGAGCATATGCTGCATTAACTTATTGACTTAAAAGCTTTCATTTTAGATGCTCCAACACTCTTCAACTGCAAAACACACACAACAATATAACTAACCTCTCCAAAGATCATTAAGAATAGATATTCAGCTAAATAAATATGCACGTTCATCAGAATTAATTGTGAACACATAGAATTGAATTTAAATCCACTAAAAGAGTCTGTCAATTAATAGAAACCAACACATTTGAAAAATCAAAACATTGGTGAAAGCGATCGCAGTAGCGCACCTACGAACTTGTAAACACTCTCGTCGAGCTTCGACTCCACACAATCGAAAAAATGACGTCCTCAATTTTTTGACCTCCAAATACAATAAACTAACAAATCTTCATATTATATTACGAGCAAAAACATGACAACAAGGATAGAAAAAAACGATGTTCTACGAAAAAAACAAACGCACCGAGTCGCAAGCTGCACAAAACATGACGAGTCAATAAGGCCGAAAGTCGCTGGCCACACAGCTTGCCAGTCGATTCTCGTCTCTACGAACGGCTCGTGTCCGCGTCCGCCTCGCATTTTCACTCACCTCTTCTCGTGGCCGCGTGGATTTCGACGTCCCGGTGATGTCCCTCACCGACTCGTCAAAACGCGATGCGTGACTTTTTATATGCCTGCTTGATCCAGAAAATCCCAGCCAGCTCGGTATACAAGGTAGAAAATGAGGAAGTGACCCCGTGTCTCGCAGTGTGCACGACGACGACATGGCGATGGAGCAGTCAGCACTCAGCAGCACATTGGCGCGAGGCTCGCGCGCAGTCTCGCGCAGTGGGGGGAAGCTCAACCAGGGCCGTACGTAGTCGAGCTATTTTCATGGAGACGCCTTTACAACTCGGAACAATGGATTCAGTGTCGTAAGTTTTTTTCTTTAATTTTTATTCCGTGCTAATAAGCCTCTCGGAAAATATTTCTCATAGAAAGTTGTGACATTTTTTGGAAATTCAGATTCTTGTGATTTTGCTATCTATGCATAGTACACTTTCATATAAAAAAGAATTCAAAGTTCATTTTTCGCAAAACAGATTTTCGAAAAATTATCTACTTTTCATGAGGTGAAAAACTGATCCAAGTATTTTTTTATATTAACTAACAATCGGATGTTTTAATTGAATAATATAAATCTACTGTAAATAAAAAACTATAATATAATATGGTGGTTTTATAAAGAAATCGTGAGTTTTCATTTGGTTTTAGGTACACATTTATATAGCATTTCAAACATTCTTTTCTCTTAAGTTTACCTGGGAACCCCACTTTCTCCACCTTGAACTAATAATTTAAATATACTTTTTATGCATAGGTAAATTATGTGCTGTGTAAAACACTCGATTAAAATAATTTATGAAACATGGTTAAAATTATTGCTATAGTAAGAAAAATTGAATTTATGTATATCAGAAAATTATGTATAAACAAGAAGATATTCAGTATTTCATATAATGTTATTATTTTATATAAAAGAAATTGAGCCATCGAAAATTTGTTCAGAACATATAAGTCCTTTTATTCGATCATTGGAATAAAACATGGAAAGCGGTTAACCTAAATGGCCTGAATAGGTATATGGGTGATTGTCAAAAAGTAGTTTTAGTGTCGTCAGTACACTGAATTAGGAAATAAATATTATTATGGTTTTATAAACTTTCAATTTTTTCAAATCCTTACGAAAAAAGCCTGAAAGAAATCCTGTGGGGAATCATGCACGAAACTTTGCAGAGTTTTCGTACTGTTTTCATGCAGGAATTCCTGTAGGATTTCCTGAAGGAATTTTTCTAGAATGGGAAATTATTTATGTTCTAGAATGGAAAATTTTTAATGTTTTAGAATTTTAAATCGTTAAAATCACTAAAATAATTTAGAAAATGTGTCTTAATAGGTGGTACCATCCGGATGATAACATCAAAACTCAGGGACTAAAGCTTCTAACTTTTATTTTTTAATTTTGTAATAAACAAATTTAATTAAATCTTGAATTTTTCAAGCTTTCCTGAGTTTTGATTATCATCCGAATGGTACTACCTATAAAGGTACATTTCCTAAATTATTTTAGTGATTATAACAATTTTAAATTCAAGAATGTAAATAATTTCCCATTCTAGAAAAATTCCTCCAGGAAATCCTGCAGCAATTCCTGCAGGAAAACAGTACGAATACCTTGCAGGGATTCCTGCCAATTATGTTTTATTCCCTTAAAATCCTATACGCGTTTTTCTAGATAATCTATTAAATAATATTATCTGAAAATGTTGAGTAAATCGGATGAAGATTGTAGATTCTAGATATTCCATCGCGGAGTGACTACGAGTATTATATCGGTATGGAAAAAACTCTCAAGTTGAGTGTTATTTCGTACCCTCAACTAAAATTTGATGTTTTTTTTCCACACGGGTAGTGCCGCCATTTTCCAATCACAAATTAAAAGAAAAATAAGGGGAATGCAGGTAATGTGGCTATCTTAAGAAACTTTCCGATTCCCAATAGATATATATATATATATATATATATATATATATATATATATATATATATATATATATATATATTTCGGAAACTATTATGACATGTTATTCAAATAACATGTCATAATAGTTTCCGAAGCCCCAAAACCCGATATATATATATATATATATATATATATATATATATATATATATATATATATATATATATATATATATATATATATATATATATATATATATATATATATATATATATATATATCGGGTTTTGGGGCTTCGGAAACTATTATGACATGTTATTTGAACATTTAACTTTAATATCTCATGAGTGTTTTGGCAAAATAATGTACTCTCTGAATTTTAATTAAAGAAGTTATAAGTAGTTAATAATTGGCCATTTTACCAACAGTGTTGGTAAAGTGGATATCTATCAGTTCGTATGGTAAAGTCTACCCTAGCAGAGACTTCCTTTATGTGTTACTTAAGGGGCTACATGGTGCCGTAGCGTACGTCTTGGTGTCGATATTTTGGAATTAGTAGACCTAGGAATTTTATACAAGTAACCACCGTTTCTATCGTCGTCGATTGCCTTTTGCCTTGCAATGCATTCGTATGGCCACTTTACCAACCGATAAACGTCAACGAAATTTGCAATTTTCGCATCGAAAATAAACTCTACGGCAAAAACTGACACATGTATTTTAAGAGAAGAGAGTATACCGATTTTGTATGTGTGTGTGTGTGTGTGTGTGTGTGTGTATGTGTGTGTGTGTGTGTGTGTGTGCGTGTGCGTGTGGATGTGGATCAACAGTAATGTTTCAGGGCTCATTTTTTTGTTTCTTTCTTTGGAAGGCGGCTGAAAAAAATTTTATTTTGTTTTTCGATGCGTTATTGTTTTTTAGCGGTTTTTTGATTTTTGAGTTTTAGTTTTTCATTTTTCTTTTATACCATAGAAATAATATCATCGATTGAGTAATAATGTAATTGAAAGAGTATAAAATTACCTATCTTTTCTGACCCGAATTTTTTAATAAGCTATTTCTCTTGTTTTATTATTCACGAAATCGTCATTTTTTTCAAACGGTTACATCTGTGAAATATAAGAAAAAAAATTTTTGAAAAAAATTGAGATGATTAGTAATAGAGAGAAAAATATTTTGTAAAATTTTTGAGACTTTATCTTTTTCTTTTGAAAGGAAAAAAATCTTTTGGTACAAATAATCGATTTTTAGTCGGCTGCGAAACCGGAGTAAATCGGCGGCATTTTATCTGAAACTTTTCAAAACTGTAGCTTTTTACTATCTCTTGAACGAGTTCTTTGCGCAGATTACAACGACCTTTATATTTCGAGATATTTGAGGTTATGTATTTTATAGCACTGTGTGACCTAAACCCGCACTTAGGTCACGCTTATCCGTGACCTAAGTGGCGCTTTATTACACAGTGTAATAATGAATTCACATAGGCCACAGATCCCTACTATCCTATAATAAAAACTAAAAACACTCAAAATAAACGTTTTCGTTCATAATAATAGAAAGAAGAAGTAGTAAACCTGGTAAATACGCATGTCAAGAATCAGAGAATAATTATAAATCCTTAAAATAATGCTTCAAATTTAGAGGTTAGTTCAACTGATTGTATATGACAATTTGGCGCGTATTTTGAATATTCAATCTGAAATTCAATTTAAAATTCAGTATTAATTTTTTTTCATGATTAATATTAGAAATTTATTAAAATGTAATTTAAAAAATTTCATGATAGGGTAAATAAATATATTCTAATTAACTGGTAATAATAAACATTTATTATCTTTTCAAAAAACAAAATATCTTATTTATATAAGGTTCTATTCAAACAATGTATAAAAGTTGACATTGATTATTAATTAACTAATGAATTTTGGTTAAATAATAATTTGTTTATACGATTTCTAAATTCTTTAATTTATTTTTTATGTTTTTTGGATTATATTTTTATTTTTTTTTATGCGGGGGGGCTTCGCCCCCCCGAAACCCCCCCTCCTTCCCCGCCCGGCCCACCCCCGCACCATACACCCTCCCCGATGTCGGTGGCGGGTTTATGTCACGCGTGCTACAAAATAGTATACGATACTCGTGACCTAAGTGTCCATAATTGCACGGCGCGACGGTATCGCCCTCGCTACGCTCGGGCGCTAACTACGCGCCGTGCAATTATGGGCCACTTAGGTCACATGTATCGTAATATACTATTATAGCACACTAACCTCAAAATGCCAACTTTATTGTCGATTTTGAGGTTGTTGTGCTATAAAATATCGTATGAGACTGTTGTGGGAGGTGTTTTTCTACCTTGCTCGATTTTCTCACTCGCTTCGCTCGTGCGAAAACCCTCGAGCAAGGTAGAAAACCATCTCCCACAACAGTGTCATAATATACTATTATGAAAAGATTTGTTGATCGCTTATATCTCGAGAATAGCACGGTCATTTTTTACCAAACAGGGCTCGTTTTTTTCGCTTTTTAATGAAAATTCGACATTAAAAAGAAATTTAAAGGTTCATTGACTCGCTTTTTTCTATTACAATTTTTCAATTTTTGAGTTTTAGTTTTTCGAGTTTTTTGATATGTTTGAAATATTATGATCAAATTAGTGTAAATGCATTAAAAAAAGCATAAAAGTACAGAGCATGAAATTACCTATCTTTAACAACCGCAAATTTTTCATAGGCTCTTTTCCTTTTTTTGTTATACACGAAAAAAGTCATATTTAGTTTAAACGATTATATCTAAGAAATTTATGATGTCAAATTGTACACAAAATTTTAGATGATTAGGAATTCAGTGAATCTACATACTAACATCAGATTACATTTAATTTAAATATTTAAATAATTTTAATAAATTACGTACAGAGAAAAAATTGCCGTGATAAGGATTATTCCCTATCGTTCTGTAATTTTAGTATAAAAAATTATCTTTTATCAAACCATCAGTGATATAAAAAAGTACACCCTTTTTAAGCTATTATTTAGAAAGAGATATAGCAATTTAAAATTAATTTATTAGAACAAAGAATTTCATATTGTTAATTAATATTTAGTTTGAAGAAGCTAAGTGCCAATAAATTGGCATCGGTTTTTTTAACTTTTGAAGGCTATGAAATATATATTTGTTACAAAAGATATTTATACTGTTGATTAATTTGTGAAAAATATATAATAATAATGTATGTATTTTATACGTGATTTATATCCTCAGAAATACACATAGATTTTACTACGTCCGAAAAAGATTTTTATATTTTTTATGCAGAATTCTTGAACCTAATTATTTAAATTAAGGCGATGTTAAACCCTGTGTTACTGGTCAATACGGGGAACTACTTTTTTCATTCATTTTTCAATTTTAAGAAAATATCTATATGAAAAGTTGTTCTTTTTGATTGAAACAACAACTTTCCATAGAGATATTTACTCAAAATTGAAAATGAAATGAGAATAGTGGATCCTCGTATTTGTCGGTGATAGGTGGCTTTAGCATCACCTTAATGAAATATATTACTTTTAACATTTACCTATATTATTTCGTTATTTTTAACCCTCCGATACATACGTTTGCTTTATATAAGTGATTAAAGAATATATAATAATGACGGGCCAATGCCTTACTAGCTGTTTATTTCCAAATCTCTGTAGAATTGCCCTACATGCATATTTTCAAATAAAAGAAATGCATTTTGTTAGTTTTTATGCTGTATTTTGCTATCCAACCGGCTGAAATAAAATTCGTTCAGTACAACAATTATAGAAAATGCTTCAAGCTTATTCGGTGGACCATATTATGTGCGCTCTTCTTATACAATGAATTTCATAATTCCGCAGAATTGACCATTCAATTTCAATATAATTTTCAACTCATTTAAGAATAAGCATTTCCGCATTTTAGCGGTAATTTATACAAGGAATTTTCTCTTTGTACGTATTAAAAATTAAAATACGACCTCGACCAGCTATCGCCCTGTAACCACAGTCCATTTGTCGACACCTACATCTTTAAAAGAGAAGCAGGTAAAATTGAAAAATTACAAGCCCATTTGCTCCTAGTCACGCGAAAGTATTGATTCGCACAACATAACTAACTAGACGCATACATGCACGACCACGCAGACACACGCACACACACCTATACTAAAAAAATGAAAAGCCGTCTCGCAAAGCATCGAACGCTTGCCAAGGGAAGGAACAGAAACGCGACAGGCACGTGTATTATATACCTATGTATACAGACGAGCGACATGCCCAGGCGAGAGACTGAAAGTTCCTTCTTGAGCGTGTTCTCCGCGTGTCTGCATGCACGGCATGCGATTTCGTCCCCCGCAGAAAAAGGCAGGAAAGATGGAAGGAGAGGGCGAACGTACTTCATCCACGAATAATGCAATTCCGTCAGAAATGAAGGCTTTGTGAACCGCTGCTATACGTCGACGTCGACGGCCATCGAGATGCCTTTCGCATATTCATGCACACCAGGTATATATTACGTACGTGTGCAGCGCGACAAGCAGATGCAGTGGAGACGCGATGAAAAAAAGAGAGAACCCGAGCTGATAAGAGGAGTAGAAGAGCTTGCGCGAGTGAAAAAGTCGCGGACGCTGATGATCCGAAATCTTCGGAGACGTGAGGCTTAAAGAGCGCGGCTCTCTTTGCCTATTCGCGTATGCACATGAAGCTACGTAGCAAATGCACAGCCTTCGGGCGCTTTTGTATGCTGTGCCGAGGCTCGAGGGATGTAAAGAGATGAGGGCATTTGTCAAACACTTTTCAGTGATTGCACAGTGCACCCGCGATATTTTGGTACTATGGCTGCGAACGATAGATACAGAAGTTCGACGTGTGGATAGAATATGATGAGTTCATATCTTTACCGAGCTTTTACTCTAATTGTTGTTGTACTGTAACTGTAAAATTAGAAATTGGAAAAATTACAGTTGATTATCAACAAAATTAGATAATGAGCAATTCAAAAAATAATAGTACCATATAATACTTGTGAATTCTTTGGAATTTTTCTATTGAACGTCAGTTTAGCAAATATAAGATTCCGTAAATGATCAAAAAAGTTTTTTTTCAAGTCATAAATGAATTAGCTAAACTATGAGTTTAAAAAAAATGATATTGTTTTTTTTTTAATTGTCTTATTAGCACACAATGATTCTAAATTATATTATATCGGACGGATTTTTATGGCTAAAAACTTAAATTCCTATTCCAAAGTAGTCAAAGTTAAGTCGTCTCATTTCTTTTATTGCTAATTTCCACCACTAAAAACTTCATCTAAGTTTAAGCACTTATTGTCTATACAATTGTAGTTGTCTTACTGAGAAATTTACTGCCGATATATTAAGGGCACTCGCTGAATTTGTTCAGAAATTGATTTCCAATAATACCTTGCACCAGACGGTTTTGCGAACATTTATTATTGCTTACGATTTTTCGTTTACTTTTGATGAGAAGATTATACATTTTTTAAATTCATCTCTTCATAAGCCAAAACGGAAGTTCTCAGTTTGACACTAATATCTCAAGAAGTACTGAACACTTTTTAAATAATGAAATTTAACTAATTGAAACTGTTGCATACTTTTCATTAAGGTGTGCCTATAGTAAAATTTCGCGATAAACTCGATTTTTTTAAATTCATTTTCTAATACTTTATACATTTTTAGAACAGAAAATGATATTGTATTGGCAATATTGGCCATAGAAATCATTTTAATGAACTTAATAGTTATTTATACGTATTTTTCCTCTGACCTTTATTGCACACAATCCAGCCTTTTCCTACATTAACCGAATCCTAACCTGTGTCCAAATCTACTCTATACTATGCAGGTAAACTTTATAAAACATAAAAATTATTAAAAAACATTTTTGATCGATATTCTGCGATAGAGAAAATGTTTTAAAATCACCAGAAAATTATTTCTTATCTTTACAAAAATGCGGTTTTCGCGGAGTGCGGAGTTAAAAATGTGTCGTTTAGGTTATTTTTACAATGAAAATTCAATGTAATTTTATTATTCTTTATAATGATGTTTTTAAAAATTTGGAGTTCACAGTTCTGTGTGATACAGGTGTTAGATATTACATAATTTTTTTGAAATGCTATATACTTGCATTTCCATGCGCAAGAAAAGGTTTGAAAAAACATCAATTTTCATTGAAAATTGCTAGTTTTTGTATGGAAAAAACTCTCAAGTTGATTGTTATTTCGTACCCTCAACTAAAATTTGGTGGGTTATTAGACTTGTATAATATAAAAATTCAGCTGAGAGTACGAAATAACACTCAACTTGAAAGCATTTTCCATACGGGTTTTACCTACATAACTATGGGTATACTGTCTAAAAATTTATGAAAATTTACAAAAAAACTTTCTTTTTAGGTAACAAATATAACCACAAATAAAATTTTTAGTAAGATTAAATTTTTACAATTCCTTTCATTCTTATAAGAATATTATTTTTTACTTTTTAGAGCGTTACTTGTTGAAACCGAATATATTAAAGAATGATGATCAGAATAATATAACATGTATTATATTGAAATCTAGAAATATGAATAAAAAATGTCTTTAACATTTCTTAATAAAGATGAGAATTCTATATTAGTACTATATATAAATAATGATTAATTTAGGAACTCAAATATTACATTAGTTAACCCTTTTGATAACGGGAGATGTTTTTTGGCGGACCCTTTGGTCCTCGTATTATGCTTATGCGTTTACCCATGTGCGTGTGTATGTGCGAGTGTATAAATAACAAATGTGTTTAACTTAATTGTATATTATATCGTTTACTGTTTACACAACAACAAGTTTCGTTACCAACTATTTCTGCAAGGACCAAAGTCATCAAACGGATCTCTAGTTACGTTGAGTTATATTATAAAAAGTACTATATAAACGATTACTTTACGATTGATAATTTTGTTCTTCTAGGTTTTATAAAACACCATGATTTTATTCAAAACCAGGGATAATTCTTATGCTTCAAAATTATCTCTAAATTATAAGTGAATCAGTTATATCTTGAATTAGTGAGTGGACCATTTGGTCTTGGTTAGAACGAATGGGTTAATTAATAGTTCCATGTCTTTTTTCATAATTGTAATAGTAATAATAGTAATCATTACAATGAAGTAAATAAAACTGCAAAATATTTTTGATGTACTTAATTTGCTTTATATTGTTTCTAAAATACATGATTTTCCATATATTTATATGAAAATCCATTCTGTTTGTTTTTTAAGAATCGTGGATATTAATTTGTAGTTACAATTTTTTTTACGTTTCATGTATATTATTTTGTATGTATTACTTCGCACTGTTTAATAAATTTTATAAAATCAAAATGACATTAAATAATATGTTTAATAATATTTAATAATTATCAATTACAATTTGATAAGAAAAAATGAAATATATTGATGTTCATAATTTCAAACTTTTTTGTTAGAAAATTGAGTCATTCCCTTTCTTAGCACCTTTGTAATCGCTATTAATCTGGTTGACTAATATCTATGTTGATGAAATAGTAATGACTGGCATTACTCACGCAAAATTGTTTTAAAAATGGTGGTTTGGACAAAAGAACCAGTATTAATTTTTATTATAGTACCGCAATTAAATAACTTTTTTATTTAATTGCAACTGAATACACAAATAAGATAAAAAGTATATGTCGAAAAAAATAATTTATTAAGTATAACGAGATAGAACGGATATTCGCAGAGCTCATTATTTAGTACTTTCATATCTTATACAATCTATTATATTATCTTTTTAAAAGTTCATGTCATCTTTTTTATTTAAGACCTATTTGAAAAGGTGAATAAAAGATTATTCTTCAAAAGAATATACTTTCTTTTATTCAAATGAAACATTAAATCCATCATAAAGTCGATTAAAATCATTCGATAAGCATCGTGCGAGGACAATAATCCGGGACTCTCGATAAATATTGTCTAATGCATTAGACAGTGTGACCTTTTTGGAAATATCGAACATTATTGCCTTAAATATTGCCTAGATTTTATTGTCAGCGCCAGTCGTTTCAAAACAAAAGAAAATGCTCACCGAATGACACTGCAGCTGCTGCACACAAATTATCGAGTGGCAGAAAAAAAGGCAAAATTAAAGGAACGAATGCGCGTTTATCTCCAAGCGGAAACTTGACCCTTTTCTCTCTCTTGAAACAAAGTACCTTAACGATTTTTCTCCTCGTTCCTAAAATAAAAGCCCTTTGAGCCATCTTAGATATATATGCACACATTGTTGCACTTCACCTCGGAATTATTAATAATTTCGAATCTCGCGAGAAAGCACGAGTCAAGCTCTGCACTCATGCGTTAGTGCCGGTTAACAAGAGCGCCAAAACAAAGGCTGTGAGTGAACACTGCCCGTGTTTGATCCGGCAAACAATCAACGTTTCCTCTTATCCTAATTAAATCGCCAATTGTTAGAAATTTCTGAGAGGAAATTCCAAGTTAGACAAGTCCAATATTCAGCATAGTTCAGTGTAGCTTTTAATAAATAAATATTGCGATTCAAAATATAATTAAATTAAAGTAAAATATACAAATAAATTTGAAAACGTGTACGCTTGTTAACTATAACATTTTAAGGTATTATTATTGCTATCGTGATAGAAACTTATAATTCCAGTTTAATGATTACTATAGATTATTATTGATATATAATTGTAAATATAAATAGTTTGCTTCGCATATTCATTTATCAATACATCCTAAAAATACTTTATTCCCAACTATGTTCACAGACCAATGGTGTTTTGACAAATTACGATTCACTCGAGCACGACAAAAACCGCGCACATGATGGAGAAGCGAAATAAGCATAAAAGCAAAAAAGCGCCAATCAATCTCGCTGGTGGAACGACGTGTGCACAAAAGAATGGTCGAGCGAGCTCGTTCGGACGAGCACCGGACGTAATCGAGGCGGCAGTTAAGGCAAAAAGATAACAAAAAGAGAAAAAAACGGAATAACAACAAGCCGGTCCTTATTTGATGTTGCGCTCAGACGCGTCCGTAAGACGAATCAATAATCGCCTTACTGCAGGTCATGTGTGCAGACCTGCAAACCTTCGTCAAGACCGAGCCACTGATGCGAAGCCATAAATCGCACATTGCGCGTATACGGTGGTTGCACGAACCCCGGTGATTGAGCGAAAAAATGTAGAATCGAGAAAAAGTTCAAAATGACCTGGATGCTTTGGAATTGAGTTACAAGGTATGTTGGCCAGTTTATCCCAGGCGCAACCAGTTGTAGGTGTATCATTAAGGAGATGCTATCTTTATTTTGGATTTTGATTTCTGAATTAATTGATAAAAAACGATAGTACCCTGGTAGAAATCTTATCGTGGCGCCCGCATTCGCTATAGCGGCCTTTATAGGCAAACTAGATAGTACCAGACGGTACAAAACTCGATAAATCCACACAGAACTACATAGTTTTCTCAATAATAATATGTACGTATAAAATCCGTGAGGTTATATATTATTTATTGAACAGAACTTTTATTGTAAAAATTAATGTTAAAAAAAATTTAACATGCAAATTTTCAATTATAATAATAAGATCTACAGTTCTATTCATACTATTTACATATAAAAGTAGTCAGAAAGCATATTTAACCTAAAAATGAAAATTTAGAAATAATCTTCCTTGCATATGAAAAACAGTGATCACAAAATAATGTTCTGATTGATGTAGTAGTTTCTTGAAAAGTAATATATAAATAATAATATCATATGTACAAATATGTACTTTATGACATGCTTTATTTAAAACTAGAATTTTAGTTTCAGAACTGCAAATAATTTTGTATCAATATGTGAGTTTTTATAATACATAAACTGCTCATCCGTGACAACATTTTCAAAGACAAACACATTAGTCGAACACATGTAGACGATAATTTTCTTTATAAGTAACAAATTACTATGTTTTAACTGGTCATAGATGTCAAATGATAGTGTTTGATTATAAATTAATCACAGTAGGAAATACAAAAACAGAACATATCTATAATAACTCAAATACATTATTTATTTTTAAAAATAGAAAATTAATTAGTTGATAATAAATGTGTGTTAAAATAGTTTTCCTTACATAAACCATACAGGTTTTGAAACCAAGCCTGTATTTAGGATGGAACATAATCAAATGTAAGCAAACTAATTTTACATAAACAAAATAAATATATGCACTAATACTTCATATAGTTATTTGAATATTCAAATTATTTTCTTATTTTGATTGTTTAATATATATGCGTAACATTAGTATATTATACACCTAGGGAATAAAGTGAGCCAGTAAATGCCTGCGTGTGGTTCGACGCCCGAGCGGGACGAGGGCGTCATATACGCTGGCAATCGCTGGCTCACTTTATTCACGTGTGCAGCATACAATTTTTTAACATATCTACTAGAAAGTTCGTACTCGTTCACCGCCGAAAAGGGAAAATAGTGCTACCTATTAACTCCCTAACCTCACTCTAGTTTACTTACATTGGTAATAGGTGAACAATAACAAGTAAATACCTTTAAATCAAAATAATACATAATAAGCATAATAGATTATGCTTCTGTTTCTTAAAACATAACCTTTAAGTGGTTGGTATTATCATAATTTTGCTTATCTAGTTTTATCGGCATAGCGCGTTTCTTACACATAAGAATTATACACGTAATTATTGTACACAATTTAGCATTGGTCAAATTATATATAGATATATTTGACCAATGCTAAATTGTGCACAATAATTACGTGTAAAATTCTTACGTGTAAGAAACGCACTATGCCGTTTTATCGGGGCAAATAATATGGGAAACTAGAAGGGTCGACCGTTACACGCCTTTATAGTAAGTATCTAGCTTGCCTACATTGATCTACACAGCGCGAGATTATTCTACATAGATCTATAAAGTGGACGGGATAAATTTCTACCAGGGTAGCGCTTATCCGCATTCTGACAATGCATTATTATCATTATATACTGGTAATTTTCTTTTTATGCTGTTATTATCGATTGACATTTTTAATTAATTAGCTGATGAGTTTGACATATTGTTTACTTTGGGTATTATTTACCTAATTTAAACCATTAATTATTAAAAACCCCTATTGGAGATAATAGTCGTAAACCTTTTTAAATTATTAATATGAGTTTTGGTAATTATTATTAAAATGTATAAAATATGTATTTCGATTTTTTATATACTGTTTTACATTGCGTTAAAGTAGATTGTTTAGTATTTTGTATCTATATTAAAAGGCATATTTATAGCAAAAATGTTAACGAATCATGTTTATTAATAGACAGCGAAACTAAAATTATATTGTTACTTCTATTGCCAAACGATTGGATCTGACTTAATATTAAATATTGATCAACCAAACCTTTAAAATATCGACTAATTTTCGATAACTAATTTCGGCAATTTCAGAAGTAAAATACTATAGTTCTTTTTGGAGTACAGGTGGTTTTATTAAATATACATTGCGTATTGGTATCAATTCATTAAACATGTGCAAAGATTTGTAGGTATTTACGAAAGATATATAACTGTATATATGTATATGTAGAACATGTTAGAGAATACATGCATAATAAATTATTGACATTATATATTTTTTAAATTATCTACGTTTTGATTCTCTACCGTACGTCAAAATAATATTAACAAAAAGAAACTTTAATTTAGTTTCAGTTTTTAAATATTTGTTTAATATTATAAATATATTTAATACATTCTTCCTTTAATACTCTATCACTCATTGTGTACGTTCTTTACTAAGTCAAGGTTGACACAACAAAAATCGATAAACTTTTTGAATACAATAATTCCTTTATATGCACTTGTTGTTATGTTATACTGCAACTATATTATGCTTCAACAAAAATTCTACAATAGTATATTATACATTGCAAAGAAACAATTTTTGTACTGGTCTTGACATGAAAGGTTATCTATAACGATTTTTCGCGAATTTTATTGGTCTGTGTATTCGCAAGGTTATTGCTAAGTTTGCACGTTGTACAAAAAGTAGGTGCGATAGAGCAAGAAGTCGATCTGTAAGCGGAAACAACTGCGCGACTGTAGAAACTATATAGACAGACTGTATAGGTAAGCAAAAACTAAAAACTCCATTTCGTAAGAATAACAAGAATAACTGTACACAGCTCGAAATAATGAGTTAGGAAGCAGCTTTCTTGTTAAAAATTACACAATAAAGTCCGTTTTTGAGGATATCAATTAAAAACGGCATTGTGTAACGTTGAATATCAACATGGTCAAGTAATTTTAACTAATTTTTCATGACCACGCAGAAATAATTTTCTGCAAAAAAATGACGTCTGTAGGCACTTTAAAATATGCATGTAGTCAGCTAAACATAGAATCGATTGTGTCATGCTGCATTTAAATTGAGAGAAAACCTTTTTTTATATATCAAAGTATTTTAGTTCAAGTAAAATAAAAATATTGACTTTCCAGACGTCCTCGGACTACATTAAGCTAAAAGACGTATCGGAGTCTGTTTTTAGATATCCTCCACCTGTCCTGACAGCCACTGGAACCCAGAAAAGGGACTTTCGATCTCAAAACAAACTCCACACTAAAATTAGACGAGTGTATAAGGTAAAATTAGAGCGCAGCATTATATCTTCATACATCGTAAGAAAACAGTATAAAGGATCGAAGAGAGAGTCCCAAAGTCGCAATTGAAAGCCCGAGGCCGCACGAGGTGGTCGTAGTATAATAGTGTCGGAGACAAAAAAAGGCACATCACACTTCACAGCGCTCGGTGCGCGAGTTATACACACACATAAGCAACATAAGCGACACCAGCGAGCGAGTCCGAAAGTGAGTCAAACCTGCGCATTTGGTGGAACAATGATGATGGCAGGGACAATTGCAGCTGCTGTGGCTCGACTTCCGCCGCTGCCCGATCATATCACCTTCCTTCCTTCCGGTCTCCGTCCTCCCCTCGCAGCCTGCAACTACTTCTACCGCACTGTCCATCAAATCCCCGGGCCGTCCTCGGCAAGGACCTCCGCGTCCACGCACATGAAGATGTGCACCCCCACAGGCGCGCACGATCCGCGCAACTTTGCCAGCCGCACACGCAAAAACAAAAATTAGTTACGCGTACGCACAGGAGTACGGTACGGCGCCAAACGTGGCAATGCAAAAGGAGCTGGAGCTACGGGGGCCGGAGCTCGCGCGCGATAAACTTCTCTCGTTTTCTTTTCTTTCTTTCTTTACTTTTCGGAGCGCGAGAGTCACGTGGGTGGACTGTGCGATGCTCCTCGGCACAAGCGAGAGCGAGAGCGAGAGAGAGAGAGAGATGGGCTCGAGGTCTCGACTTGTCGAGGCGCACTACCTGTCGTGCGCGCGCGCGCGCGCACTCAACGACGATCGATAAAAGCTGCCGCCGCCGCTGCTCTGCCTGCCGGTGCTGGCCTCTACTCCTACTACTACCACTGCTGCTGCTGCTGCCGCCGCTGCCGTCGCCGCTGATGTATACTATCTAATACTGTTACCGCGAGAGAGTCAAGTTGCTCAGAGACGCACGCGCACGCCGGACTTGTCTATGGGTATATCCCGGATGAGACCCGATTGCCGAGCGGTTAGGGGAAGCTTCTTGTTTACTCTCGTTGCTGAAACGGCCAAATCGATTCTTACGTGGCATATAACGTTCTTCTGGAATGAATTTGGGTTTTGCACGGATCTTTATTCATATAGAAATGTTTAATAGAGCGTTAGGTTATTTTTATAGTGCCCAGTTTTCGTGAATTTGAAATTAACACGATAATAGTGGTTCATAATCTACGAGGGACTTAAATGCGGGATAAAGCGTATACAATGAGCCGTTCGTTCAAAGAACGAGCTAAAGAAGTAGAGCAAACATTCAGCTTTACATTGTAAGTTGTTAAATATAATTATTTGAAATTGTCGATACCTGGAGACTTGTAAAACGTAGTTAATTTACATTTTAAATTAATATTTACGTTCTGGTAATCGAAGCGAATGGCTCGTAATACTGCATGCGTAAGTAGATATAGACCGGCTCGACCAGTCTCATCTACTTTATAAACTGAACGTAACACATATCTATTTATACGATATATAACATAAATCTATTATCTGAATCAAATAAAAATAGGGGAATCTCGCGTTTCTTAGAAAAGTACTAAGCTAAAAATGATGTATTTCATAATATATAACCCTGTTTATACATATACAATAGCGCGAGACCGACGATGCTGTTTCCACTCGAGAATGACGTGTGCGCCTGTGAGTGAGTAAGTGACTGAGTGAAAGGTAAAGGGACTATAATAAACCATAGGTATCCGTGCAAAAGAAGAGCAGCATATTTCTCTTATAGCTTCTCGATGGCGGGCTTCCACGTTTAGGATGTGCATACAAGGTGTCCTGCTTATAAGCAACTTTAAAGGATGAAGCAGTATGTATAGGGATAGAGTCTTGAGAACGTTGAATCGTAATTATATTGTTTTTCGACTTGTTTCGCTATCGTAAGGGAAATTTTTGTTCGCGTTCGATCTTTATGTTTCGGATTTTTTTAAACATATTTGCACTAAAATGTATTCGACCCTCTGATATTATTCTTATCACTATTTGTGGGTGTTGATAATTTTAATGTATATGAGCAATTCTAAATGGAAAACAACATAATGAAAAAAAAAATTGTTTGAGTGCATTGTTATCAGACCCGGTTTTTTCCAACACGTTTCGCTTTCTAAAAACGGAAAAATAGTTAATAATACCCTTTCTAGTGACAAATTTGATCTACAGGCACATTGTCATTAAGAAAATTGTGCTTAATAAAGGATCTTATTGAGTCTTTAATAATTCAGCTCTTATTATGGGTCGAAAATTTTTTTTCAACATAGAATATTGAACTGGTCGTTAAGGGTTTTAATTTGATACGTGTTCGGTAAAGAATTATGACTTAGATCCAAAGTAATACGCATTTAATGATATTGACAAAAAAAAAAAACGAAAAAAACACATGAAAATTAAAAATTTGTACGTATCGTAATTTTTGTCAATTTCGTTATTTTTGACATTTTATATCAGTATCTTTAAATACTTATAACTTTAAATCAAAGTGATAATTTTCGATCCAGCACTTTTCAAATTAAAGCTCTTACGAGCCTTTATTAAACGCAAATTTCCTAATGGTAATGTGACCGTAGATCAAACTTGACAATAGAAAGTAGGGATTGGGAAGGACCGGAACCCAGACAAACGATTTTTGTTAAGAATGGCTCGATAGAGGGCGTACGAGCCGGATATAAATCTAATTTTTATCTAGTTATCAAGTGATGTAGTCAATTATATAAATAAACGTGGTCATGACTCCTAGAAATGTATAGCTCATAAAGAGAGATTTTCTGAGATCACAAGCATACCTGTGACATTTTTCAATTGAGTATCTTACTTCACAATTACGTCATAACCGAGCCATCTGTTAATCTTGCACAAGCTTATAATACACACCCCTACTAGAAAGGGCATTATTCACTATTTTTTCCATTTTTAGAACGCAAAAAACATTCAGAAAAAGCGGATTTGGTAAGTGTGCACATAAATTTTTTCTATTTTTCTCGTTGAGTTGTTTCCGATTTTCGGTAAAATTGCTCATAAGTACATACAGAAAAGATTCACAGAAATGTAATTAAATGTAAATCTATGCAGACAAATATATTTTCCATATATACCTATCTAAAGTTAATGTTTGTCGAAACATCTTTAATGTTAACATTAATTATGATTATATATTGATCTTTTAAAAATCATCACAAGTCAATATATTTGTGCTAGAATCAGTTTATTTATAAACCTTAATAGATCGTCCAAAGGTATACACTTCATTAATGATATTAATGATCTACTTAATAAATAACACGCATCTGTAAACTGAATTCCTTGTTTATCAGTTAAACGACGTGTTAATGTATACAAAACTATATGTACACTGTTAAAAATGTTCTTAATTTTAATACACGCAAACTATACAAATGTATATTAAATTTAAAATCGTGGTGATTGAATTAGGAATTAATATACATGTATATTAATTTTAATACACATATATTAATTTTAAAACATATATATTAATTTTAATACATGAATATTAATTATAGTGTTAATTTCAAAGACAAATGTTTTCTAAAATAACGGACTGGCGTCTGATATTAACCTGTTTGAATATGCAACGTCAGCTGTCAACATTGTATCCGTATAGATATGATTTTAAAACAAGTTAATAATTTATTTTTTTAACACATACATGAAATGGATTCTTCTTCATTCCCGTAAATCGGGGGAAAAATCACGCATTTCATGCGTATTTGACTAAAGTAGTGAGAACTGGCCATTCCTACCTTTTAGAGGGTAGAAATGACGAAACGGGTAGAAATGGTTATTTCTCAACTGTAAACTGGGTAGAAATGTCCATTTCTATCTTTTATTTTTACTTTTTTATTTGTGTGGTGAACAACTCAAATTGCACAATTTTCCACCCGACCCATATGCATAAAAACTCGCCTTCATCTCATGCTGACCATATCACTCGAGCTATAGAAATAGCCCTCAACCTTTGTTGGTCTGGTCAATATACTATAGGTTCATAAAAAAGATTTTTTTCTTTTATTTATGATGCGACTTGCATTTATAAAGAATAAGTTTACTGTTGTTTAAGATTAAAGATATAATGAACACAAAGCACATATCAAAGTATGGTAGAACAAAATGAAGTGCATCTATTGTAGTCAACCAGCATTCACTTGAACAAAATAAACCTTTTAATGTTCAGTCACATGTGTACATGCATGTTATGCATATTATAAAATCGATAGCATATTTTTCTTTAAAATATGTAAAAGTTTACATTATATACTTTCATTATACTTTTATGTATCCCTTTTTTCATCGATAATATGCATGGAATGAAACCGGCTGGCGCTTCTATGATACTAGTTGTATCTCGTATCTATTTTTATACATTGTATCTATTGTATGTACTGGATTAAATTATCCAACTTATATTTTATACAGATCTGAATTATTGATGCTGATATTGTAATGAATAACTTTATATACATATATATTACGTATTAATTGTCTAAATCTACATTTCACATTGTTGCAATGAATTCATAAGTAAATATACACGTTTATTACTGCATTGCGTCAAACCTCAATACCTCATAGTACATCGCTGCTTTCCGTATATTCACGTCGTAAAAACAGAGCCTCGCATATCGCTATACACGAATCATACACTGACCGGCTTGAGGAAGGCGCAGAATCTTCATCAATAAAACACGAAATAGTCAAAGAAGCGCCGGCTCCACAATAACAACCGCGCGCACATGCACTGCCCGTTGCAAATGATCATACGTCGGCGCATAAGAAAGCAGAAAGAGGCATAGTAGAGAAGAAGGAAAATGCATGTATTATACACAGCGAGCAGAGCGGCTCCGTATATTATGCACTCGTCACTCCTCGTCACTTGGCTCGCGACTGCACGTTTTATGGATTAATGAAAAATGGGACACACTGTGCGCGGGCTCGCCTCCCCCGGAGTCGACGTACATGCCTATGCCGTGCAGTGCGCCTCGCGGCCGGCTACGTCGGGGGCTCAATTGTTAAAGCGCAGAAGCGCCGACCAATCGCGCCTGCAGATCGCGCTGGAGGGGGATCGCTGCGGCACACGTGACTCCGAACGTGAGTCCGCGATGATACTTGTGTACACACACACACACACGCACGCACGCGCGCACGCACGCACGCACGCACGCACGCACGCACGCACGCACACACACACACACACATATATATATATATATATATATATATATATATATATATATATTGTGTCATGTGTGCACGTGTAGGTATAAAAGCACGGATGTACGCATTACACACGATCAGGCTTCTGTGTATAGGTACTTATATAACGTAATGCAACACGCACGTCAGTTTTGAATTGGAGACTGCGCGCGTTGTAATGATAGATTCCTATGCTTCTTCGTTTTCATTATCTGCGTTGGCCTCTTTTTTATATTATTTATAGAAGTAGATGGGTTGTCACTTGATGCGTGAAGCCTACTACATAATTATATAGAAAATATGGTATTACAATATTTATACAAAAGTCTGTTTGAGACAAGAATTTGTACATATTTGGTATTTGATCACATTCTATTATTTTTTATTCAATTCCATTATCGTAGTTGACTCTCGCAAACTAACTTATTGTAGGAAATAGTATTCATGAAAGTTACACTATATTATAAAAGTTACTAAATCTGCCAGTTAATATGGTATGCCATGAAAACTAATAGTAGAAAATATAGTCGTTCGTGTAGCGACTTTAATAATAAAGTCAAGTTTGAATATACTCCAGAAGAAGCTGGCAGGGCAAAGCTTTCTAAATTCTATAGAACTCAAAGTAAAACTTTTTTTATTTAAACTTTAAAATGACAAAACAGAAGATACTTTTCCCTGTTTTACCACTTCTGAAGCAGTTTGTCCTCTGTAACGATAGACGTTTCTTTTCTTGTTTCTCGTTTTTTTTGTTTCTCTCTAGAAGCGCCGTAGTGACGCTACTGCCTGATGATGCGTGGATTCTAAGTTCAGAGAAGGAGTGCAGCGATATATACTTCCTCTCTCTCTTTCTCTCTCTTTCTCTATCTCTCTATTACTCCTCTGCAGCTTTTTACAGCCACTTTTTCTCTCCCTCTCTCGCTGTGCCGTTTTATATTTTCCTGCTATTCGCATCCTTTTGCCTAGCACGGGCGCGCTAGAGTGCTTCATTCGTCTTATACGATTTCATTTTTCGCTTTTCTCGCTCCCTGCCTCGACTTGGCATTTTGGAGCATTCTTCTTTTTGCTTTCATTTTGCCGAGCGGCACGCGCGTACTGCGGCTAGAAATGGAGCGAGTGGGGCTTTTTTGTGCTTTGAGCGCGACTTCCACAGAGTCTGATGCGATGATGCCAGTGACGTTTTAGTTTTTGTTTTTTCAATCATTTTATATGTTGCATGATGATGATACTAAATAAAGCTCTTGCTGAATTACAGTGTTCAATTTCTTGAAGTAAATCTTGCTTTGCAGAAAATTAAGGGATAACTGTACTTTGTTTTGACTTTAAGAAAATAAAAATAAATTATTTACTATTACTGAGCACAAAGTAAAGTTTCTGTGTACTCATTATATCTACTTAAAGATACACTTAAATGACAAGCTGTTTTCTCAGAAAATATAATGATCGCAACCGTTAGTATCTGCGCTTGTACCAGAGATAATATAATTTGTACCGCTTAAAACTTTTCAAAAACAATTTTTGAAAATTTTTATTTTATACAGAGAATTAATTTAAACTTCATTATTTAAATTAAAAAAATGTTTGCAGTTTAATTAAATGTTTTTAATTATTCTTATTTTGCTTGGACGCACCTACAAGGGCCATGTATTATAATTTATTGTTTGGAGTTCAACTAACAAACTTTTAACGATAATGTTATTATTTTATTTGATGTGTGAATATTATATTATTATGTTATTTATTCATAATACATTCATAGAATATTCGATTACGCATGTTTTATTTTGTTATGCTCTATTATGTTATTTAATTTTAAACGAATCTCGAAATAGTAAATGATGTACAATTTTATTTCAAGATCTATTTCAGTTGATATCTCGATTTGAAATTTAAAATAAACCAAAATTAGAACCTTCTTTTTAGAAGTCTCTAGTTAAACCAAGATCCACTGGGAGCATTTTATTTTGAATATGCTTTACGAGACCGAGCAAGAATGAGAGAGTGCAGTTTCAGCCGCAGCTGTGAATGCGATTTATGGCATTTGAGCCACGAGAATCGGAACTATAGAGGATTCTTGCGGCGAGCGACGAACCGAACCGGAGAAAAAAAGATTCTAAGATATTACAGCGGATGACGTATTTTTAGTGGAAAATTTGCATCTTTGAAGAAGTCTTTTAGCTGAAAATTTAGGAGTTAATATTTTATTTCAGATAAATAAACGCAAACGTGTGTGAGATTATCATTAAAAAATGAGTAAATAATTTTTAGTTTTATAAATATTTATTTAATTAGCATTTAGAGAAGTTTGGATTATTATTGTTCATTCGTACATACTAAAGTTAAAGTGAAAATGTTTCCTTGACGAATAATAATTATAAGAAGTACTATATCAATGATAATATACGTATTTTTTGGTAATGACGTATCAGCCATTAACCGATGCAATTTACTTTATACTATTAACAATTTTCTTTTATTTATCATATCCATTTACTAAACCTTCAAATATCATAATAATTTAATCGAATATGTCCGATTAAATTATTATTATATTTAATATATATATACATACACACATACTTGCCGGGTTTCTAACCAGAATCCATCTTGAATTCTAGCTAATTTCGAGGTAATGGATCCAGCTAGATTCCAGGGTACCGACTAGAAGATATCTTCAATTTTCGACCAAGGATAATTTTGAGATTTACTTAGAGTAGCTACATCAAACGTTACACTGTTTGCAACAAACTCGGAAACTGTACAACACATATTGGTTATATCTCTGATAGAAAAATGTTCATGAAAACTGGTCTACAAGGAATTTCATTGCCAGTCTAGCTGCCGATAAATACTTTATCAAATTGCTCAGAAACTCATTATAAAATGCTTTCAGATATAGAAAGACTACATGTTACGAACTTTTAGGAAACTGCCGAGAAAATCGAGAAAATACTATCTCCGATGCTATTCACGCTACACCTGTTAATTCAATTCAACTCACAAGGAGAGTGTACAAAGTGCGGGTCGCGAATTATGATGAGGCTTTGAGAGCTGTTTTCTGGTGCCTAAAAATGAACCTCAGAACCCACCGTTTTGCCTAACGAGCCCCTGTTATCGAAATATAGCTAATTATATACCAAATACTCGCATTTTAGTGAAAAATGATACCTCTACTTCAGATCATAACTCCGCAAGGTTTTACTCAGAGAAAATAATGGTAATAAATGGTAATAAAAGGTGAAAGTAGAACAAAAGCGCTTTAATTTCCGCTTTGTTTCGTATAAAATATATTAATCTCTTGCAAAATTATTAACTATCAAAAAGAGTAATAAGAAATGCATGGGAAATCAGCGATTTAAAATAAAATTAAAATCCTGAATTTTTTATGTATTTTTTATCACTTTCTTAGACAATTAATAAGTTTGCAAGAGATTGATATTTTTATGTGAAATAAAGCGGAAATTATAGCTCTTTCGTTCTACTTTTACCTACTTTTGGGTTATTTTTTCTGAGTAAACATTTGCGGAGTCATAATCTGAAGTAGAGTCACTAAAAACGGGTATTTGGAGCGTAATTGGCTATATTTCAATAACAGGGGCTCGTTAGGCAAAACGGCGGGGACTGGTGGCCATTTTTAGGCACCAGAAAACAGCTCACAAAGTCTCATCAAAATTCGCGACCCGCACTTCGCACACTCTCCTTGTCAGTCGGAGTAAGATTTTACTCCAAGAATTACTTAAATGATTCCACTGTAATATGAGTAACTGTTCACTCTAAGTGGAGTGAAGTTCCACTCTATTAATTAAGCTAGGCACGTAAACTATCATCTAACCTCTTATAACCCGCAGTTATAATGCATAAATTAACAGATTTAGCAGGTTTTATTTATTTTACACCGGGGAATGAAAAACAAAAAAGCCTTTTATCTATATAAAAGTAAAAATTCTATATACCCTGGTAGAAAATAGACCAACCGAGATGGCCTATTCGTCAACGGTTCGCCAATGACGTTGGCCAATACTTATTCACCAACGACTGCTGATTCTAAAATTTTATTTTCAAATTATAAATTGAATCATTAAATGTACGTCACTAAATATATATTTTACAATAAACCACTGAATGATAAAAATAATAGCGCATATGCTGTCATGAAGTTGTAAAATATAATTAAATTTTTATGTAAAGTAGGGTTATGGTTACGAATGATTCAATGTATATATGTATATTGTGCCTACCCGCGCTTCTCGCGCAAACTAAGAGTGCGTCTTGAGTTGCGGAGCATGCAAATATCTCTCGCAACTACTGGTTTTGGTATAATTTTTGACTATCTATCCAACTTCCCATGTTTTCATATTATACTATAGAATTGATAAAAAGTATTTTTTATTTTATACTTATTCTTAAGTATAATAGTAAATTATAATGTATTACCCTAGTGGAAATGGTTTTGATGTCAAAAGTTTGCCAACGTTTGCCAAAGTTTACTAGAGTTAGACAAAGTTTGCCAGAGTACGCCAAATGTCTTACAATTGGCCATTTTGGCATACATATGACAAATTTTGGCATACAAGATTTCCTCCACTAGTGTAGTAAACTAAATCATCAATTTACTACACCTAACCTCAAATTTGAATTAAGTGTATATATTTAAATGTGAATCTTTTAAGTAAATTATATAATTATGCTCATATAATGACTTTTTATTGATTGCATAATATACCATAACACTTTACATAGCTTTCTTAAGCAGTATTTAGTACTTTTCGCCGTTTTCAAATTTTCAGCATTCGTTGGCCAACGACAGTCGGAAAAGCGTTTCAAAATAAGTGGGTTCGTTGGCGAATGGTTGGTGAAACTACTGGCTAACCTTGGTAAAATTGGCCAACAAGTGTGGAATCGTTGGTGAACGTTTCTACCAGGGTATTCTCATATAAACTGATCGTAAACTACTACAAAACTTGGTATTTTCTACTGTTTTGATAATCTACTGACTAACTAGGCGTTTTCATTAAAATAACTTTTTTGAAAACGTATCTCCTGAGGCGCTTTCATTAAAACAGATAATATACTATACTGCTTTCTACCAGGGATATAACTACCTATATAAACTTTTATCGCCCGTCAGTCGACACACGGCCACTTTGGCCCCACTTTTAGGTATAAAAAATCGCGTTTTACGCACATATGTTGTAAAATAAAAATTTTATTTTATGTGCAAAGATCCTGGCTCACACTGATGAAATTTATACTTGAGTGGATATTTACTTATATCATTTTTTCCCTGAAATAAACAAATTACTTGGAATCTCTAATTATATTTTTAAGAGATCTTATTATGTTTTATAAGAAAGATAAACCGAAAAATTATAATTGATCAACTACATATACTGTGAATATTTGGAAACCATTTTCTCCTACATTTTATTAATAAAATCTCATGCAAACTTAACTGGAGTTCCCTTATGTAACTTCGGAGAGCATCAAATATCGTTTTTTCTGAATTATTTGTGTAATATTATTGGAAGATTTTAAGAGGAAAAATTAATTCAAAAGCCTGGACATATCTTCAAGATGTGTATTTTATCTGTTCTTAATTATTATATTATAATCAAGTAGCTAAGAAATAGGAATAATCAAATTTAACGCATTTTAGAAAATGTTTGTTATTATATTACGCAAATTATTTTTTTTTATTACAATCCAGTTTTGATTTACAAAAATATTATAACAAATGCTATAAACTATCATTTTTATAATTCCAAAAATTGATAAATAATCAATATTTGCAGTTTGTTTTTAATAAATAATATCAATTATAATTAATATTAATTATCGCAATTAAATGTCTCGAATAAAATGTCGATTCATATAGAAACGGTGTTAATTGTCAATCACACTTTACTATTACATAAAAGTAAAATCCAATATAATTCCTGAAAAATACAGTAAAGTTCAGAGTGAGTGCGCGTCAGTTACGAAAATTTCCGGAAATCCGTTGATCGCACAATGCCAAAGGCATCGAATTCAGTCGGAGGACGTAATTGTCACCGAGCCTAGAATTGAGTTTATGTAATCGGCGTTGATGAATGGACAAGGAAACCTTTGGCGCAGCTCAGTAAGAAAAATAAAATGTGATAGAAAAAAAAATTTTATATATAGAGTATACATTTTAATTATATAAAAGTGTTTATTAAAATATTTTATTTAATATATGTACGATTTCGCGGTTTCTTGGACCTGAAAAGCGAGTCTAAAGTGCTTATTCTCCGACCGGCGGGCAAAAAAGGCCACTTTATTGCCCGCCGGGCATTGGAAATTGTTGGTGTATTCAAAGGTTTAAGTGGTTGTCACACATTGGTATTCTATTGTCCCAATAGACCAATAACCGTCATGATCACACCACTTTAGGGTCAGAAGCGTCGACATCATATTGTCACATGATATCGATTTAAACGAGGATCTGATTTCAAGGCAAACTAAATAATTGATAATAAAATAAATATGTTAAATTTAATAAAATTGTCAAGTAAAATTACTTTTTTTATGATAAACTGTCGATTAAAAATAAAATTAAAAAAATGCAAGATCCCTATTGTTTATAAGTTCGTACATGTGTTTTATAAACAATCGGACGTAACTTTGCAGGTTATCCCATGATATACAATTTATATATGAGTAAGTCCCCCTGAAATTTTCAAGAAACAAAATCAGAACTTCAAAATTCAAATCGGATAACAAACAAAAAAGTCTCCACTGTTTTGTTGAATCTTTCTTTAGTTCCCAATATAACTACTTCTGCAATAACGAAATTTCGATTAAAAATGTTCTTTTAGTTCGAAAAAACTACTTATTTTATAATATACTCACTTTCATATCATTATGTAAAACTAAATTGCAGTACAAAATGTTTGTTTTCTATGACACATATATGCCAATAGAACCTCCTTAAGGTAACATTATACCAACTTTTTTCAACTCAGGCATGAAATAGGCCTTTTTTCATGCCTAAAAGTAGCGTAGAAAATCGCGCATTTTGAGCGTGTTTGTAAAAAGAGTGAAAAAATATTCATTTAGCGGGGAAAGATTAATTCTTCCCCACTTCTCAAAAATTGCGAAAAAACTTCACTGCGCTGTAAACATTTTTTTGCTTGGAGGAGGATATCCATGCCAATAAAATTAACTCACTACGACCACAAGTAGATTACGACGGGGAACAAAATATTTCGTCCCTTTTTGATTTTGAATTTTGATGTTATGTGAGGTTATAAATATTCATAGAAGTCACACGTTAAACAAGCAATTTGAAACCTAATAGTTGAGTTGTGGCCCTTTTTAGGCTGGGATAATAAGGGTTATAAGTTCGATGGATTTACATATGTACATATATGCTCATATATGGTTATACGTGGTATTGCATTTACAATTTAGTATGCATCCACATATAGTCATATATAATCATATATAGTTATATACGATATCGCATTTACAATGTAGCATACATCCATATACAGTATGACCATATATGATTATATATGGTTATATATGCTTATATGCGGAGATTATACAATCATATATGGATGCATGAAATGAATTTTTTTTAAAGTAATATAAATATAAAAAGATTTTATAATAAAAATATCAAAGCTTAGTCCGTCAATTTGATTGTTATTATCCGCATGATACATCCAAACATAGGCATTAGAGCTATCTGTAGTCGAGTTTTTGGAGCCTTATTACAAAAACTCAAATCGGAAATACATGTAAGTCATATATGATCATAATATATGACCATATATGGCCATATAGAGACACAATTCATATATGGTCTGGCCTTCGTGTAATGGCCATATATGGGGCGTCATATATGGCCATATATAGAACATCTTTTCCCGGCTGATAATTTCTTGGTCTGTTAGTAAAAATAATAATACGAGTATTTATAATATATGTAGATAAGTAAATATTCTTAGAACGTTATACATCTATTGACCTACATTGCTGATTCTGTAAAACGACGAGGGCTTTTGGACGCATGGCCGATGCTTACCTTTGATGATACAAATAGCTATTTTAAGAAATGATCAAACATGATCTTACCATGATCCAAACAAGGTTGTTATAGAAATTTTAAATACTATAAAAATTATTAATGCTTTTTATATTTAATGATAATTTATCTAGTAATCTGCACTACAATCAAGATGCTGAAAAAACACCTATAGGATCACTAACATGAAAGACTGTCTGCTCTAAGACGTTACTTTATAAGAATGCATCATAATATACCCGGCTAAAAATGAATCATATATATTATATATAATTAGGGTAAAACGGGGTCATACCGATCACTTAAGGTAAAAATGTTATAAATAGAAAAATATTAACATTTCTGTGCTTTTTATACGTTTAAGAATAAGTTCAAACCTTTATATTTTCAAGTTCTAACTGACAGAAATACATAAACATCGCACTTCTTTAACAAAATATAAAAAATCGTTTTTTCATATAATTATATATGACTCATTTTTATTTGGGTATTTTTATTTTAAAAGAACTTTTAATAGAAGATGATAGTGAATAAATTTATAGAAGATAATACAAAAGGGAAAAAAACTCAATTGCTTATTAGAATAATTATTATAATTTCTGAGCAACACAGTTTTTTAATAATACATATTATTAATACTAATGTTCGCCCACCAATGCATGATATATAGATCCAAATTAGGACAGTTATAACAATAACAATAATACCCGTTTATTCGATTTATTCTATTTCAGTTTTAGCACAACTATAATACAGACACTATAATATAGACACTGACAGTAAAATACATCAACTTTAGACAGAAAAAATGAAGAATTTTCGTGTAATGTGATTTTACTATAGACGAAATCCCAAAAAATGCACTTTTTTGGGTCCAGAAAAAGCTAAAAAATTTGAATGCTCGGGTTTTCAAACCTTTTCTATCTTGTTTCAGGGGTCAAATTATGAAGAAAAACGCGTTTGAACAATGAAAATTGGCCATCTGACTATGTTTTTCTGGCAAATTAGGTGCTTTTTACGGTTTTATATATATAGCAAAAAAGGGTGTTACTGCGTAAGCCATCTAGATGAACTATCAACAGTTTAATAGACCCATTAAGTCCTGGTGGGTCCTCCAAGACTCACACATTGTTTTAGTTTTTATAGATTTCTACGTAATAAACTTGAAATTATATGAACTAAATGTATGGATCAGGTCGAAGTGGACCATTTCCGATCTCGTAATGAGGGCCAAAGTTATTTTTGACCGCAAAATAGCCGAAGATAAAAAAAATTAAAGGAAAAATTTATTGCTCAAATCCCAAGACCGAACAATCATCCCTGATTTTTTCCAGGATTTTATGACAACGATTTCGATGCCTGCGAGGATTAAGCGTCCACGTTCAACGAAAAGTCATATAGGAAGCGCGAGGTCATTGTAATCAGCCGATCATACGGCGGGTCTATTAATTATGAAAAATTTTAAGTTTATTGATAAGTTAAAATTTGACTATATCCTAAATATGTAAATTACAACGTAATAAACACAAAGAAGTTAGGATTGCTTTATAATTTCACGAGGTAATAGAACGTTAATAAATGCATTTTTTCTACATTGTTTCAATATACAATAAAATCTCATACTTCAATTTAACTTTACAAATATAAATCATATGTACCTATTTAATGTGCGTTTGGTATTATTTTTCGTTGTTTCATATCTGACTCCAATGACCCGCCCCGGTTTTACTCCAGTTAAAAAGTACAAGATTTTGTTATCTTAATAAATAATAAATTATGAAATTCATGAGATACGTATTAGAACTCGTCCTTATAAAGCCATAAACAATGACTAAATTCTCTAAGTCCATAAAATTGAAAAAAAATCCTCTGCGACGAGATTGAAGCCGAACTTCGATTTCCATATCAAATTTTCCTGCCCAACGAGGATATAATTGGTCCGCAAAACTCGAACACACAGCTTTCTAAGAGGTGGGAAAGGCCCGGCACATCGACGGGATGTGCGCGATGAGCACGTTGCATAATGCGTACAGGCGCAATGCGCCAAATCACTTCCCATGCATGCCAGCGCAGCTCCTGCGTGTCCAGTGCCGATACGTGTGCCCGTGTATTCTGTTTAACGACAGGCAAGAAGAAGCGTCGCGAGAAGCGCTCTTTTTACGACGCACCGTATAAAAGCTCTAAAAGCTCAATAGTGCCGGCCCTTCGAGCGAAAGCCTTGACTCGATACGCCATTTTTATTGCCAGAGAATTTCGTTGCCTCTGTTTTAATACTCCGACGCGGCTTTTCTCTATGCTTCTTTTTTTTTAATGATTAATACGCTGATGAAGGTAGGCATAGACGGAATTCTCCTCTGGGAGTCGTAATAGCATCACGAGTTCGTTTCACAGTATTGTAATGGATAAAACGTTGCAATTCGTTGCTTTTCATTTCATTTTGTTGAGTCGTAAAGCGTAATTTATTGGCCATGTATCAATACGATCACTCATTCTATGACTGCTACTGTTTTGTGTTTATGAAAATCTTACATCAAATGTCTTTTCTTATTTATCTTATCACACGGTTATGATCATAAATAAATGTCAAGATGAGAATTTGATATGATAAAATTATGTTATATAATTATGATACAATTTTGCAGGATTTTTTTTTACTTTCTCAATGAGAAAGGATTGTCTTTATGTAGGTAACTTTTTTTTGAGTCTCGTAATATTTTTATTAGAAATTATAACATTTTTTTACTTTCAAAAGCTTCTTTTAAGGGGCAGGCCTGGGTTAAACCAAAAAACAGACTTTTTTACGAGTCCAGAAAACTTTTTATGTTTAAAAGCAATCATTTTGAAAATTTGTATGCTATCAAAACACAATAATATCTTAAATTTTACCGTTGTTGAACCTCACAATCTTGATCCTACACGTCACAATAAATCACTATTTTCAATACCATATTTATTAAAGGAACTTTGATCTTCACACAATTCGGGGTGCCACGATGAACAGAAATTTTTTTTACGGTTATTTGACTCCTTTTGACACATATTACAAAAAGATTGGAGCACTTTTTCGTTATAAATTTTTTTATTAGTATTTTCGGAGATCCAATCAATTTTTTAAAACATATTAATAAAAAAATTTTTTGCGTACTTTAAGATGCACGGATTAGATTTTGCTATAGATTGCATTTTCGATCCAATAATTGCAACTTTCTTTAACTTATCGGTTGGTAAAGTGGCCATACGAATGCGTTGCAAGACAAAAGGCAATCGACGTATTTAAAAATGGCGGTTGCTCCTTTAAAAACCCTAAGCATAATAATCGTTAAACAATCGACACCAAGGCTAATTACGTTGCGGCACCATGTAGTTGAATAATAAAGAAAGTCTCTGCTAGGCTAGACTTCATTTTTTGTTGCACTTATTATACGATTTAACCATAAAACTGATATGGTCACTTTACCAATACTGATGATAAAGTCGCCAATTTTGAAGTGTTTAAAACTTCTTCAATTATAATTCAAAGAGTGCATTTTTTTGCAAAGTAGCTCTTAAGGTATTAGAGTTAAAGGTTGAAACAACCAGTCTCAATCGTTTCCAAAACTCCATAACACGATATATATTTACTGGGAACCTTATAATTTGAATTTCCATGGTTAGTTTACGAAAAATTCTCTACTTTAAAGGAAATATTGTTTTCTTGTATAACAAAATAATAACAAGAGCTAATAAAAAATTTTTCTGTTAAAAAATAACTGATCTCAAGCTCTTTCAAACAATTTGGACTGAGTTTGCATTATCGATTTTAGAGTATCGTTAAATAGAAAAATCGATATTTCTGACATTTTGTAAAAAACTAGTAAAATATTATTAAGATTTATTCACTTTCCTGATTTATAACGCCTTATCTTGTATTTTTATCAAAATAAAACTTTAATCTATCCATCTATCTATCTATATATAAAATTAGCACAGATACTATAACCAATGGTAATTGTAATAAAAAATGATTTGCTAAAAATATTTTCTAAAATTTCTATATTGGCATATTTATAAAATATATTTTTCCAATAACTACTATTTTGCTAGCCTCAGGAAATGTAGGTTAAACAAAGGGAAATTAATACCATATTTAGGTCGGGCTATATTTGGAATGCAATATCATGTTGCGGTGAATAAATGTGTGAGTATAAGTATTTATTAAAGTTTAAAACTTATTCAAAGTAAAATAACATAAAAGATACTGTCGATTCACTGACACGTAGCTTCTTCAAACCTTATTAGCTGTTCTAATATGAAATTATTTGTTCAAGCAACAATCCCATTTTGTTATACTACTGTTCATGGCAAATTCATATTTTGATACTACTGTTAAAATTTTGTTACCTTACAATCCGTTACGTAATTGAGATTTTCATTTTTAAGATTCATCGATTAGACGTTTTATAGCGTTTTTTCATTTTGATAACATTTTTGCAATAAATGAATAAATCAGTTATTCATAAACTCAAACAGAATTACAAAATTACAAAAAAATTATTTGTAAAAGTATTATGCATTTCTTATACACATAAAAAAATGTAATCAACAATTATAGTGTTGAGAAATTTATTATTATTAATTGAAAAAATGTAGCTTGATAAGCAAAAGCTTTTTAAGTTTTTATACAATTTAAATATTCTTTTCATAATCTATCCTATACTGTTGCATAGGTTTAAATGGTAATTTAAAAGTTAAATCTATATATCTCGATATTTAAAAAAATGGAGTTGTCATTTTGACTTTTTACCACAGAATTAAATAGAACGAATAATTTCATATTGAAACAATTAAAAAGGTTTGAGGAAGCTAAATGCCAATAAATTGGCAGTAGTTTTTTTATATTATATTATCAAAATAAAAAAATTAACCTTGTTAGGTCGAGAGTACTTTATAACAAGAAAAAAGTTTGATTTTGCACTTAGTTATCCTTAGAATGGTCTTAAACTTGGATTCCAACAGTTTATTAAAATAAAACTGAGCTTTAAATATGATTTTTATGAGTGGCCTTTAAAAACGACTAAAAGTCCTCCTAGTCTTAAATTAGTTAAATTTGAATAACTAATATGGTAGATCGTTATCTTGAGCGTCTTTGCGCAAGAATCCATCGAAAGAATTACCAAAAATATATGTTTTTTTGTTGTAATTTTATGGAAATATCAGCAGTGCCATACGGATTGCTTTTTGCCATACGCATTGCTTTGTTATTATGCTATCGGCATTTTGAATTTTGCGATATGCATTTAAGTAGGCGGAAGGAATCCAATCGATTTAGGATCTTAATTTTGGGTTTTCATTTTCATTTCGACGAGAAAAAGTGAGTGGACCCCAGGGGCGCTGTAGGTACTAGGGGCTTAATATTTACAAAATTATAAACTGTCAGACCACAATTTCTGAAAATAATCTCATGAGATTCTGAATATTAATCGGAAACAATGCAATTTGCGTATAACCAATACAAATATATTTCATATAATTTTATTTTTTTTTTTTAAAGTTAGATCCGAGTCATGGTTATTTGTTAATTCTGATTTTTTGTAAGGGGTCATTAATATATTATACAACGCTAATTTTCAGTATTTTTCACCCCTCCTCCCTGAGTGGGGATAAATTTACTGAAAGATAAATTTGCAGAAGGATAAATTTACCGAACGGTTGAAATTGCCGAAAAAATCAGTACCTATGGATAAATATGCCGAAAGTTAAAAATGCCGAAAACAAGGATTCCGAAAAAGAAAATGCCGAAAGTTAAAATGCTGAAAACGAAAATGTGGACACAAAAGTGCTTTTATTAGAATATGCGCCTATATTATAATAATGTGTTAATTGTTGCTAGGTCGTTTCTTTTCAATATTAGATAATTTTAGTTTTTACCCATTGCCATTCAACATTTCGGCATTTTTAACTTTCGGCATTTTTATCCATCGGCATTTTTACCCATTAGAACTTTTTTCCGCACTTTTGTTAATCGATTACTTTACCCATTGGCACATTTCACCATTCGGCAAATTTACCCTTCGGTAAAATAAGTTCGGCATTATTATCCGTCTGGAAAGTTATCTTTCGGCACATTTATCCATAACCCTCCTCCCTCCCTGTAACATTCTGTTACGTTGCCCGTGTCACCCCCCCCCCTTCCTATAAAATTGTTTAACGTTTACCATGACCATCCCCCCCTCCCAAATAAAAAAATATTAATCTACAATTTGCTATTATCCTCATATTCAGCAGTACTTTACTTTAAGTGATTTAATATCTTGAGTAAATAATAAAAAAATAAAAAAATTATTTGTGTAATTACAAAATTATACCGATAACGTGTTTACGTATTTTTATGTATGTATACAACGATTACTCATGAATACCTAAACAGAGTTAGAAAATTGTAATTTATTGATTTAAAAGAGAGTGATCCAATGGTGATCTCATAAAAAAAATCAGGTTAGTACTGGGATTTTAGTTGCGAGTTCGAAATTAAACTTAACTTTAGTATTTTTCCTTGATCGGAATGTTTGATTCTGGTGGCTGTTCCAATATTGTAATTTATAAATAACTTTAATATATATTCTTAATCTAATTAATAAAAAAGAGATTATATTTACATTTTTGAGTGGCATATTTTTAAGTCGGTTTTATTCATAATTTTTCAATATGTATAGCGTGACGTAACGGTATGCTTAACCCCCTCCCCTCCCCCCGCCCCCCTAGAAGCTGTATGTAATACGCGAATGGCCCATACACGGAGAAGAGTATTCACCACGCAGCGTAGTGCGATTAGTGCGAGATGTTCGCTAGCTGTCACCGTGTAGCGTCATGGCTGTCTCCCTCTTTTCCGGTGTCTCTCCCCTCCTAAAAATACGATGCGCGCTCACACTTTGTTTTGACGTGTCAGAGACGTAAAAGAGAGGGGAACGGCACGCTGATACGCGGCGACAGCGCGCAGCTCGCTGCGAAATGAATACTTTTCTCCGTGTAATAATTCAATGCCTGAGTTGCAAACATTATTTTTCTATGACTATGTAAAATTTAATTTCACGCCCTCAAAACGGGCGTAAAATCCAATTTTTTTACGAACACTGTATCAAACAATATCGTATGTACCTCGTGCGGTCGTGTGCCACTTGTCTGCGACTCGTGCGCGACGATTGGCTACTTGTGCGTAAAATAGTATCGTACATTACGATACGTGTGACCTAAGTAGTCCTTTACAGCACAGCGTGTATTAGCTAGACGCCGTGCTATGAAGGACGACTTTTGACACGAGTATCTTATACTATTTTATAGCACTGTTTGCCTAAACCCGTTGTCACGCCTAGCCGTGCCGTAAGCAGTCCAGTATTGCACCGTAAGGTTAGCGCCCGAGCGTAGCGAGTCCGATAAGGACGGTGCAATAATGGACTACTTAAGTCACGGATAGATGTGACTAAAGTGCGGATTTAGGCCACACAGTGCTATAATCTCGTTTTACGTACTTGTTGCATAATATACTATTTTGATCATGTATCTGTCTTTTTTTTTCTTGAAATGACTATTCCTTAAAATCACTATATACGTTAAAAAGCTTCAAATTATTTTTTAAACCATTTTATAAGTTTTATGAATATTTTTATAGTATTTAATTACATTGGCTTATGTAATTAATTATATGTAATATGTTTAAAGTCGATTTCTAAGCACTTCATTTTTTACCTTAAAGATGCTCTTTGCGCAAATGCGCGCGGCGAAATAATTTAAAACTTCACAGGATTATTGATTTTTACATTATGAACATATTGTCAGAGCGATTGTTCATATAACCCTCGTATTACACTTTTTTGTATCTACACTTTACTATTGTCTAACTTCACTTTATTGACTGATATACTTTACTACTTTATTTACCGCACTTATTACACTTTATTAACATTCAATATTTATTTAAACAAAATGAAAATCGCAGTCTTTGCATAACTAGTGTATTAAATATAATAAATAGACATTTATAGTATATTATGCACCTAGGGAATAAAGTGAGCCAGTAAATGCCTGCGTGTGGTTTGACGCCCGATACAATTTTTTAACATATCTACCAGAAAGTTCGTACTCGTTCACCGCCGAAAAGGGAAAATAGTGCTACATATTAACTCCCTAACCTCACTCTAGTCCCCGCCGCGCCACGCGCTGTTTGTGCCCGAGCCGAAGGCTCATGCGCGTAGCGGCGGAGACTAGGAGTGGGGGTAGGGATTTAATGTAGCGCTTTATTCCCGACTCGGCGGGGATAAAGTACGTACATTATGGCTGGGTGTGTTAAAAATGTTATTTTAATATCTGCTTAACATTTAAAGCTTTTAGTTGACAAAATGTACTTTATCAAAATATCTTAAACATCATACAGATGATCTTGGACTATCCTGGATAATTTATCAAAGGTACACAAAGAAAGATTAAAAATGTATAAAGCAAACATAATTTACAGTAAAAAAGATAAAACTTTCAAGATAATCAAATCAAATGTTTGTAAATCACACTCAATTAAAACGTACCCAAACAATCGAAATCTTGATTGCTCAGAGAAAAAAAAAGTAAAGTAGAAAACTATTAAATTCATCAATCCATTTGCATCGAGTCGCTGCACTCGCTGAAGCATCAGCCCTCGGCAATATCCGAGTGGTCCTCCCCCGCGCAGCTCCGACTCCAGCGAGCGCGACGCGCTCTCTCAGACGACAACGACGCGCGGTGCAATCGAAGTGGCCCATGCTGAGGCAGTCGGATTTTCCGTTCGCTGGTGCGGCATAATTGCGCGCGAATCGGTGCCACCGTCCATTAAAAAACTTCAAACGTCCCCCCTTTGCCGGAGCTGAGCGCACGTGCGCCTTTTTCTATCTCTCTCTCGACATTTTCAGTGTGCATGCGCGAGCTCTTGGTTGTGATCGTGTATACGGCACAGAAGGACTCTTCCGCGTTCTAGGTCTTGTTTATATTTACACTAGGTTTTTTCGGTTTTTGTTTTGCTTGGTTCTCTTTTTGAGTCTAGTGTGTGTTCCGGACTTTTGAGTTCTATGTTTGTTTGTTCGATTAGAATTTATTTAACACTTAGCTATAATAATGAGGGCCAATTTAGTATTCTCTATACTAAATTTTTAATCTAAAGGAATAATGTTCGATCTTTTAAGTTTCATTTAAATGAAGGTTTCTTTAAAGTTAAAAAGCATAAAAAATCGTCTATTTACTTTCATTATATTCAGAATGTCAGTTTGAAGAACTTTTATATTTTACTCATTTAATTATGTTTGAAATTATTCGTATGTGTATGAAGGACCTAGAAGGTTATGGCTTTATAGGAGAAAGGAATAAATCTATTATTTATCTTTATTTGAAAGTATGAATTGTGATTTTTGTAACCATGGTATAAATTTATCTCTCCCCCTTTATAAATCTATCTAGAATAGTCCCGTGCTATGTAGATCTCTGGCGTGTAACGGCCATCCCTTCTAGTTTCCCGCATTATTTTCCCAGATAACACTGAATAAGGGAAGTTTCGATATCAACAACTATTTAAAGGTTATTTTTTAAGCAACAAAAGTATAATTTATTGTGAAATGTTTTAATTTATAAGTAATTACATATTTTCGTTCACCTTTTATCAATTTAAATCAATATGAACTCTAGCAGAAATTACAAAATGTGAAAAACTGTGACAAAAGTGTGGAAAAGTGTCCAAAACCATGAGAATGTCGTGAAAAACTGTGAAATTGGGCTTACATTTGGAACAGTATTTTAAAAATAATTATAGAATATTTCATAAATTTTGTCAGTTTCTCATAGATTTTCATAGTTTTTAACAGTTTCTAACATGTTATCACAATTTCTCAAATTTTATCACAATTTCCCACATTTTATCACAATTTCTCACATTTGATCACAATTTCTCACATTTTATCACAATTTCTCACAGTTGTAATTTCCTTTATATAAGAGAATACAATGGAAAAATATGCGAGAAAATGTGAAAAAGTGTGAAAGATTGTGAAAAAATGTGAAAAATTATATTTTATTAGATAAATTACGTATTTTTTACAAGTGTGAGAAATTGTGAAAAACTATGAAAAAACTGTGTAAACCTGTGAAAAAAGTGCATATTTGTTTTGTGACAGATGCTCCAAAAGTATGTGTATTTTCACATTTTTTCACACTTTCTCACATTTTTTCATAATCTTTCACAGTTTGTCAAGTTTTAGGTCCAATGAGATTTATGATTTTTATGAAATAAACAACACATGTTGCAAGTATGTGTCAAACTGTTAAACAATTAAATGTAGTAAATAATCTCTAAATAATCTTTACATAAAGTTTTAGTGCATATATACTATTTATTTTGTTTTAAATCACTTTCCTTATATTTGATTCTTTTCCATCCTAAATACAGACTTGGATTCAAACTTGTATGGTTTGTATAATAATTATATTACTATATTATGGTCGTAATATTAAAAAGGTATGAATAGCAGGAGGTATGAATCTACATACTTATGACATACATTTGATATACCTTAAACTTTAATAGCTTCTTTTAGGATTCACATCAGTTACAACAGTTAAACTCCGTTTAAATGAAAGGAAATTTTGAACTAACAACTCAAACAAGACATAAGTAAAAATGGTTTATATATTATTATATATAAAATCATATATAGTTACATATAATTATATATAAGTATATATAAAATCATACATAATTATATACAATTATATATAATTATATATAATTATATATAGTTATATATGATTATATATAGTTATATATAAGTTTTATCTCTATATAACTATATATAACTATATATAATTATATATGATTATATATAGTTATATACAGTGATAAAGAGACAAAATTTATATATAGCTATATATAATTGTATATAATTATATAAATCATTTTTAATTGGGGAGTACATTTAAAAGAAAACAAAACTTTGGGTGTATTACTAAATAAAGCATTACAAAATAAAATGTTAATAAAACCCATTTGGAAGTTTTGTAATTTAACATAAAATATATGAGGCGTTGGAGCGCAATACCTGCCAATTAAGTCACAATAATGGAGTTTTGAAAAAAATATATGAATGATAGCAAAATTCAAATAATAGGATTCATTTGTGTGATAAAAAATGTGACTTTTTCATAGTTAGTGGAAAATTTTGGTCTCGTAACAAAAAATATATCAAAGTTTTTTAAATAGGCTGAGCAGGTTTTGATGCCCATATTGGACTTTAAAAGCTTTACGATTTTGATCCAATTTTCTCTTGGACTTGGCAGATTTTAATGTGGATTCTTTCTCCTAGTATATTTTCATTTCAACATGTACTTTGTTAAATATTTTATTTATATTATTAAAATCATCATACCCTGGTGGAAAATTAATCTAGAACTATGTAGATCTATCTAGTTTGCCGTGGGAATAATCGAGGGCCTCGATTAAACTAGATAATTTTCTACTAGGGTACTTAACAAAAAAATGTTTATTTAATAAATAAATATTTAAATAATAATACAATATAGCATTATATTTGTGCTATATTAATGAATTTTAAATAACGACAAAAAAGGGTTCAATACTCTCTGTTTCGTTTCTATCAATACGCTCTATTTTTTTTACGGAGAAAAAAATAGTAACCATACCTAGACTGTCTAGTAAATTTGATACAATGTAAAATTTAAACATTTAGGAATTCATTACCAAAATATCTAGAATTCATTACAAGAGAGATGGGTAATGAATGCTATTTGTCATAACCCCCAATATTTTCTGGTTTAACCCTTTAACGTGAACAACGGCAGAAACCGTACTGTTGTGATCTTTGTTGGTGTTAGTTAATCATGGGTTTTGCTTCATTTTCTTAAACGCTGAATTAAAATATTAATAATTTTACTTGTCATATATACTCAGTAACGTATGATCAATTAATTAAGTGCTTTTTTAGCTTAGAAAGTAAAAAATTAGGTGGGCAATCGAACAAAATAGATTTTCTGACGTTACTACTACTAATGCACGATTCACGTTAATGGGTTAAACAATTTCCTAGAAAAATCATAGAAGCAAAGGTTTTTATACATCTGTATTGTTACTGTATGTGATTATTACCAAAAAAATATTTAATATAATATTTGTACTATAGATACAGTAATATAACGCTATTTATCATTTTTAGTCGCAGAACTCAGTTCTATATTTCTTTTGATTTTCATTTACTAGGCAGTCTAGTAATCAGTCATAGCAGCTGCTAGTAACAGTTATTATTATTTTCTCTCCATGCAAGACTCCTAATTTCGTAATCATTTTATTCTATCTCCTCGTAGTATACTCGATAATAAATTCTTCTGGTCCAATTTGTTTGAATTTTTGTAAAATACTGAATCTTTAATGAGTAGAACACTCATTTTCACTAACCTCATTGGAGGGTTTAAACAAAATTCAAAAGAATTTGATCAGAAGAATTTGTTATCGAGTGGACCTCAGCAACTTCCACGTCTCCCATGTTAACGCGTTCACTGTTTCGTGGAAAATGATTCAGAAAATCTAACTCCTTACGAAAATCATCTTGGAAATTTTCTGCGCCGAGGAACGTATCGAACTGATGTTTATATTTATATTTGTTTGGTTATAACACATAAATATTATATCTACAGAATTATTATATAATTTTAGAGCAGTAGGATATAATATTTTAAATAGCAGGTTTATGGGTTTCATAGCTTTTAAACTGCAACGACATTTTTTGCTACGCACATTTTTTGGACTTTGCCTATTTTTGATATGAAATATTGTTTTACAACTTTATTATATAGGTCAAAAAATATTGTATTTTTATGCTTATGTCGACTTTTTATTTTTTGGGACTTGGCAGGTATTGTACCCCAACGACTCATATAAAAACAAGAAATAATATTATTTTTATTAGAAAAAAGTAATAAATATAATTATATATTCACAAATTGATAGAATCATTTATTTTTTTGTCAATCACGTTATAAATATAAACTTTTTTTACAAATTATCATTACAGCACAAATATTGCTATTAAACATAGCTATTTTCACTTTAGCAAGTAAATTCTCGACCTTCTTATCTCTTATCCTTCATTTCACTATATTCTCCCCTATATCCATATCATTTTTTTTCTTCACTTTTCAAACCCAGCTTTTCCACACCCCATTACTTGCACCAGCGAAGTTTCCTTTATATAATACCTTCGCCTCCTTCATCTTCTATTTTTCTTAAATACCGTCCACATTTCTCATTTTATCTCGCGTGGAATTTTCTCTCGCGCATACCCTTTTGTTGAACGCTGTCAAAGCCATTGTTCTCTTCGCTCTCCGTTTAATTATTTCTACTTCAGCTTGTCTACCTCCATTATCTTTTATCCCTCCCTTCAATCCCCTTTACTTTTTCATTTATTTCGCGTTTTCATTATCGCCTTCCGCGTCACTAGGGCAATTGTATTTTCTGCCAAACTTTCATTTCCTACTACTTTACTCTCTTCTTTTTCTTCTTGTTCATGAAGCCCTGCATAGAGAAGGCTATACCTTCTTCGATTTACTTTCTTTATGTTTTTACGTGTTTGTTTGTTCAAATCGTCTTTGTCTTATCGCGTATCTATTTATCTATTTCTTTCCTGCTCCACTTAGTCTGGAACTTCGTTCATTCTTTTCTTTTCGTATCTCTACATTTTTTAATTATAATGTTTTCTGTTACACAGTTTAATTTTATCTACTCTCACGAAGTTATTTTTATAAGAATGATAACGCCATCCATACGAGGTAATTTAGAAACTTGTGGTATGTGATATTTATGGTTATCAAAATAGAGTATAATAATAAAGTATAACAGTTATTAATAAAGTTTATAAGTAACCACAAAATCTATTAAAATATAATATATATACCAATACCGTCAACCGGGATGACTTTAAGCCAAACCCAAAAAGCAGAATCTATTCATTATATCTCAGAAACTATGCGAAGAAATAAGATATTTGACGAATCAATTCAAAGATTAGGCTCTTAGGTCCTTGTAGAAAGAATAAGGAAAATTTTAATTTGTTAGGGGAAGCGCGGGGTCGTTGTACTCAGCGAGTCAATAGGATCTTTGAGTTACGAGAAATTTAAAGTTTATTGAATGTTCAAATGGTTACTACATTCCTAAGTATGTTATTTAAAACTTAAAAATGCTAAAAAGCATCTAAGCTAGAATGCATATCTGATGAAATATTCACAGCTATAGGTTTCGCCTACATTTCTAAGAAACGTTTGGATTAAATCATTTTTATAATTTTTTCATTTGAGTATTGGATCTAAAACAAAAAAAAAACAAAAATTATTTTTGGAAAAAATGTTCCTTTTACCATGTAAAATAGTCGTGAATTTTTTTAGATCTTTTTAACCCTTAAATTTAAAGTTGTTTGAAGCTAAATATGACTTTGTTGCTAAAATGGGCATTTTAATAATATTTTTAACAATATTTGATGTTATTTTGATTTCTTTTCATATAAATGTTGCACCTCTGCCATTTTACGACTTTGGCAGTCATTTTTGCATTGAAAGAAGCTATCTCCATGATTTTTGGTGTAATGGTTTGAGTGGTCAAACCCACTTTTTTCAGGATATTTAGTTTTAGAATGCGTTTAATTAATCGAAAATGCATTAAAAGGTTTTGTAACCATTTTTAATGAAAAATTCAGAAAATTTGCTATAATCCTTTGTTGCTTTTTTTTTTTAAAGAGATTTAATTTTGTTGAATAAATGGAGATTAAAAATTGTTAAAAAATGTAAAAATGGCTACATGCTCATATTTAGCCTTGATCAAAAAGGGTTTCAAAAGTCTGAAAAAATTCATATACGTTCTACATACCAAAGGAACATTATTACCGAAGAAAAAATAAAAAATAATTTTTTTTATCTCGATTTCTCAGAGAATCACCTATATATATATATCCATTGAACTGCCAGGGTGGTCTAATAATTTGTTCTTAAAGATTATAAAACGACGAAGAAATCTTTTTTTGATACGTCTAGGGGCTGAAACTTGCTTTGAGAGCCTTTTTTGATAGATACTTTCATATAATAAATCGGCAGATAAAACAGAACTATAGGTGCGCACTGATTTGTTCATTTTGGATGGTATGACTCATATATATATTAAGAAATGGACAAATCAGTGCGCACCTAGTTCTGTTTTATATGCCGATTTCTTATATATATATATATATATATATATATATATATATATATATATATATATATATATATATATATATATATATATATATATATATATATATATATATATATATATATATATATATATTCAGCCCCCAGGTCCCATGTGTGACCTAGTAGAATGTTTGGAATTTTCGAATATAGCCAAAAAATGGTTATTTTCAAAAAATTCTAGAGAACGTCCAATAGCACCACTTTGTACGTATCAAAAAAGATTTATTCGTCGTTTTATAATCTTTATAGCACACTAACCTCAAAATGCCAACTCGCTTCGCTCGTGCGAAAACCCTCGAGCAAGGTAGAAAATCATCTCCCACAACAGTGTCATAATATACTATTAAGAAGAAATTATTAGACCACCCTGGCAGTTCAATGGATAACCTATATAAAATTGAATATAAATCAGAAATTTTGTATCTTTTGGGTTATGTTTGATCGTATGCCATTGTACCAAATTAGCATGAAATTAGGTCTAGCATATAATAAAATACAGCTTGTACAATAAAGGTACTTTTTCGAAAATCATTAGGTTGGCACCCCTGAAACTTGTGTCATAACCATTTTAACTCTAACTGTCAGAAAACGTAGTTTGAACATTCTAGAAAATAAGGCACTTGGTTTCGTTGTGTGTATTGTACACTCGATCTGGAAAATTTCTGATCGAATACGTTTAAATTTTTTTGAAATACTGCAATTTCATTGGGTGTACTTGGATCGAACGCACGTTTTCGTTAATTTCATTGGAGGATTTCAAACGCGGGAACTTTCGATTCCCAGTAGATATATATCGAGTTTTGGGGCTTCGGAAACTATTGAGACATGTTATTTGAACCTCTAAGCAAAAATACCCTTCTATAAACGTTAGGTGGTCATACTGCGAGACACTTTTTCAAAAACTTGAACCCTTCATTTTTCGTTAATAATTAATACTTAACTCAGATCATTAGCTTTAGCAAAAACTAATTTACTACGTCAAAGTGGTCCATTCATACAACTAATACTAATACTATATACATTTATATTTTTAATTTACATCTATATATAAATTAAATTTGCTTTAAGCCGTTTTCGGTAATATTATTTTTTTAGATTATTAATTTTAATTTTATACATATCACCTTGCATTTGAATTCAACAACATCTAAAATCACATAATTAGATCG